>SJYQ01001506.1:1466214-1518315 GCA_006410935.1 Redunca redunca
TTTTTTTTTTTTTTTTGCAATACTCAAGGCAGAGCACAAGCAATCACGTGGAGTGACCGCTGTGTGCCTGGCATTGTACTATGTGTCCCACTCAATCCCCAGAGACTCTGCCAGCTGGTCACTGCTGTGCTCCCACGTGACTGGCCAGGAAACTAAAGGCTTGCCCAGGCTTAGCTGTGAGAATCCCCATTCCAAAAGAGACTTGCTGAGTGAGTTTCAGAGCTGGCATGACGTGCCGGGTGTCCTAACCTCAGAATCACCCACTGCTCAGATGTGTTAGTTTCCTGTGACAGCTAGAACAAATGACTACAAATCTGGTGGCTTACAACAAGAGGAATTTATTCTCTCACAGTTCTGGAAGCCAGAAGTCTAAGATCAGTAACCACTTGCCCGAAATCAAGGTTTCTCTTTAGGGGAGAATGCATCCCCTGCCTCTTCCAGCCTCTGGTGACTGCCAGCATTCATTGGCTTATGGCCACATCACCCCAGCCTTTGTTCATCTTCATATCACCTTCTCGTGTGTGTGTCCAGTATTCCTCTGCCCTCTCTTCTAAGGACATCTTAGATGGCATTTCGTGCCCACCCAAATAATCCGGACTAATCCCCTCTTGTAAAGATTCTTAATTATACCTGCAAAGACCCTTCTTCCAAAGAGGGTGAGCTTTATTAGTTCTGGGGATTAGGACCTTGTGTCTTTGGGGGCCACTGTTTAGCTTACCACACCTGCTCTGGAGGATGCAGAGGAAAAGCACAGACCCTCTGCTGAAAGCAGGAGGCAGGGCTGAATGTGAGGCCCTCAGCAGGCATGCACCACCCTGGCAAAGGCAGGATGAGCAGTTAGCAGGGGAATTATTGTTGTCCTTGGGAAGGGAGGTGCACTTTGGCCAACTCTTAGCAAGAATTAAATGTGAGATGCTGGGGCCAGTGTTCATTCTTTTATCAAAAAGTTACTGAGCTGATATCTTATGCCCAGGCTTCTGGAGCTCACACTCTAGACAAGGAAATGGGTAAAGAGATGATTGTATGTATTGTAGCCAATACTGGAGTGGAGGGATGTGCCCCAGATGAGGGTATTTTAGCCCCACCTGGGAAGGCTTCTGGGAGGAGGCAAGACTTGAACTGAGGCTGCATGATGAAGGAGTTAGCCATGGAGGCCCCAGAGAGGGACAGGGCATCTTATCAGAGAAGCATTTGATCACAAAGCTATGTAATCAGGACTGAATCAGCCTTCTGCCTGCCAAGATTGCCCAGTGGTCATGTTACTGAAAGACAGGTCAGCTGCTCACTCAAAAGTCAATACTTAAGAGGCCAGCTTGTTGGAAAAAAAAGTTTGCCTTATTTTGGAGGCTGGCAGCTATGGGGGAGAGGGTGGGCTCATGTCCAAAGGCACAATCAGTGGGCAAGAACTTGTAAAGGGGAGTTTCAGGGGTCTATAGGCAGAGGCCGCACATATACATGTAGATGCAAAAACAGCGCAGTGAGCTCTGACAGTCTTCTTGAAACTGGTCATGTAGTCATCTGAAAAGCGTCATCTTGATTATTTTGAGCACAGTTGATCTTTATTTCTAGGATCAGTTTGTTCCCATTTCTTTGAGGCCAGTTCTCAGAATTGTGGCAGCTGATGTCATGGTTACAGACTGGCCATCATGTAAGCAACTTCTTCCACCTGATGTGGGTTTCAGTGTCTATAAGACAGCTCACAGGATATAGCTCAGAATATTATCTATAGCCCTTGAAGAAAAACTAAGAACTCCTTGACTTTGTTTAATGATTGTTATCTTGTTTGACTGTTGTCCTTTGCTTCTGCATTTTCTCCCTTCTCTGATTTAACGTATTCTTTGACTCAAGTCTTTCTATAGACAAAAGGCATGCAGAGAACAGGGAGGGTAAGGATCATAGAGTCCTGCCCTGTTTCAGGTATCTTTAATTCAATCTTAGATGAAGACCCCGGAGTCAGATTTTTGTCTTGTTATTGTTTATAGTGTACCTGGTCTGTTTGCCCCTCATAGCCTTCATCCTGGGTGAGACCACCCGAAGGGAAAGCACAGCCTCTTGGAGTCTCTGCAGGGGGATTTGGCTCGCCGCCCGTTGAATGCCTGCCCTCTGGCCTGTCCAGGTGGCCTGCAGTGGGCAGATGGGCAGGTTGGCCGGCCATGAAATCTGAACGCAAATCGGCTGCTAATTAGAGGCTTGTCAGGTCTAAGCAATCCAGTCCCATAGTGATTTCAGTGTTAATGCACCTTTTCTTTGAAAAATGTAAAAGCACATCCCGGGTTTCTCACAGTGTGAATGGCTTTTCAGCGCTCTTAGAATGGAGTCCCTGGCTGTGAGGTTTTCCGCTCCTCACATGGCGCTCCCATAGTCCTTCCACCAGCCGCACCAGCTCTTTCCTGCCTCGGTCTTTGCATGTGTGTTACACTGGGCTGGGACGTGCTCACTCCTCTCTGACCCTGCTGTCCACTTCCTGTCTCAGCTTAGAGGATACAGAGGATACACCTCTGACTGTTAAGTATGTGTGTGTGTTAAGTGCTTAATATTTTCCTTCTTGAAGGTAGGGTTCTAAGACTGTTACATTGACCCAGTCCGCACCACGCAGCAAACACATGCAAATATATGTTGAGTGGATAAAAGAAAAATAAAAATCAAAGAAAACTTCAGAGGTATTAAACAAAGAAAATGGTTTAGCATTCATGATATGTCCATATTAGATAATAATCTTTAGTCTTAAAGACATCTTGAAAGAATTCCTTTTATTAGAAATGCTTATAATTTGAATGGAAGAAGCAAGATAAAAAAAACTATATGCAGTCTGATCTTAACTTTACAAAATGCATGTATATTTGCTAGAAAATCTATCAATGGATTGTGAAGATTCAGAATAAATGTTGTTTTGTTTTACTTTTTAATTTTGTCCAAGTTTTCTTTAATGAGAACATACCACTTTTGTCAAATGAAATTAAAATATCAGTGAGGCTCCTTTGAGCCATCTGGTGTCTTGGTCCTTTCTTGTATGCAGTCCTAATCTTTTATACACACATTACAGGCTTACTCAGAATAAATTGGCGGTCCCCACAAGAATGATTTAACCAATTAACTTATTCATTAACTGCCATGGTATCTTATATATGCTGGACAAAAGATTTAGAGTAATCCTTATTATGGGCTGGACAAAAGGAATATTTGAAATCCTTCTCTCTCATTCCTATCCAGCCTGTCTCATGGAATTCCCACAGGGACTAATGCCCAGAAAGGGGGAAAGTGGCATTAGTGTCTTTAAAAGGAGATTGAGTTCTAGGCGTGCCCTTAGTCACAGCAGAGCAGAATTCTCATTAAGTGTATGTGTGTGTGTGTGTGTTTACTAATTTTCCCAGACTTTCATATTCATTACCTTTTCCATAATGCATTCTCAGAGTTTGTTAAAACTTTATTATGCAGTTATGCTTTTCTATATATTACAGCCATTTTAGAAATTAACCTGTCATCATAGTTCTAACCTATGAAACTACATAATGAAAATTTTAGTAATAATTTCTATTAGTGAGTCTGTGGCAAAACTAGCATCTTCATATAAAATAAATCATTCTAACTCTTTGAAAAGACATTTTGAGAAAGCTTATATCCTGAGCTTCCCAGGTGGTGCAGTGGTAAAGAA
The DNA here is from genome assembly GCA_006410935.1 of Redunca redunca. Lineage (NCBI taxonomy): Eukaryota > Metazoa > Chordata > Mammalia > Artiodactyla > Bovidae > Redunca > Redunca redunca. Next base: position 1,469,867 of record SJYQ01001506.1, read on the forward strand.
TCCACCTGTTAGTGCAGGAGACATAGGTTCGATCCCTGGGGTGGAAAGACTCCCTGGAATAGGAAATGGCAACCTGCTCCGGTATTCTTGCCTGGAGAATTTCATGAATGGAGGAAGCTGGCAGGCTACAGTCTGTGGGGGTCACAAAATGTTGGATGTGACTGAGAAACCGAGCATGCACATGTTCTGGATTCAGTGATGCCATTTTTGAGTCCTTACCTTAAGGACATGATCTAAGATGAATATATATATATATACACCTGAAGGAATATTTTATATATGCACCTGCAGCCATGGAATCAAAAGACAATTGCTTCTTGGCAGGAAAGTGATGATAAACCTAAACAGTGTGTTGAAGAGCAGAGATATTCTGCGAACAAAGGTCTGTATAGTCAGGCTGTGGTCTTCCTAGTGATCACGTATGGTTGTGAGAGCTGGACCATAAGGAAGGCAGAAAGCCAAAGAATTGATGCCTTTGAACTGTGGTGCTAGAGAAGATTTCTGAAAGTCCCTTGGACAGCAAGGAGATCAAACCAGTCAAGGGAGATGAACCCTGAATATTCACTGGAAAGACTGATGCTAAAGCTGAAGCTCCAGTAGTTTGGTCATCTTTTGCAAACAGATGACTCATTAGAAAAGTCCCTAATGCTGGGAAAGATTGAGGGCAGAAGGAGAAGAGGGTGTCAGAGGGTGAGATAGCTGGACAGCATCACCAGTGCAATGAACATGAACTTGGGCAAAGTCCAGGAGATGGTGGGGTACAGGGAGGCCTGATATGCTGCAGTCCATGGAGTGGCAAAGAATCGGGCACGACTGGGAGAATGGACGACAACAACAACAAGAAGGAAATATTGCTCAGTCAACTATAGTAGAGAAAAGTTGGAAACAGGGCGAGTTAAATCTCTGGCAGCAAGAGAATGGGATTTCCAATAATTGTGTTCACACAGTGGGCTGTCTTTGAAAGGATGGTTTTAAATAATAAGAGATGTATGTAGAGTATTTATTGCTATAGGTTCAGTTTCTGCAGTGGTGTGTGGGTATATGTAAATATATATGTAAATTTTTATGTGATTTGTGACTTTGTCACATAAGGATGCAAATGTCTTCCCCACAGCCACCCCAATCCCTTCAAAAGCACATGAGGGGCTTTTCTGCTGATGTCAGAATTAACTATGTATTAATTAACCCCCTTTTCCAATGAGTCAACTCTCTCATGAGGTGGCCAAAGTACTGGAGTTTCAGCTTTAGCATCATTCCTTCCAAAGAAATCCCAGGGCTGATCTCCTTCAGAATGGACTGGTTGGATCTCCTTGCAGTCCAAGGGACTCTCAAGAGTCTTCTCCAACACCACAGTTCAAAAGCATCAATTCTTCTGTGCTCAGCCTTCTTCACAGTCCAACTCTCACATCCATACATGACCACAGGGAAAACCATAGCCTTGACTAGACGGACCTTTATTGGAAAAGTAATGTCTCTGCTTTTGAATATGCTATCTAGGTTGGTCATAGCTTTCCTTCCAAGGAGTAAGTGTCTTTTAATTTCATGGCTGCAATCACCATCTGCAGTGATTTTGGACTCAAAAAAATAAAGTCTGACACTGTTTCCACTGTTTCCCCATCTATTTCCCATGGAGTGATGCAACCGGATGCCATGATCTTCGTTGTCTGAATGTTGAGCTTTAAGCCAACTTTTTCACTCTCCTCTTTCACTTTCATCAAGAGGCTTTTTAGTTCCTCTTCACTTTCTGCCATAAGGGTGGTGTCATCTGCATATCTGAGGTTATTGATATTTCTCCCGGCAATCTTGATTCCAGCTTGTGCTTCTTCCCGTCCAGCGTTTCTCATGATGTACTCTGCATATAACTCCAGGAGCTGGTGATGAACAGGGAGGTCTGGAGTGCTGCGATTCTTGGGGTCGCAAAGAGTCGGACACGACTGAGCGACTGAACTGAACTGAACTGAATTAACCCCCTTGGATAGCCCTCTACCCTGAATATCATGGAGTACTTGCTTTCCTCTGCTGGGTATACATGGAATTGAAAGTAATTGCTAGTCATCAGACCCTTAAGCTTGGAAATAAATATCATGGTGTTTAACATAATGGCTTCATGGAGATTACTTTGACCTCCATGGTGCATTGGGCCTTTATATAAAACAATTACTTTAGGAATCAGTCACCTCACCATATTTTGCGCTTTATATTAACAAAAAGGTTTTTACTTTTTTAGATGATAATTTGTGATGTTGGAGAAGAGAGAGGAATTTGGTGATCTCACATGCTCTTGCTCCCTCCTTAGTCTTTCCTTCACTGTGTCTCACTGCTGGTTTCCTCCTCACCTCCTCTCTGAAGGGAGAGACCATCTACCCGTCCACCCCCACCCATTCATCCATCTCTTCACACCTCCATTCATCCATCCATCCATCCAGTGGATAGTTTGGTGAGGATCTACTATATATCAGATACTGTTCTAGTCCCTCCAGATATAACAGTGAATAATAAAAACATCTTTTTATGTATGTTGTGTGTACAGATACATATATACATACGTGTGCTTAGTCGCTCAGTCATGTCCAACTCTCTGGGGCTCCATGGACCGTAGCCCACCAGGCTCCTCTGTCCATGGAATTTTCCAGGCAAATATACTGGAGTGGGTTGCCATTTCCTACTCCAGGGGATCTTTCCAATTCAGGGATTGAACCCAGGTCTCCTGCATTTCCTGAACTGGCAGGCAGATTCTTCACCACTAGCATCACTTGAGAAGCCTCACATATGTGTGTGTATGTGTGTGTGTATAATGTCTTTTGTTGTACATGTTTTTTTTTTTTCAATTAAAAAATTTGCACTAATGAACAAAACATACAAAAACTTCCTATCCTAAAGCATTTAGTCATCTCTTCCTCAGGGCTTTGAAGATGCCTTCATTAATGTACTTTTTTGGCTTCATGGCTGACTTCCCTCCAGGCTGTGGAAGAGGGCCCTTGCACAAGTCAGCTGGTATCTGCCCCACCCAGGCTCACATCCATCTCCCTTACATATCATTATAATATTTTAAGTGAGTTTGACAAAAGGAAAGAGAGTGTGTGGAACCTGACATTTATTGAGAACCTACTGCCTGCTAAGCCCTATAACTTCAGAAGCATTGTGTCCTACCAAACAAGCATTTTGTTCCCATTTTATAGCAGAGGAAACTGAGATAGGAAAGGCAATGACTCATCCATGTTCTCAAAGCTGGTGGATGCAGACCAGGATTCACACCTGTTCTGCCTGATTCTGTTATAGTCCTCTCTGCTTCACCAACTCAGTGGACATGAATCTGAGCAAACTCCAGGAGGTAGTGAAGGACAGGGAAGCCTGGTGTGCTGCAGTCTATGGGGTCACAAAGGGTTGGACATGATTTAGTGACTGAATAACTTCTTCCATCATTGGCTTGGTGGAAAAGATCAGTTCTGATTTTACACATAGTGAAATTCGCAACATGAGATGGGGCAGTGGAGGAACTGGCCCCATCTCCTACCACCATAGCCCCCTGCCCTGGCTGGAAAGAGAGAAGCCTGGTTCTACCAGAAGGGCAAGGGCTTTTGTGTTTTTGACAGAACAGCACTATTCTCTACCCCCCAATATATAATTTTAACCTCCCCTTTTTGTGGATTCTCTTATTACATTTTTTTTTCTGCAAAAGAAAATGGTCCTGCCATCCAAATCCCATCATATGGGTCCTGACTTTATTACAAACCCTGGGATGTCCATCTATTAAGTACTGGATTGACCTTTTGAGATCAAGATTGGAAAAAATAAAAATAAAATTGCCACTCAAAACATATTTCATCAGCTGGCATAATGACACAAAAGTCATTCTGTCTAGACCATTTTTTGTGACCCTTATAAAAGTTCAGAAAGTTTATCTTCAGGAGGAGTTGGGAGCAGATCAGGAGCTCTGCGGATAGGGCTCTCAAAGGACCCATTTCCGTTTCCAAATCCATGCACTAGCCCAGACATCTTGAGCTCTTAACCAGTTAATGGCAACTATCATGCATTCATGACCTCTCATCCCCGAACAAGCTTTCTAAATGCTGTTTAGGAACCATTTGCCCCACCCACCAGGGCAAAAGTGTTGCTCTGAGCTTGGGAGGTAAAATGTCCCCCCTTTTTTTTTTTCAGAATTACTGGGTTGGGGACTGTTGGTGATCACTTATGGTGTGTGTGTATATATATATATATATATATATATATNGGATTGGGGACAGGAGGAGAAGGGGACGACAGAGGATGAGATGACTGGATGGCATCACTGACTCGATGGACATGAATCTGAGTGAACTCCGGGAGTTGGTGATGGGCAGGGAGGCCTGGCGTGCTGAGATTCATGGGGTCGCAAAGAGTCAGACACGACTGAGCGACTGAACTGAACTGATACGTGTGTGTGTGTGTGTGTGTGTGTGTGTGTGTGTGTATACATTCCCTGGAGGTTTCTTGCCTTTGCGAATAATAACCAGCATTGTTTTAACAGCCGCTCCTATTTCTTTTGTGCCTTTTCTCAGGGAACACAACAGAATTAGGGACCACAGTTTCCTAGCTTTTCTCAAAGCCCATCACAGTGCGGGGTGCTGTCAGGATAGCAGGGGTGAAAAGGTTTAGGCTTTGGGGAAGGGCAGACCCTTCATGCAAATGTTCTCCCTCTGGGACAGGATGTGAGAAAGCCCCTGGGAACCAGGGCAGCGGGTATGAGTGAGTCTTAGGAGAACTTTGAGCCAGCTGTGAGCCCTGTGTTTAAGTGTTTGTTATGCTCTTGTCTTGGCCTTGAGGCTCGTCCTGCGCTGGTGAGGGTGATATTTTCTGTATGTCAGAGCCCTAGAACTGAGCCCACAATGCTTTCTGCTAAGTGACCAAAATCAAGACTGGCTCTTTTCTGGCCCATTTCTTGAAAGTATCCAATAAAATTGTGCCATGAAAGCACCTTGCAGCTATAAAGTGATCCTGTGTGTATGTGTGTGTGTGTGTGTTAGTCCCTCAGTCATGTCTGACTTACTGCAACCCCATGGACTTTAGCCCACCAGGCTCCTCTCTCCATGGAATTCTCCAGGCAAGAATACTGGAGTGTGTTAGTTAGTTCAGTTCCTCAGTCATGTCCAGCTCTGCAATCCCATGGACTGCAGTACATCAGGCGTCTCTGTCCATCACCTCCCTGTCATCAACTCCCGGAGTTTACTCAAACTCATGTCCATCGAGTAGGTGATGCCATCTAACCATCTCATCCTCTGTCGTCCCCTTCTCCTCCTGCCTTCAATCATTCCCAGTACCAGGGTCTTTTCAGATGAGTCAGTTCTTTGCATTAGAGGGCTAAAGTATTGGAGTTTCAGCTTCAGCATCAGTCCTTGTAGTGAATATTCCTCTAGGATGCACTGGTTGGATCTCCTTGCAGTTCAAGGGACTCTCAAGAGTCTTCTCCAACACCACAGTTCAAAAGCACCAATTCTTTGGTGCTCTGCTTTCTAGATAGTCCAACTCTCACTTCCATACATAACTACTGGAAAAACCAAAGCTTTGATTAGAGGGACCCTCAGGAGTGGGTAGTCATTCCCTTCTCCAAAGTATCTTCCTAACCCAGGGATCAAACCTGAGTCTCCCACGTTGCAGGCAGATTGTTTACCATCTGAGCCATCAGGAATGCCCCAAAGTGATCATGCAACATGATTGTCATTCACATTCTTGTACTTGATGGCAACACGCTAGCTTTGTTTAATTGATCAGCAAGTCAAGCAGTGTTATCTGGTAGAAATGGCACTGGAGCAGGGGTCCTGGGACTGAGCTTTCCCTCCTGCCTCTGGTACTCAGTTGCTGGATGATCCTGGGCAAGTCATTTATCTTTCCTGTATTGGGAAAATGGAGCCACTTCTAACTAGATCAGAGTGAGATGGGAGTAAAGGTGCTTTGTATATTGTAGAGGTTTATTTGCACACTCTTTTTCTTTTCTGATCATTTTAATCTCATACTTTTAATTTACCTCTTACCTGCTACTTCCCCTTTGGTAACCATACATTTGTTTTCTATGTCTATGAATCTGTTTCTGCTTTGTAAATAAGTTCATTTGTATTATTTTTTAGATTTATATATATGTGATATAAGATAATGTTTTATCTGACTTAGTATAATAATTTCTAGGTCTATCCTTGTTGCTTAAATGATGTTATATCATTCTTTTTTATGGCTGAGTAGTAGTCAGTTGTGTACATACCACATCTTTTTTATGCATTTGTCTGTTGTTGAGCACTTAGGTTGCTTCTGTGTCTTGGCTATTGTAAATAATGCTGCTATACACATAGAACTCTGCTCAATGTTATGTGCCAGCCTGGATGGGACAGGGGGTTTGGGAAGATTGGATATATGTACCTATGGATGAGTCCCTTCACTATTCACCTGAAACTATCACAACATTGTTAATCGGCTATACCCCGATACAAAATGATTTTGGTGTTAAAAAGATAAAATAAAATTTAAAAAATAATGCTGCTATAAACAGTGGGGTGCATGTGTCTTTTCCAATTGAAATTGTCGTATTTTCCAGATATGTGCCCAAGAGTGGGATTGCTGGATCATATGGTAACTCTATCTTTAGTTTCTTAAAGAAAAGACGCTTACTCCTTGGAAGAAAAGTTATGACCAACCTAGATATACTCAAAAGCAGAGACATTACTTTGCCGACTAAGGTCCGTCTAGTCAAGGCTATGGTTTTTCCTGTGGTCATGTATGGATGTGAGAGTTAGACTGTGAAGAAGGCTGAGCACTGAAGAACTGATGCGTTTAAACTGTGGTGTTGGAGAAGACTCTTGAGGGTCCCTTGGACTGCAAGGAGATCCAACCAGTCCATTCTGAAGGAGATCAGCCCTGGGATTTCTTTGGAAGGAATGACGCTAAAGCTGAAGCTCCAGTACTTTGGCCACCTCATGCGAAGAGTTGACTCATTGGAAAAAACTCTGATGCTGGGAGGGACTGGGGACAGAAGAAGAAGGGGACGACCCAGGATGAGATGGCTGGATGGCATCACTGACTCGATGGACATGAGTCTGAGTGAACTCCGGGAGATGGTGATGAACAGGGAGGCCTGGCGTGCTGCGATTCATGGGGTCGCAAAGAGTCGAACACGATTGAGCGACTGAACTGAACTGAACTGAAGGAACCTCCATACTGTACCAATTAACATTCCCACCAACAAAATAGGAAGATTTCCTTTTCTCTGTACCCTCTTTGCATTTATTATTTATAGACTTTTTAATGATGACCACTTTGACCAGTGTGAAGTGGTACCTCATTGTAGTTTTGACTTTTATTTCTCTAATAATTAGTGATGTTGAATCTCTTTTCACGTGTCTGTTGGCCATCTGGATGTCTTCTTTGAAGAACTGTCTATTTAGATCTTCTGCCCACATTTTTAGGTTGGGTTGTTTGTTTTTTGATATTGAGTTGTATGAGCTATTTGTACACATTGAAATTAAGCCCTTGTCTGTTACATTGTTTGCATATTTTTTCCTCCCAGTCTGTTGATTGTCTTTCCATTTTGTTTATGGTTTCCTTTGCTAGGTAAAAGCTTATAAGTCTAATTAAGTCCCATTTGTTTATTTTTGCTTTTATTTGTTTTGCCTTGGGAGACTGACCTAAGAAAGTGTTGCTATGATTTCTGTCAGATAATATTTTGCATATGCTCCCTCTTAGGAGTTTTATGACATTATATCTTATACTTCAGTCTTTAAGCTATTTTGAGTTTATTTTTGTGTATGGTGTGAGGGAGAGTTCTAACTTCATTGATTTACGCAGCTGTCCAGCTTCCCCAATACTGCGTGCTGGAAAGACTGTCTTCTCCATTGTATATTCTCATTTTCTTTGTCAAAGATGAATCCAAACGCTGTTGGTGTGTGGGTTTATTTAGGGGCTCTATTTTCCATTGATCTATGTCTGTTTTGGTGCCAGTACTATGTTATTTTGATTACTGTAGCTTTGTAGTGTTGTCTAAAATCTGGAAGGTTATGCCTTCAGCTTTGTTCTTTTTCCTCAGAATGCCTTTTGACAATTCTGAGTCTTTTGTGGTTCTGTATAAACTTTAGGAATTATATGGACTAGTTCTGTGAAAAATGTCACAGGGTATTTGATAGTGGGAAAACTTTCGTCTTTTTTCCATTTAATATTATATTGGCTGTGGATTTGTCATAAATGGCTTTTATTTATTATGTTGAGATATATTTCCTCAATGGGATTCCCTGGTGGCTCAGAGGTAAAGAATTCACTTGTCAGTGCAGGATACGTGGATTCAATCCCCAGGTCAGGAGGATCCCCTGGAGAAGACAATGGCAACCCGCTCCAGTATTCGTGCCTGGGGTGTCCTCTGGACAGAGGAGCTCTGTGCGCTACAGTCCATGGGGTGGCTAAACTTGATAAAGGCTTCAGAAGGAAAAATGAAAAAGGAAGAGATGGAGAAATGCTAAATGAAATGGGAGCACTGAATATGAAATAGCAAAAGTGAAACGAAGTAGATAAAAGTAAAAGATCATCACACAATCCGGTTGTTTGTAAACATGGCTGCTCATTAGAAACACATCTGGAGCTTTGGCAAGAAAAAGAAGTATCTGGGCTTTTTTTTTTTTTTTTTTTTCAAAAAATTCCATTATAATTTCTGATATGCATCTGGATTTTTAAAAGTGATTAAAGGTTTTGCCAAAGACCTAGAAGAATTAAAGACCAAACAAACAAACAGAGATGAACAATATACTAGAAAAAATCAATAGCAGAATAATGAGATAGCAAAACAGAGAAGTGACCTGGAGGACAGAATGGTGGAAATCACTGTCGCAGAACAGAATATAGATAAAAGAATGAAAAAAAGGGAAGACAGCCTAAGTCACCTTGGGACAACATTAAATGCACCAACATTCACATTATAGGGGTCACAGAAGGAGAAGAGAGGAGATAGGGCTCGAGAAAATATTTGAAGAGATAATAGCTGAAAACTTCCCTAATATGGGAAGGGAAATAGTCAGCAAAGTCCAAGTAGTGCGGATAGTCCCAGGCAGGATAAACCCAAGGAGGAATACACTGAGACACATAGTAATCAAATGGACAAAAAGACAAAGGCGAAATATTAAAAGCAACAAGGGAGAGACAACAAATAATATACAAGGGGGCTCCCATTAGATTATCAGCTGATTTCTCAGCAGAAATTCTACAAGCTGGAAGGGAATGGCACAATATATTTAAATTGATGAAAGAGGAGAAACTATAACCAAGAATACTATACCTGGCAAGACTCTCATTGAGATTTGTTGGAGACATCAAAAGCTTTCCAGACAAGCAGCACCACCATACCAGCTTTACAACAAATGCTAAAGGAACTTCTCTAGGCAGGAAACACAAGAGAAGGAAAAGACCGATAGAGAGTAAACCCCAAACAGTTAAGAAAACGGTAATAGGATCATACATATCAATAATTCCCTTAAATGGAAGAGGATTAAAAGCACCAACCAAAAGACATAAACTGGCTGGGCGGATGAAAACATGTGCATGTATGTACTTCCACTTCCCACATCACTCTGCTTAACCCCCAAACTGTATGTAATTATTTTATATTGTTAGATTAATCATGTTTCCATTATGGCTTGCAGCTATAATTATCATTTATTTTTTTTGTCTGGCAATGATTGTGAAAACTGATAAACATCTTTTACTATTGTGATTCAGTTCAGTTCAGTTCAGTCACTCAGTCGTGTCCGACTCTTTGTGACCCCATGAATCGCAGCACACCAGGCCTCCCTGTTCATCACCATCTCCCGGAGTTCACTCAGACTCATGTGCATTGAGTCCATGATGCCATCCAGCCATCTCATCCTGGGTCGTCCCCTTCTCCTCCTGCCCCCAATCCCTCCCAGCATCAGAGTTTTTTCCAGTGAGTCAACTCTTCGCATGAGGTGGCCAAAGTACTGGAGTTTCAGCTTCAGCATCATTCCTTCCAATGAACACCCAGGACTGATCTTTAGGATGGACTGGTTGGATCTCCTTGCAGTCCAAGGGACTCTCAAGAGTCTTCTCCAACACCACAGTTCAAAAGCATCAATTCTTTAGCACTCAGCTTTCTTCACACTCCGACTCTTACATCCATATATGACCACAGGGAAAATCATAGCCTTAACTAGATGGACCTTTGTTAGCAAAGTAATGTCTCTGCTTTTCAATATGCTACTAGGTTGGTCATAACTTTCCTTCCAAGGAGTAAATCTCTTAATTTCATGGCTGCAATCACCATCTGCAGTGATTTTGGAGCCCCCAAAAATAAAGTCTGACACTATTTCCACTGTTTCCCCATCTATTTCCCATGAAGTGATGGGACCAGATGCCATGATCTTCATTTTCTGAATGTTGACCTTTAAGCCAACTTTTTCACTCCCCTCTTTTACTTTCATCAAGAGGCTTTTGAGTTCCTCTGCACTTTCTGCCATAAGGGTGGTGTCATCTGCATATCTGAGGTTATTGATATTTCTCCCGGCAATCTTGATTCCACCTTGTGCTTCTTCCAGCCCAGCATTTCTCATGATATACTCTGCATATAAGTTAAAGAAGCAGGGTGACAACATATAGCCTTGAGGTACTCCTTTTCCTATTTGGAACCAGTCTGTTGTTCCATGTGCAGTTCTAACTGTTGCTTCCTGACCTGCATATAGGTTTCTCAACAGGCAGGTCAGGTGGTCTGGTATTCCCATCTCTTTCAGAATTTTCCACAGTTTATTGTGATCCACACAGTTAAAGGCTTTGGCATAGTCAATAAAGCAGAAGTAGATGTTTTTCTGGAACTCTCTTGCTTTTTTGATGATCCAGTGGATGTTGGCAATTTGATCTCTGGTTTCTCTGCCTTTTCTAAAATCAGCTTGAATATCTGGAAGTTCACGGTTCATGTATTGCTGAAGCCTGACTTCGAGAATTTTGAGCATTACTTTACCTGCGTGTGAGATGAGTGCAATTGTGCAGTAGTTTGAGCATTCTTTGGCATTGCTTTTCCTTGGGATTGGAATGAAAACTGACCTTTTCCAGTCCTGTGGTCACTGCTGAGTTTTCCAAATTTGCTGGCATACTGAGTGCAGCACTTTCACAGCATCATCTTTCAGGATTTGAAAGAGCTCAACTGGAATTCCATCACCTCACTAGCTTTGTTCATAGTGATGCTTTCTAAGGCCCACTTGATTTTACATTCCTATTGTGATTATGTAACTATTATTCACTTAATACCATTGTATCATGATTGGTCAACAGAAAATAATAGAATTCTACGTCACCAAAACTACCATTTAATGCATGTTGAATTTTATCAAATGCTATTAATGCATCAATTGATATGATCATGTGGTTTTTGTTTTTCTTTCATTGATGACCACATTGATTTGCATTTATTGAACCATCCATATGACCCTGGAATGACTCCAGCTTGATTGTGGTGTATGATCCTTTTTACGTGTTATCAGATTTGGTTTGCTAATATTTTGTTGAGTTTTGCATTTACATTAATGAAAGTTATTGGCCTATAATTTTCTCTTTTGGTAGTATCTTTGCTAGTTTTGGTATCAGGGTGATTGTGGCTTCATAGAACGACATGGGAGCATTTCCTCCTCTTCGGTCTTTTGGAAGAGTTTGAGAAGAATGAGTCCAAGTTCTTTGTATGTTTGGTGGAATTCCCCAGGGAAGCCATCTGGTCCTGGAGTGTTGTTTGCAGGGAGTTATTGTTTTTACAGATTGTATTTTCCTTCTAGTGATTGGTCTGTTCAGGTTATCTGTTTCTTCTTGATGCCGTTTTGGCAGGCTCTGTGCTTCTAGAAGAGCTTCCCCATGGCTCAGGGGAAAGATAGCTGCCTGCAGTGCCAGAGGCACAGGAGAGGCAGGTTCGATCCCTGGGTCGGGAAGGTCCCCTGGAGGAGGAAATGGCAACCCACTCCGGTACTCTTGCCTGGAAAGTCCCATGGACAGAGGAGCCTGGTGGGCTACAGTCCATGGGGTCACAAAGAGTTGGACACGACTAAAGCGACTTAGCATAGCACAACCCACAGCACGTGCTTCTAGAAACGTGTCCATCTCTTGTATGTTGTCCATTCCGTTGGTATATAACTGTCCATAGCATTTTCTTATGATTTTTTTTTGTATTTCTGCACTATTGGTTCTTACGTCTCCTTTTTCATTTCTTATTTCAGTTATTTGGGTCCTTTATCTTTTCTTCTTGGTGAGCCTGTCCAGAGGTTTATGGATTTTGTTTGTCCTTTGAAAGAACCAGCTCTTGGTTTTATTGATTTTTTTTCTATTTTTAATCTCTATTTATTCCTCTCTGATCTTTATTATTTCCTTCTTTCTGCTGACATTAGGTTGTGTTTATTCTTCTTTTTCTCATTTTAGGTGGTAGGTTAGGATTTTTATTTGGGATTTTTTTCTTTCTTTTCTTTTTTTGAGAAAGACCTATAATGATACGAACATCTCTCTTAGGATTGTTTTTGCTGCATCTCATAGATTTTGTGTGATTGTCTTTTCTGCACACTCTTGAGATGAAGGAGAAAAATATTCTGAGAGGCATGTTGACAATTCCTTGCAAGACTTACTATTAAATCAATTAATGGTTGGGTAATGTAGTTGCACACCCTTCTTCAAGTCAACGTGCCCTGCCCTAACTGTTTTTAATTTAGTCCTGACTTTTATAATAGTACCCACCTCCAAGCCTCTTTGTCTGCTCCCTGTTTTAGTTTTCTTCTTAGCAATCATCACTCCCAGACATTGTTATCTATTCATTGTTCTCTGGGGTCTATCCTGCCCCATTAGTTTCTTGTCCTCAAGAAACTTACATAGCATTTGTTCATTGCTATCCCCCACTGCCCAGAACTGCTTCGGCTAGCATGCAAGAGGCAATCAGTACTCATTTGTGACATGAAAGAATGCCTACACTGTTGTTCTGCCTTCACTAAGAAGCCCTGCTTTGAGAAGAAAAATGATCCCCTAGGAAACAAGGCAGAACCTGGCCTAGACAGGCTTAATCTGGATAGTGTACTGGCCTCACGAACTGTGAACACATGTCATGCAGGCTGGGCTATGTGATTCTGGGAAAGTGGCTTCTGCCTCTCAGTCTTATTCCTGGGTGAACTGCACTGTAGTGCGGAGCTGGTCACAGAGTCTGAATAAGTCTGTGAGTTCCCTGCTCTAAGGTCCTGTTTCTTCATCCAGAGGGTAGAGGTGAGACTACCAACTTTGTGATGTTTTTGTATTGCTTAGATCAATGACTGGCCTAGAAGAGGGCCGACATATGGTGATTAGTGTGGGTTCTAGATCCCTATTGAGAGAAGTGTTTGCCAGCGATGGAAATGGGGAGGAAACCGTGGGGACACTGGGCACCTTAGAAGGGATAGAAGAGAAACTACCATTTAATGAGTACCTGCTATAGACCAAATGCAGCCCCGGGGTCACATGCTTCATACGCATCCAGTTAAAATCTCACAATTACTCAAAGAAGGTTGGGGTCAGTACCACATCTCACAAGCAGGAACCTGAGGCTTAGAGAAGCTTCTGTAGCTTGACTGAGTCCCACAGCTGCTATGTGAAAGAGAGGGCTTGGCACTAAGTCAGTCTGATTGCCAGGCTTATCACGTTCCCCTGCATTCCAGGAGATGTTTTGGATCATCTCATGGGGGCTGTTGGCAGGCCACGCCACTATCTCAGTATAAGTCTCTGCCTCTGCTGGGTGAGAAGGACAAAGCAATAGCCACAATCAGCGAGGCAAGTCAAGGATGCTGCTGTTTTTAGACTTCAGGTGCTGACTGTTGAGTTCATTGTTCTCTTCCTGTTATGAAACATCGTCCTTGAGCCTAGGTCCACTTTTTTGAGCTAATAATTCCCTTTTATCTCCATCCCGCACTTTTATTGCTCCCCCCTCATATTTTTGAAGTCGAGCCTTTTGTTTATGTGTATTGTTTTAAAACACAGATAGTTTTGCATTCAAACATTTTTAATTTACACAGATGACATTGTCCTGTAGCCCTCTGTTTCCTACGTTCTTCTTGTTGCACTTCGCTTTTCAGATCCATCCATGTTGCTGTGTATACATATTAACCCATTATTTCTTTCTTTTAATTTTTACTTATTTGGCTGCATCAGGTCTCAGCTGTGGCATGCAGGATCTTTGTCATGTCTTGTGCAGAATCTTGCAGCTCGTGGGCATGGGTGCCAACTCAGTCATTGAGGTGCGTGGGCTTAGTTGCTCTGGGGCATGTGGGATCTTTGTTCCGTGACCAGGGATAGAACCTGTGTCCCCTGCATTGGCAGGCGGATTCTTAACCACTAGATCACCAGAGAAGTCCCTAGCTCATTATTCCTAACTGCTGCAAATAGTCGCTTTGTGCACACTTGATGTTCTATACATGCATTCCTCCAGAGAGGCACACCAGGATGCTTTCCAGCTCTCTGCTCATATTAACAATACTACGGTGGACATCCTCCTACACACCCCTAATATACCTGTGTGAGAATCGCTTGCTTATTCTAGGCTACTTGGGGTAGAGAGCACGTGTGTATGTAACTAAGTAGTTGCAGATGGCTCTCTTCCAAGGCTGTCCCCATGTGCAGTCACCCTGACGTGATGCTTCCTCTTTCCTATACTTCCTCATATAGCCTCTGACACTTGGGGTAGGATTTTGTATTTGTGCCAACCTGATGGGTGCAAATGTAACTTAAAAAAAAAAAAACTTTGTTTTTATTTGACTATAAATAAGTCTGAGTATCTACAGCATGTCAGCCTTTTGCATTTCTCTTCATTGAATTACTTCTCCATATCCTGTGTTCGTTTGTCAGTTAGGGTTCCTGCTGCTGCTGCTGCTAAGTTGCTTCAGTCGTGTCCGACTCTGTGTAACCCCATAGACGGCAGCCCACCAGGCTCCCCCGTCCCAGGGATTCTCCAGGCAAGAACACTGGGGTGGGTTGCCATTTCCTTTTCCAACGCATGAAAGTGAAAAGTGAAAGTGAGGTCGCTCAGTCGTGTCCGACTGTTCGCGATCCCATGGACTGCAGCCCACCAGACTCCCCCGTCCATGGGATTTTCCAGGCAAGAGGACTGGAGTGGGTTGCCATTGCCTTCCCGACATTTTCTTATTCACTCTTATAAGGAGTTCCTGGTGTGTTGTAAATGCTAATCTCTTCTCCCTCTTTTGCCGGAGGGGGGAGCTGTGCTGTCCGGCCCGCGGGGTCTTAGTTCCTCAACCAGAGATGGAACCCATGCGCCCTACATTGGGAGAGCAGAGTCTTAACCACTGGATCCAGGGATGTCTCCCTTGTCACTTTGAGACAAGTATCTTCTCCCAAACTATATCCATCTATTAATTTTGTTAAGCAAAAACTTTAATTCTGGGATTATCAGGTTCATCTTTTTTCGTATTTTTCATCTTAGAATTTGGGCATGGGATCGGTTTGAGAAATCCGTCCCCATCAGCTGGTCACAAAGACATTCTTCTGTATTTTCTTCTAACAGCCCACATGGGCAGAGGGGGCATCAGTCTTGTGTTCCTGTTAGCAGAAGGCTCAGGCTTATGAATCCCTTGCTGACCTGGAGGGTAGAGAGTTTTGTTTTCTTTCCTTCAAAGGGCCCTACAAGTCAACGGAAAAGCAGTTAGAGAGGGCTTTAACTGAATTTTCTGCTTTTTAATTTTTCTGAACTTCAGGGGTGCTCATCCCTCACATCCCATAGGCAATAGTTAGCGGAGGTGTCCCTATGGCCTTCTGCTGCCCTAACATCTTGAGAGGAGGCGGCCCGGGAACCTCATCCCCAGTGATGTCTGATAACTCCTGGTGTCTAGCACAGAGGTGTCTGTGAAATTCAGTCAGAGGGCAAGAGGGAGGAGACTGGCCTGTGCTACTGTGGTAGTGGTGTGGGGGCCCAGGCCTCCACCTTAGTGGGCCCAGGTGGACAGAAAGACCTCAGTGGGATGTGAGTGGGAGCCTGGTTCCAGGGATCAAGGCGCCTCTGACATTTGCTGGACTTCACTCCTGGAGCCCCTTCTTTGTACACATCAGTTCAACATGAAAACAAATCCTGGAAAATCAAATCGGGATGGAGGAGTTTGAATGTCACCCTGTCTGACCTCCTTCCTTTACTGATGGGGAAACAGACCCAGAGTGAGGGAGCTTATGAAACATCACACAGCTTGTGGATTGGAGACCCAGGGCTGGAACCCAGGCTTTTTAACACCAGGCCGAAGCTCTGACTGCTTCACTTGGAGAGATTCCATCATGTGGAGACAGAGAGTCCTGGGTTTGAACTTCATTGTTCATTTCATAATTGCATAAATAGATGTATTTGCCACTGTGGCCAGTGCTTTAAAGAGATATGCTCAGGGCTGTGAGATCTTGGAGGAATCTGACCTTGTCTCAGATCTTCAGAGAAGGTTCTAGAAGGAAATGGGCTGAAGTCTACAGTTGAATCGAGCTTAACCTACTAGAGAGGGGATAGTTTGGATGGATGGATGGATGACTGTGAGCCTGGGTTTAAGAGGTTGGTTGTTTCCCCACTGTGAACTCTCTCTCT
Source organism: Redunca redunca (assembly GCA_006410935.1). NCBI lineage: Eukaryota > Metazoa > Chordata > Mammalia > Artiodactyla > Bovidae > Redunca > Redunca redunca. Next base: position 1,486,443 of record SJYQ01001506.1, read on the forward strand.
TGGCCCAGGGAGGCCTGCTGGTAAATTGCTAAATGTGTAAGTCCTTTGAGTGTTTAACTTAAAGCTGGGCGGCTATCCCCTTGAAGTACTTACCTCTGTCCCTATACACTTCTTTGAACCCTATCACTAATCCCTGGGAAGGGAAAATGCAAAAGCAAAAAAAAAGCAAAATACATTGTTAATCATGCTGAAATGTAATGCTCCTCTCTGAACCTTGGAAGATGAGAAATTTACATGCTGATTTCATTCACTACTTCACTCAGGGGATGACAGGCTGCAACTGAAGAGGCTTCAGCGAGTTAAATACTACAAACCTTGCCCAGGGTCTTAAGCCTCTCTTGGAAATCTTGGAGACCAGTTGGTAATGTTGACATTCTTTCCAGTGACTTCTGGCCCTGCCAGCCAGGGTGTGGACAGTTCCCACTCAAAAAAAGATTTCACATTGGACTAGGACGTGGTCTGTTCATTTGTTGGGGAACCTGAGACTGTTAAGGGAAAAGACGGTGAGAAAGGAATTCTGCAAAGAAACAAAAGCAGGCAAGAGTGGCCGTTACAGCTGCCACAGTCCCTCTGACAAAGAAAGCTCTCTTGTTGCTGGAATCAGAGAAGGAAGAAGGGGAAAAAAACTAACATTTATTTGGCACTTGCTCTGTACTAGGTATCTGTCCTTGACTCCTCACACTCCGTGGGAGGTGTTGTCATTCTCATTTTGCAGGTGGGGAAACTAAGCTAATTACCATGCCCAATACAGTGAGGACAATGATGATGATAGCAGTTCATATTCATATGCTAGACACCGTTCTAAGTGCTTGCCATGTGTAACTCATTTAGTCCTCATAAGAACCCTGTAGGGCAGGAGCTGGTACGATCTACATTTTTCAGTTGAGCAAAGTAAAGCATGAAAGGGCTGAGAGTCTTGCCCTTAAACAGTCAGTGGCAGTGGTGTTAGTATTTAGTCATGTCCGACTCTTTGTGACCCTCTGGGCTATAGCTGGCCAGGCTCTTCTGTCCATGAAATTTTCCAGGCAAGAATACTGGAGTGGGTTGCTGTTTCCTCCTCCTTGGGACCTTCCGGACCCAGGGATTGAAGCTGGGTCTCCTGCAGCTTCTGCATTGCACTCTAGAGTTTATTTATTTATTTATTTTTTGACTGGAATTTAGCCTGTTGCTCTTATTGAACTTGAGTAACCTTAAAGGACAATTCATATTTATGGTCAGAGTCAGAATAAGTACGTTTGGCCAAGTGAATGGGTCTTATCTAGTGATTATCAGTCGTAGCCCAGACAGAACTGTAATAATTGCTTTCTTCTAAAATAACTTTCTAAGAGCCATCCAGTCAGAGCTTTGGAGAGGAGAAACCCACCAAGGTAAACCAGAGGTACTGGATGCAGGTAACTGACCACAACCCAGCAATTTGATTGATTTCTAAAATTTGCATAATATATAGAAAAACCTTTGATTCATGTGTAAGAGTCCAAGAAACCAAGAAAGAAATGTTATGAACAATCATATGAGTCAGGCCTAGCATCTTGGGTCAGCTGTCTACTTCTGATGTCTTCTCTTTCTGGCGTTGGTGTTTTCTTATTATCAGAGCATTGCTTTAGTGAGTTTGAGGTCAGCAGTTCTCTCTGTAGACCAGTCTGGTGCAGGAGCCCCAAATTCACCCGCACTCTATGAGGAGGCGGATGGGCGCAGGGGGCCACTGCTGGTACCAAAGCTCTAGTTCCTCGTGGAGTTCAGGCAAAGGAGGGAAGTCCTCTCTGGGTCACTTTGTGGTCACCATAAATGTCGACTAAGAAGCATGCACGACTTGGGAGCTGCAAGTTAAGTTTTATTTGGGGCAAAATGAAGACTGCAGCCTGGGAGACAGCCCCTCAGTGAGTAAATGGCAGAATTGGGATTGAAACAGGGAGAGTGGCTCCAGTTCTCATGCTTTAACCACTAGGGTGGAGGTTGGAAAGCAAGTCTGATACACTTGAAAAATCCTTGCCCTTTCAACCATGCCTGTCACCCTGCTCCTTGATGAGGATGCCACTCTCATAAATGATATCATTTAATGAGTGCTGAGCATGAATGGGCACTGTGCCTGTTGCTTCCCGTTGCTGTGTATTTCAATCTTACCATCTATCATTAAGTGAAGACTGAAACTCAAAGAGGCCACATGTTCTGCCCAAGGTCACACCGCTCATGGTGGCTTTGGGCCACTTTCTAAACAGGAGGGGTTCACTTGCTGGCTCATTGCATTACCTTCAGGATATCATTCTGGAAGCTTGATCTGTGGGATGAGCGATGTTTCAGCAAACAGTGAGAGTCTGCTCTTGACTCCGGGTGAGGCTGAGTGCTGGGGGACAAGAGATGGGACCTGTGTGGTAGTCCCGGCCTGGAGGAGCCCCTGGGCTTGGAAGTGGGAGGAGCTCCGGCCTTGGTGCCACCTCATTCTTCCACCTACAGACCCTGGACAGGCAGGACTTTGCCTCTCTAAACACCATACTGGCTGTCTTTTGACTAAAGAAACAGCAGCCTCCACCTGTTTAGTCAGATCTAGTTACAGCAAAAGGCTATTTTATTATTGCTATTAATCTGACATAGAGAAGGTTTGAAACTCTTGATTCTGAGGAATAAAAGACCCCCCCAAAAAGATAGATCAGTAATCATCCAAATTGTGGCTATTTGAAGGCTTCAAGGAAGAGGTAGTTTTTTTTTGTTTTTTTTTCTTTTTTTTTTGGTCAAAGCAGGCCATTTGCATGTCACATTTGTTTTATTTCCTTTTTTTCTTTTCTTCCAATAATTTAGATCAAAATGATCATAAAGTTGCTCCATTTTAGGCAATTTCAGCAGGCCATTGACCATTGGATTAGCAAAAATAAGTTATTTCCAAAGCCCCAATTCATATCGCCAAGAAAATTATAAGCAAATAATTATATGCATTTTTTTTCACAAGTAGCTATTGACATAATGATGGCAATTCTTCCATTGTACCTAATCAGTAACAGATGTGCATCAGAGAAGGTGTGATGTGTATTAACTCCTGGCAGGAGGAAGGGATGTTTAAAGGAACTATTTTCTTAGACTCTCCTGGAAAGAGGGGGAGAGTGGGAGGCAGGCAGGGAGAGAGAGAGAACGAAAATAATCTTGCACCATACTGTGCAGACGTCCTCTTTCTGGCTGACTCACGGGAAGTAGCTGCTTGTAAAGGAGCCCTCCAATGAGAGCATCGGGGCTTCTAGCAGACATGCATATATTAAGGTCAGGAGGAAAGAAAGGAAACAAAAACCACTTTTATTGAGCAAGAATTCCTTTGCAGATGTTCACACAGATTTGCTCATTTTGTCTTCCCAATTTTGCCAAGCTGGTTAGAACCCAATTGCATTGTTGTACAAATAAGGAAATGAAGACCCAAAGTCCAAGGAGAGGCTTGTCTCAGACGATCCAGCTGATCTGTGTCAGGGTCGGAATGTGAACCTAGGATTGAAAATCCTAAAGTGTTGTTTCTACCCTCGGTAGTCCTTTTTCCGCCTGAGCTATGTAAAATGATACTTACTTTATTGTTGTTCTCTGATCTGAGGGAGAAGAGCTATGGATAAATCTCAGATGAGAGTTGTGAATGGGTGACTAGTCACTGAGTGATCTATGGGCCTGTGCCTTCTGACAGAGCTGTGGAATGAGTGATAGAACCTTTCTGTAGAGACTTGTATCTTTCATTCATTCCTCAACTGTCTAGCTTAATGCTGTTTTCCCTGCAATTAGATGCATTTCAACTTCTGTCTACTCTTCCAGGGCCTAGAGATCCCAGGGGGATTAGAACATGTCTCCTGTCCTCAAGGAACTTTATAGGGAAGACAGGGAGCTTGACCGCTGGGGCACGATACTGTGTTATAGTGAGGGTGGAATTAACATCTAATATTAGAATCAGAAGTGAAAATTGCCTGCAGGTTGGTTGACGGGCACATGAAAGGATACCCAATGTCACTGACTTTTAGAGAAATGTGAATCAAAGCTGTAGTGACATACCACCTCACACCAAAGTTTGTAAATAATAAATGCAAGAGAGTGTGTAGAGAAAAGGGAACCTTCCTACACTGTTGGTGGAAGTGTAAATTGGTGCAGCCAATATGGAGGTTCCTTAAAAAACTAAAAATAGAGTTACCATATGATCCACCAGTACCACTCCTGTATGTGGCAAATATTTGGAGAAAACTCTAATTGAAAACATCCATGCACCTAAATGTTCATTGTTGTTGCTGCTCAGTTGCTTAGTCACGTCCCATGACTTTGCAACCCCATGGACTGCAGCATACCAGGCCCCCCATCCTTCACTATCTCCTGCAGTTTGCTCAAGCTCATGTCCCTTGAGTCAGTGATGCCATCCAACCATCTTATCCTCTGTCGTCCCCTTCTCTTCCCAACTTCAGTCTTTCCCAGCATCAGCGTCTTTTCCAGTGAGTCGGCTCTTCACATCAGGTAGCCAAAGTATCGGAGCTTCAGCATCAGCCTTTCCAATGAATATTCAGGGTTGATTTCCTTTAGGATTGACTGGTTTGCCTGCTATCCAAGGGACTCCTAGGAGTCTTCTCCAGCACTACAGTTTGAAAGTATCAATTCTTCAGCACTCAGCCTTCTTTATGGTCCAACTTTCACACCTTACATGACTACTGGAAAAACCATAGCTTTGACTGTATGGGTCTTTGTCAGCAAAGTGATGTCTCTGCTTTGTAATACACTGTCTAGGTTTGTCATAGCTTTTCTTCCAAGGAGCCAAGTGTCTTAATTTCATGGCTGCAGTCACTGTCCACAGTGATTTTGAAGCCCAAGAAAATAATGTCTGTCACTGTTTACATTCAAGAGAGAGACTCAAATAGTCTAAAAAAACCCTACAGTCCATGAAGGCTACCATACACATGTCCTGGACTGAAGGGGGACTTGGAGTGATATGACTGGAATGTAAATTCACTGCTCCCTCAAGCTTCTCATGGTGTGATCATCTCTCTGCTTGAAAGGCAGTCTAAGGGGTTTTCAAGGGTAATGTAACCTGCAGGCAATTTTCAGTGTTCGTAGAAGCACTGCTTATAGGATCTAAGACGTGGAAGCATTCTAAGTGGTCATCAACAGATGAACTTATATATGTGTATATACACTTATATGTCAACACACACACACACACACATATACACACACGGAATATTACTCAGCCATAAAAAAGAATGAAATAATGCCATTTGCAATAGCATGAATGAACCTAGAGATTATCATGTTACACGAGGTAAGTCAAAGATAAAAATATCGTATAATATCACTTATATGTGGAATCTAAAAAAAATGATACAAATGAACTTATTTATGTGATAGAAATAGAGTCACAGATATAGAAAACAAACTTATGGTTATCAAAGGGGATATGGGGGGATAATTTAGGATTTGCGGATTAACACATACACACTGCTACATGTAAAATAGATAAACAAGGACCTACTGTATAGCACAGGGACCATATGCTATATCTTATAATAACTTATAATGGAAAAGAATCTGAAAAAAGAATATATATGTGTACATATGTATAGCTGAGTCATTTTGCTATACACTTGAAACTAACACAACATTGTAAATTAACTTCAATTTAAAAAATTGCCTGTAGGTTGCATTACTCTTGAAAACCCCTTAGGTTGTCTTTGAAGCAGAGAGATGATCACACCATGAGAAGCTTGACGGAGCAATGAATTTACATTCCAATCATATCACTCCAAGTCCCCCTTCAATCCAGATCATGTATACGGCGGACTTCATGGGCTGGTAGGTTTCTCAGACTATTCGAGTCTCTTTCTACCAGCCCCTACAAATTGTATAGTAGAACTTGCAAAAGAAACAGGCCCGTATGAGGCACCTTGCCCATGCAGGGTAAACTTAGCCTGCAAATGCCAGGGTCTGACCAGGACCCTTATCTGGAAGGTGACATGAAGAGGACAGTTCCTAGGAAGGGTCTTGGAGAGTGACCAGAAAGCTCTGTACCTCCAGGGATGCTGCCCCGTGTCATCAGGGACAAGCCTGCCATACTCTCAGAGCTGGGGGTGGGCAGTGGTGTGGCTGCATCCCCTTTATGGACACGCTCTCTGTCCTCTCCCTTCCGCATCCTCAACCTGGACATGGGAGGTGCTTAGAAATATTTGTGACACCTCTGTGTCTCTGTCTCCCTTTCATCATATACAGCTGATAGACAAACACACACTCACCTCCTTTTCTTCATCCCCAGTGCCACCACCCTGGTCCCACGCCCTCCTCTTCTGTTGGCTTCCTGTTCCTAACTGATCTTCTCACCACCATGCTTGTCCACTTGAGCCAGTGGTACACGAGGGTCAATACTTAGCAATTGGCTCTCTGAGGCAGGGAGAACCTGGATTTGAAGTGTTTTCCAGTTGCTGTGGTGTAAATATTCCCACCATGGCCGACACCATGGCTGGGCACGCAGTTGGGATGTGCACAGGCTCTCTCTGTGTTGTGCGAGCGCACTCCAGTGCACCGCTGCCTCCAGCTCGCCATCCACTCCGCTGCTGTGGTCACCTTTCACAGTGGACTCCATGCTTAGAGCCCAGCAGTGGCTTCCCACTGACTAGAAGTAGAGTCCCAAGTCCTTAAGGTGCTTGTCAGCCTCAGGGGACCCAGGGCTTCCCAAGTAGCGCTAGTGGTAAAGAATCTGCCTGCCGTTGTAGGAGACATAAGAGACATAGGTTCAATCCCTGGGTCGGGAAGACCCCCTGGAGAAGGAAATGGCAACCCACTCCAGTATTCTTGCTGGAAGAATCCCATGGACAGAGGAGTCTTGTGCACTATAGTCCATGGGGGTCACAAAGAGTTGGGCATGATTGAGCATCTGAGTCACATAAGACCCAGCCCTGCAGCCTCAGCAGCCTTATCCACACTGCGGGCTTCCCTGCCCTGACCCCTGCTGGGCATCCTCAAGTTCACTCAACATACTTGACTTCTCCAGTGTCACTTCCCCCATAGATCTTCCCAAATTCTCCCAAGATCTGGCAGAGGTGCCCTTATTCCACTTTCTTAACTTCTACTGTGTCTCTCTGCACTTGTCATCAATTCAGCGATCGGTTCTTTATTTGTCTCTACACTGGCATATAAACTCCAGACAGCAGTAGCCGTATTGTCATGCTCATCAACGTGTCCTCAGCCCCTGGCACAGAGCTTGGCAAAATGGGGTTCTGGAGCAGATTACGGAATTTAGAGAGCATGGTTGGAAGGCAACAGAGGTCAGCCTCATATGGGTATTTGACTTTTGCCTCTGACAGGGTATATTTTGTTAACTGCTCATATTTCATCAGGAGACCACCTGAGGTTGGTTTTTGAACTGTCCTTAAGGAAGAAGTAAGACAGTCACAACTTTCACCCATGCCTTCTGAACAAAATCCTTAGGATGAAGGTCTTGAAGTACATTTGATCTGTTATTACACATCCAAGTAACTAATCAATGTAACAGTTTTTAACTGCTTTCCTGAGATATGATTGTCATACAATAAGCTGTAGGTAATTAATATATACAACCTGATGTGTTTGAAGATTAAGTATAGACTTGTGAAAACATCATGATTATCAATGCCAGAAGCTTATCCATCACCTCTGGAAGTTTCCTCCTATCTGGCAGGATTTAAATACACAGGGTCTTGTTTGCTTTCAAATCTCATGACTTCAAAACCTTCCCAATAAAAAGAACCTGGAATCATTCATAATATATGATTGCTGCTGGGAGCTCTGAGGCTGGCTGATTCATAAAGGAGCAGTGGTGGACCCGAGAAGCAGGGAGGGCCAATGGGCTGGCTTTCTACTTCATCACAGACCATGTTACATCTCATTCCAATCTTTGAGAAGAGAGTTTGCTCAACAGAAAGGCCTTTGAGGGTATTTGGGGGGCCAGATATGATGCTTAACATTCCAACTTCACCTCTTGATGCTTCAGTTTCCTGTGCCAGGAGTTGAAAAACAATTTGTTAGTCATACTTTGCTTAATCTTTGTAATTACATATATTTTTTGGAAGGTCTGAGTGGCAATCCCATATTTATCCCGCAATCAAAGCCATTGTGGATTATCAGCTAAATACCGCATTAGGAAGATTTTAAAACATGTCTCCCAAAGGTTTTTGTTTTCCTTTAAAAAAAAAGACTGAATTTTAAAGAAAAAGCAATCTATCTATTGTATTGTACAGTCTCCAGCTGAGTGATTTTAAGGATTCCTATTATATCCACTTGAGAAGAGAGATTTATAAAGTAGTAAATTATAAAGAGGCTGATTTTTAAAGCAGATAATGGACAATTATGTTGTTGGGCCACTGACCTGAGACTCAGACTGGCCTGAGGTTCAACTTTCCCTCTGAAATTGGCAGCTGTGTGACTTTGGCCTCCGTGTGATCTAAGTCTCAGTTTCCTTGTTTGAAAAATGAATTCTGATGCCTTGAGTTGTTGTTGCTGGCTGAAATGTGATAGTACAGTGCCTGGCAAGAGACAGGTGCTTAATAAATGCTCTTTACTTTTTTTGTGACTATTAATATGGTCATATTGTAATTCATTGCCCACCAGCAAATTTCCCTCTTTCATATTTTTTATGATACCTTTTTCATACCTGTGAGGATTATAGTTGGATACATATGAATCTTGACATCACTCTGGATGCAGATAACCAGAAAAAAAGATTTTTCCGACTTGGGCAGAGAAGAGATAAGACTGATGAAGCAGCAAGCAGAGAGAGATGGAAAGAGGAACTCTCCCTACACCTCCGAGGTCTTGTCATCCATGTGGGACAGGTAGAGGAGCTGGATGTAAGGAAGCTGAGCAGGTTCTCACATGCCCGGTCATGTACATGTGGTCTGTGGTTCAAGGACCGCATCTGTCCCCTTCACTGCCTCATCCCCGGTGCCCAGCAGGTGCAGCGTCTGACCTGGGTGGATGTGGATCACGTGTGTTTGGCGAGTAGAGTCTCCAGGGCCAAAGTTAAGATTACGTAGCTTTCTGTTTCATGGAAAGGGTTTGAAAAACACTTCTTGGCTAAGTCACGTAGGTAAAATAAGGGTCTCTGAAAACATTTTTCAGTCTCAATCAGTGAAATTACCTTTCATCTCTGGGAACACAATGGAATTCGGAAGGTAGGAGCCAGTGGCTCTGGGTTTCAGATTCGTTAAGATGAAGGACCAGATCTGGAAAAACAAAACAAAACAAAACAATTCCTTTGACTTCTGTACTGCGTGCAACTAAGCAAATGAAGTCCTAGGCATTGATCCCATCACCTCACCTAATCCTCACACCTGCTTTGGGAGATCAGGATTTGAGCCCCCTTTTTTCAGATGAAGAAACGTGAAATTCCAGGTTAATTCAGAGACAACTGAGTTTCAGAGACAAACACTCCCAAGGCCACACAGCTAGGAAGTGTCAGAGCCCCTCGTCAAACTCAGTTCTGTCAAGTTCCAAAATCCAAATTCCAAAATTCACTTATGACATCAGAAGTTGCCATTTGCCAAATGTGTTACATTTGCTGAATCCACATTTTTTACCTTCAGGTTGGGGACAGAAAGCTTCACGTCAGAATGAGTCCTAAACTCAGATATTTGGAGGGGGGTGAGGCAATAGGACTGTGGTGGTGGAGAATCTATGGTGGCCCTTCGAAAGGGGGCAGCTGCCATTCAATACACCTCAGTGTGGCTAAAAGGGAAGGCAGAGGTTTGGTCACCACACCTTTTACTCTTCCAAGAGAAAATAGAAACCCAGATTTTTATGTGAAATGTTAGAATTTTAATTTATTGTCAATTAAATTTAAAGAAAAAATGTACAGGCCAGTAAAATATACCAGGGCTGTGCTCCAAGAACCAGTGTGTTTAGTCCAGCAGGGTTAGATTACCAACACTTTAGAACCCTCCCTGGGGAATGTTGTTTGTATAGGACAACGGGTCACACAAGGAAATCAGCCTAATAGTAATGGTTAAAGCTCGTTGATTGTTAAGGATGTGCTGACACTTTACTTCTGTTATTTTATTGAATATCCCAGCACTCTAATAGGATTTTATTACCCTTCTCTTACTGGTAAGAGAACAGGTTTGGAGATGCTGAGATTCACCTAGGGTCACAGGCTTATGAAATAGTAGAGCAGAGCTTGAACCCAGGTCTGCTTGGCTTCTAAATCTGTGCTTTTAATCTTTGCACTGTGCTGTCTCCCACAGACTCCAAAAATATGGAAAAACTGCCCCAGACATTTCTTTGTTTGGTGCTTATGGTTTCCCGGGATTGGATGTCAGAAAGTGTGGGAACTTGTTCTGGAAATGAACACCTTGCCTAGAAAAGCATCAGTCTTCCAAGTAAAGTGCTTTGTGCATCGTAAAACCTTCAATTTTGCTCCATTATATTTTGGGTCCATGAGGGATAGATTGCAGTTCATGTCTTCCTGCTGATTAGAGCATCCTATTTACATGTATATGGTACCGATTAGATGGTGCGCTTTGCAGAATTAGCTCCCTGATGAACAGGTATTATTTCCCCCTCTGCTGACATGGAGCAGCTGTCTGCACTCACTGTGTTCAAGCCTCTGCACATAAAACTGGGTGTGGGGAAAAACAGTGCAAAACTCAGCGGTTAGATGTCTTGCCTTCAAACTCAAAGCTGTGTAAGGTCTGGCCCTACTGATTCTGTCCTCTTTGCTGCTTCTTAGGTGGGCCTGGATAAGCCATTCAATCAGTCTTGGTTTCATTTTTTCATCTGTTAAACGGGAATGATCCTTTTTCCTAACAGGATGCAGGGATCTGGTGCAGAAGATCTCTTGAGGTACATCTGTTTTTATCCCAACTTCTGTGATTCTTTGAGTCTCTGAATATGTGCTAAGTATGGAGGAACTTAGTGTCTAGTTTTGAGACTTGACTTGTAAGTAAGCATCTCCCCAATGGGTATGGCACAAGCTTTACTTCTCTGTGTGGTTAGATAGTGGTCCTGACATTGTTTATTGAATAGCCTGTTCTTTCCTCCACTTTCATTGAATTGTCACGTCCAGCATGTATCACATCCCGTGTAGAGAAGGCCTCTGATCCTCTCCTGTTGACATATTTGTTTACTCCTCATCTGTTCTACACTACTGAAAGAGTGCAGCTTGGTATCTGGAGGAGCAACTGCCCCTTCTTTTTTTCCCCTTCGTTATTCTTCTTTTTTGCTGCACCGGGTCTTGGTTGCTGCACCGGGTCTTGGTTGCTGCACGTGAGCTTTCTCTAGTTGAGGCGAGCAGTGGCTTCTCTCCAGTTGCTGTGCGTGGGTTTCTGATTGCCACGGCTTTTCTCTGCAGAGCACAGGCTCCAGGCTCATTTCTCAGTCGCTGTGTTTGGCTCCTGGGCTGCGTTGCTTCACAGCCCGTGGATCTTCCCAGACCAGGGATCGAGCCCATGTCCCCTGCACTGGCAGATGGATTCTTAACCACTGGACCGCCAGGGAAGTCCCTTCCCTTTTTTATTCTTATTTTACAAAATAGTCTGTGTATTTCTCAGCAGGAAATAGATGGCACATTCAAATGGGATGACTAAAGAGGGTTTAAGGAACGGGGCTATTTATAGAGGTTCAGGCAAGGACAGGGCTGGCCAGGTGATGATGAAGTTCCCAGCAGCTGGCAACAGTGGGAAGCTCTTACCACCCTGGGCCCAGAGAGGGAGGGGTGGACCCAAGGACTGGAACTCAGAGAAAGTAGCTCCTTGGATGTGGCTCTGGAATGGTTTGAAGGGGTGACAGCGTGACTTGATTCAAGCTTAAAATATACCAGTCTGACCTTGTGGTGGGTTTGGGAACTAGCCCAGCAGAGGCTTAATTAGGCAGAGGCTTAGTCAGGCAGAAGCTTGAGGCTTGGTGAAAATGAGCTCTCTAAACTCATAAACCTGATAGAGGTGACATTTTACTGCAATAAACTCAAGAAAGTAAAAGTGAAAGTCACTCAGTAGTGTCTGACTCTGTGACCCCATAGACTGTAGCCGCCAGGTTCCTCTGTCCATGGGATTCTCCAGACAAGCATACTGGTATGGGTTGCCACTCCCTTCTCCAGGGAGTCTTCCCAATCCAGGGATCGAACCTGGCTCTCCTACATTGCAGGCAGACTCTTTACCATCTGAGCCACCAGGGTCTTAATAAATACAAAGGGTCCCTCTATAGCTAAAAACATCAGGTGAGTCTGTGAGATGTCGTTGAGTTCAGCTTCTCAGGCCTCCCCAGACTCTAATGGCGGTGACACAGATATACGTCTCTCAGATCTTAGACCTCCACCCGTATTACTCCCAAAGTCTAATGTGACTGCCTTGAGCCTCATCTGAATCTGACATCTGGGCTCTGCAGTCGGGGCCCCCGGTGCCACCTTACCACACTGTCACAGGTTGAATGATATTTGTGAGGTGTCACACATGCACAGTTGGATGCTGTCGTGTAATGGGACTAGGCCGTGGCATGCCTGGTGGCTTGGTCTGCTGGGGGTACTGGGCAGGGCAGGGCTGGCCAGGGCTACCACTCAGCAAGGGTGGTCGTCACCTTTCAGCAAGACGAGGCTCGCAGGAGGAAGACGTCACTTGGGGATGGTTTTAGTTCATTTTGGGACATGGTGGAGTTGAGATTCCTACAAAACATTCCGTAAGTAGAAGTGATGGTTAGATTTAAGAAATTTCCCTTCTCACTTAAAGGTACCTCATAGATAATGAGAAGGTCTCATTGCTAGCCTGTTCATTCATAAAAATGACCCTTAACATCTTAAGGGAATTGGGCCTTGAGATGGCTAAATATCTGACACTCATTCAAGTCCCAAACAGTGGTATTCAACTTGATCACTGGAACTGAAATTTGCTTTTATGGTTGAAGTGTTTTCTCCTGGCATGAATGCCAACTTTTGGCTTTATTTCCTCAATTTTAAGAATGGCTAGTGGGGTAGCACAGTCCTGTAGGCTCTTTGGTAATTCCTTTGACTATAAACTTGGCCCAAGGCAGATTCCTACTCCAGCTGAAAAGGGAGCGGTTCTCTGTGTGGGCAGAATCAACAGGCTGCTCTGAACTGGGAAAAGATGCCAATCTAACTTTTATATTTCATGTACAGGTTCTTTCTGACCTGTGACATCAGTTATTGCAATTTTAGGGGAAACATTTGCAAACTTACCTATTGTACCAGGATTTTTTGAGATCAGTTTAACAAGGTATTCACTGTATGTCTAGCCCAGTATGAAGAACTGGGACTCAAGAATGGGAAAGTGTAACCCTCTGCCCTCCTGGAGTCAACAAAGAAGTCAGACACATAAATGCATGATAATATAGCAGAATAAATACTATCATCAAACCATACAAAGTACCCTGGGGACCCACAGAGGCAGAGGCTGTGGTTCTTTAGTGAACACCCTAAATACTGGAGGGATGTGTTTGTGTTTGATGAAATTTAATGATGATAGAAGTAGAAGGAGGTAAAATTTTTTTTTAGATCTTCTCTCTTCTGCCTAGGTACCTATTCTCCTTTTCTTCATCCCTCCCCGCTCTACACCCCCACAACCCCCAGGACCTCAGCATTTCCCATCAGACTTGTCCCATTGTACTTACATACATTTTGATTTTTTTTTTGCTTTTATTATGGAAAATTTCAAACACATGCAAAGCTAGAAGCTCATGTAATAAGCCCCTATGTACTTACCACCTAGCATCAGCAGTTATCAATACCTGGCTGTTGGGTTACTCTGAGTCAAAATCCCCAACATCACGTTATTTCATCTGTAAATACTTCAGTACATATCTCTAGAAAATTAGGATTTCCCCACCTTAAAAAAAAACAAAAACCAGAAAATCTTGATCATGGGTAACTATTGCCAATAAATCTTTAGTAGTGTCAGCAATCCAGTCAATATGCCAGGTTCCATGATTGTCTTGGAAAGTTTCACAACCTGTTTTCTTTTTTTAATAATGTATTTTAATGTTTATGTCAAAATATGCCTTTTATTATTTTAAAAAATGGTTTGCAAAAATGCATAATGTACAATGAAAGGTAAGGCTTTTTTTTTTTTTCTCGTTTTTACTACATTATCATCACTATCTAACACAATGCCTGGCCCATGGTATTTATTGAGAGAAAGAGGAAAGGAGGCTTAGAGGAAATTAGGACAGAAAGTAGTAAGGAAGGAAGAGAGGAAATGAGGTGGAGGAAAGGGAAGGAAAGGAAAGGAAGAAGGCATTTCCTACCCTCAACTCCCCACATCAATTTTTGAATGCAGCATCTTCAGTTCAGTTCAGTTGAGTCGCTCAGTCATGTCCGACGCTTTGCGACCCCATGAATCACAGCACGCCAGGCCTCCCTGTTTATCACCAACTCCCGGAGTTCACTCATACTCACATCCATCGAGTCAGTGATGCCATCCAGTCATATCATCCTCTGTCGTCCCCTTCTCCTCCTGCCCCCAATCCCTCCCAGCATCACAGTCTTTTCCAATGAGTCAACTCTTCTCATGAGGTGGCCAAAGTACTGGAGTTTCAGCTTCAGCATCATTCCTTCCAAAGAAATCCCAGGNTGCTTAGATCTCCTTGCAGTCCAAGGGACTCTCAAGAGTCTTCTCCAACACCACAGTTCAAAAGCATCAGTTCTTCGGCGCTCAGCCTTCTTCACAGTCCAACTCTCACATACATACATGACCACTGGAAAAACCATAGCCTTGACTAGACTGATCTTTGTTGGCAAAGTAATGTCTCTGCTTTTCAATATGCTATCTAGCTTGGTCATAACTTTTCTTCCAAGGAATGCAGCATCTTACAAATGCATACTTTGGTAGTCCTCTGATCATACTGCATGTTGAATTATGTATCCTGTTTTTTGCATGTGGTGACCTAAACATTTTTCACAGGGCCCACAAGGGATTGACATATATCCTATCTTGAGAATCCTCAGCCCTGACAATAGCCCCATCTGGCCAGAGCTCCCCAAGGAGAGGCCTTCTTCTCACAGGCTGCCCAGGCCTGTACATAAACATGATATAGTGCTGGCGTTCACACAATGGCTGCTGTGCTAAAGTTCATTTAGAAATATCTATTGTTTAATTCCTGAAATTGTCAGCCCCATGTTGGAGGAGGGAAATTTGCTAAGTGGATGAAGACCTAAAAATTCTAAGACAGCTTGGAGGATTCTTATCTAGCAGGACTGTGGTGATGATTATAGCCTAGATTTTACTAGAGCTCAGAAGCCTTTAGGATGGGAGTGCTGTAAAGAAGCAGTATTTCCTGGGTAGCCCTAGATCATAGCAAACCAGGCTCTGGGCATGGTAATTACTGTGTTAACATCAACGGGGAAACATTTCCATCCCATTTCGTCTGTTTCCATCTCTCAGTTAACCTCATGCATAGTAGTACAGGAGCTATTTTGATGTTCCAGGAATCAAGTGTTCTTGCGGTGTGTTTTACAATGCTTGTTTACCTATAAACACACACCACTCTTGGACACATTAAACTCCGGTAATTGTTGGTAGAAGTGGGTGAGATAATTTAGGGTTTATCAACCCCAGGCATAAATTTGAGCCCCAGAAATGTCATCACTTACACTCATTTCCTACTCTTTTTTTTTTACTTGGCAGGATGGGAGAACTTGATGTAAAGTGATTGTTTTTTGAGGAATGACTTATACCTGCTGTACCATGGAGGGCATTTGTGATGATGCTGTATCAGTCTCGTCACTTGGCTGTTTAAAATGTCCTCCTTAGATGTGCCACAGGAACTGCCAAGACAGTGGGTTACCATCAGGGTGGTCAAAGCAAGAATGATTGAGTCAACTCTTCTCAAAAACATGTCTGCAAAACCCTGGGTCCTCGTGTTACTTCAGGTCCACAAGCCCAATGCACAGTGAGGCCAAACAAGACCAAAACATCAGAATTTGGGGCAGAGCAAGGTTCATTGCAGGGCTGTGCAAGAAGATTGGTGATTCACACCTTAGAAACCCTAAACTCCCCAACAGCTTTCAGCAAAGCCCTTTTATAGGAAAGGTGAGGAAGGGGCGTGGTCAGTGGTTGCAAATGTCAGAGCCTTTTCTAGAGGTCAGATCATGGTCAGGTAACCATGTTCCTGTGAACTTCCACCAAAACAAATGTTACAGTCTGTTCTGACAAGAAAGGGCAATGTCCCGAGGCTCAACATTCCCCTTCCAAGATCCAGGCCCTGGCTAAGGGGAGGGTGTCCTGCGTGGCCTGTTAGCCTGCTCCGGAGCATTCATCCAGCACCCAGGCTGGGTCTTTCTGCTAGTGCCCAGACCTGGCTGAGGAGGCAGATCTCAGCTGGCCAGGTCTTCAGACCCTGCTCAGCCATCATCACTGAGGGAGCCAGGTGCCCAGGACCCAGCCAGCCCCCAGGTTCCTGAGGCTGCCGTGTGGATCCCGTGGACTGTGACCCACGGAGATGTCACTGCCTCTAGGTCTCGGAGGTGGGGCTGGGAGAGAGGTCCCCTCCTGCTTCAAGGCCTGCGCCCGGCCCGTGGGCGGCTGTGGCAAGGACCCTGGAGCCCTGCAGGACACAGTCCTCTGCCTGTCTCCCAGGTCCTCCAGCTCACCTGCGGGGATGAGCCTGGAGGACCCGGGAGAAGGCTGCGATCTCCCCTTCAGCACAGGCTCTGTGGTGGGGACCAGTGCCAGAAGGATGGTTGGTGGAGCGAGACCTGCTTGCACTCCTGGTCTGGCAATAACTGTCTCTGTCCCTCACTAAGGATTATGACCCGCCCACCCCGCCCTTATCACACTCCTAGATGGTTGAGCTGGGACTCAAGGTGGAGTGGAAGATGTCTCCAGGTGATATTTTAGATGGCCCCACCTATGCCCCGAGGGCTTCCCTCCTAGCTCAGTTAAGAATCTGCCTGCAATGCAGGAGAAGCAGGTGGGGAAGATCCCCTGGAGGAAGGCATGGAAACCCACTCCAATATTCTTGCCTGGAGAATCCCATGGACAGAGGAGCCTGGCAGGCTACAGTCCATGGGGTTGCAAGAGTCGGACACAACTTCGTGACTAAACCACCACCTATGCCCTGGGGACTGATTGGAGGTTGCCTCCCTCACCCTCCATCTTTATCAACAAGGCCATCTCTGAAGCAGACTGATGTCAGAGCTGGCCATGAACAGAGGGAGAAACATCCTGACCTGAATCTGCAACACGTGCGCCTTTGGAGACACTTTTAAGAGAGCATGCAGCATTTAAGAGCGTGCCGTTTCTTTGGAAACTTCCAGGTAAGAGACTATAGCCCTTAGCCAAGGCATATATTAGCTACTGCCTTGTTTAGTGAGTAGTGAAAGCTGCTCAGTTGTGTCTGACAGTTTGCGACCACATGAACTGCAGCCTGTCAGGCTTTCTCTGTTAATGGAATACTCCAGGCAAGAATCTGGAGTAGGAAGCCATTTCCTTCTCCAGGGGATCTTCCCGACCTAGGGATTGAACGTGGATCCCCTGCATTACAGGCAAACTCTTTACCATCTGAGCCACCAGGCTTCCCTAAGTAATGTTAGTCGCTGTCTTCTTTAGTGGGACGTTTTTAAAAGGGCTGCCCCTGGTCACTTGATGAAACTGTCCCCAACGTGTGTAACCAACACCCCATGTACTCTGTTTTCTGGCCTGTGGGCTGTGGCAGGGAGTGGAGAGAGAGAAAGAGAGAGAGAGGAGGAGGGTCCCTGCCCAGGACCCAGGTCAGCTTTGTAAAATGAGGATAATGCTTGCCTGTCACAGAAGAAGTCTCTCTTCCTGGGATACAGTAGTAGAAAAAAAGAAAAAATATAGGTCTCATAATAATATCCACTATGAATATATAGTATGGAAATGGTTGCTGAGAGCAAGCACCAGATCATACAATAAAAGTCTGAAGGGGGAGGAAAAAAAAGGTATTGTTCTATTAGATACAAAAATGAATAGGAATGGTTCCGCAGATTAGTTCCTTACCCAATACAGTGACTCTTCCATCATTGAAGACTAACAATAGGGATGCTGGTAATGACCTTGATTCATTTGTGAACACCTCTTCACTGTTTACAAAGCCCTTTCATATCTATTTATCTTCCTTGATCCCCTTAATGACCCCACTAGACAGATATTACAGGGCTTATTTCCATCTGATAGGAGAGAAAACTAAAGCTGGAGGGCTTATGTGGCTTAACCCGGGTCAAATAGTGAGGAGAGTCAGACTGGGAGGCCCAGAAGTGGTCCTTCTCTTCCAGTGTGCTGTTGTAGCGGTGCGGGGGCAGGGAGCAATGGTGATAACCCCACTGCAGACTCTGTACTGGGCATTGGAAACTTACTTCACATGCATTTGTTTGTTTGATCTGTACAGAAACCCAAGGGGTAGATACAAGTAGTATCCCTCTTTAGTAGGTGAAGAGCTTGAGGGTGGAGAAGGTCGTCACTTTCTTCAGTCACTCAACCAGTTAGGGGACTTGAATCCCAGCCTCCATGCCCCCCTTATTACTGCTAGTCATGCTCTTGCAGAAGCTGTTAAATACAAGACAGAAAGTTCTCTTTCCTCTCCTTGGATCTCTGTCTAGATGCAGAGCTGGCAGGCACCAGACCGTGTGCTTACCTTGCCCAGATGCCCTGACCACTGATGGGTGGTCACCCCTGCGTGGGTGCCCTGGGGGCACTTCCAAAGCTGTAGGTCTAAGGAATACGAGAGGTTCTGCCACACTTGGGCCCCTCAGACCTCCTGGGGTAGAAAATGCTTTTTAAAATTTCTCCCCCTGCAAGTTTTTGACTCTGGCTCCTAAAAGGAGCAGAGTAATTTTCATTTCTCATCTTGACAAACACTCGATTGTGTAAATCTGTTCTGCTGTGACCCCGTGATTTATCACTCATGTCTCAGAGAACTCAGGCTTAAGCCGAAGCCCTGATTATAGCCAGCAAGCCTTGTGACTTGGGCACCTACTTTTATAGGTCTTGGTTTTCCTTCTCTGTAAAATGGGAGGATACTCACCTTCCTCATGTGATTGTTTTATTTTTTACACTTTTAGGAATTTTTAAAATTACTTTTCTCTGTGCTTTACTTTTTTTAATTTTTAGATCTCTTTCATATTATTGTATATTTATGCTATACATTATTTTTTAATTATTTATTTTTAAATTTGTTTCTGGCTGTGCTGGGTCTTCGTTGCTGCATGCTGGCTTTCTCTGATCGTGACCAGCAGGGGCCACTCTAGCTGGGATGTGAGGGCTTCTCATTGTGGCGGCTTCTTGTTGCGGAGCACAGACTCTAGAGCGTGCGGGCTCAGTAGCTGTGGCGCACGGGTCCAGCTGTTCCACAGCACGTGGAATCCTCCTGGACCAGGGATCGAACCTGTGTCCCCTGCACTGGCAGGTGGACTCCTCACCACTGGACCACCAGAGAAGTCTCTATCAATTATTTTTAACAGCTTTGTTGAGATAACATTGGCATAAAATTTGTATATATTTACAGTATACACCTTGATGCCAGGTATACACATGCCTCGTGAAATGATCACTTGAGTGAGTGAGAGTCTCTCAGTCATGTCAGACTCTTTGCAACGCTATGGACTGTAGCCCACCAGGCTCCTCTGTCCATGGGATTCTCCAGGCAAAATACTGGAGTGAGTAGCCATGCCCTTCTCCAGGGGATCTTCCCAACCCAGGGATTGAACCCAGGTCTCCTGCACTGCAGGCAGATTCTTTACCATCTGAGCCACCAGGGAAGCCCAAAATGATCACTACATCAAGCTGATTAACAGATCCACTGATTCTATATTACCATTGTGTGTATGGGTGTGGGTGTGTGGGTGTGTGTATGTGTGTGTGTGTGGTGAGAAGATTTACAATCTATTCTCATAAATAAATTACAAGCATACCACATAGTATTATCAAATATCATCCCCTCTTGTGATTTTTTTTTAATAACTCACCAGTACTCTGCGCATGCGGAATATTATTTTCTTCTTGGCGTATTATTTTTAGGACAGGCTTAAACCTCTTGGACTTCAGGTTCTGTTTTGTTCTTTGTGTTTTGTGCATTTCATGTGGAGATTATCATGTATCCTTGAGACAGAATGAGATCAGAAAAGGGACAGATTTTGTCCTGGTTTTGTCCTCTGAAACTCCTGTAAATCAGGGCCCTTTCGTACCCAGAAACACAAACGTTTGGAGAAAGGCCACTGTGTCACCACTAATTCACCTTCTTCTAAGTAAAATAACAGCAGCTTCATCAAACACTCCGATCAATGGGCTTAAGCTTTGAAGCACACAGAGCTGGGCTTGCTTTCCCTGGCTTTGTGTGACTTTGACCTCCCTGAGCCTCAACATCCTCCCTTGTTACATGGCACTGAGTTCTTCTGAAAATCAGAGACAAAATAATACAAACTGGGCAGAGAGTGTCACTCACTAAGCGTTTGCTTCCCTCACCTTCCTTCAAAGGTCCCGGAATTCATTTTATCATGGTGCAGTTTGTCAACCATCCCTGCCTCCCCTGAACTTCTCTGTCTCTTGGAAGCAGCATCTGCTAAAATGATGTCAATAACATAAAGATGCTATTTGATGAGAGCTCCCTATGTTTCAAGCAGGGTAGAGTGCTTTTATGTAACTTTTTAAGAACTTCAATTTTCAGTCTGGGGGATGGTTATTATAAACCCATTTTGTAAGCAGAAAAACTGAGGTTATGGAAAACATCATACCCTAGTTTTAGCTGCTGTGAACACAAAAGTAAGAACCTATATTATATCCTGGAGGTCGGCAAGCTACTTTTTATAAAGGCCTAAATGGCAAATGCTTTAGGTTTGCAGGTCACACAATTTCTATCATAACTTGCTGGACTCTGCCTTGTAGAGGAAAGTGGCCTTAGAGGATGTATAAACAATGGATGTGTCTATGTGCCAATAAAACTTTATTCATAAAAGTCAGCCAGCTGGATCTGGTCCATGGGCTAGAGTTTGGCAACCCCTGGTATAAACCACTGCACTGTTCTCTCAATCCCCCTCTTTATTCCTTCTTTTATTTTAATTCCACATCTCTGGCTGGTTGATCATGCGTATCTCCTTTGTAGCTTTGCTTGGCAGTAGGTATATAACCTGTAAGCTATTTTTGCAGCGTTTCTGATTTACCTGATGGATTGTAAGTGTTTTTCATGTACCAGGCGGCACGTCAGGCTCATTTATAAACCATGATGCATTAGAGATCGTCACAGCTCCTGGATGGCGTGTTTACAAAGTAACAGATGAGGCTTAGCAAGTCTAAGCAATTCAGTGTCTGGGGTGTCAGGTTCAAGGCAAAGACTATTTTTTCCCCAATAACCACGTTAAAATCCAGTCTAGAAAGGAGATTGCTTAGGTCAGAAAACCTTCTGCTTAGGTCAGAGCAAAGACACTCCCTGTCTACAAATCATCACCAGGAGCCTTCCCTGCACTGTCGTTTTAGCAGGTAGGTTTGAAGGGAAGGAAAATCCCCAAAGAAAACAGATTTAAACTACAGGTGGTCCGCAGTTACAGTGGTTCAACTTAAGATGGTTTGACTTTGCGATGGTGTGAAAGCAACACGCAGTTCAGTATACTTTGAACTCGGAACTTGGATCCTTTCCAGACAGGTGACGTGCTGTGTGATACCCGCTGGTGGTGCCGGGTGGCGGCAGCCACGGTCCCCAGCCAGCTACGCAATCATGACGCTGAACAACAGATACAGCCGTCCTTCCCTTTCAGTACAGTATTCGACATCAACCCTTTATTATAAAATAGGCTTTGGGTTAGATCATTTTGCCCAATTGTGGGCTAATGTAAGTATTCTGAGCATATTTAAGGTAGGCAAGGCTAGGCTGTGGCATTCGGAAGGTTAGGTATGTAAGTACATTTTTGGCTTATATTTTCAATTCATGAGGGATTTATAGGGACATAGAGCCATTGTAAGTCGAGAAAGATCTGGAAAGTAAACTCAGTTGAAATGCCAGGTTGGGGGATGTCAGAGGCAGAGAAGCTCTGGTCCCAGGAGGGAGTTGCGTGGCGTTCATGCTGTTTCCTCCCACTCTCCTGCCCATGGTGGGCATCCTCCTCTGTGCCCTCCTGCTGGCTCATACTTGGTCTCCCCTCGCCTAAGGTAAAAGTCCTTAGGGCCCAGAGAGATCCGTGCCCTTTCCCCCTCATTAACCTCTAACTCAGAGGTAGGTTTATCCCAGGATTTAGGAGCTGATCTTGTTTATCCATCACCAGCCTGGCCGGACCGGGGTACCCAGTGGCCTGGGTCCCTCCGTCGTTTTCCTGCCTTTGCCTCTTTCTCTGGTCCCCCTCTCTTCCCTCACATTGCCTTTATCGTATCTGCTTCTTTAAGTTAGAACTTGGCCCTGGTGCATACTAAATGCTCAAAAACCTTAATGTGTTATGAGTCCATTTTTATATCTGTTTCCTGCTGTTTCCTCTCTCTCTCCTTCCCTCCCTCTGCCCTTTCTTCCCTTCCTGCCTGTCTCTTTTTCTTCCTGGAGGAAACTCACAGAGGCCAACAGGGAGTCTGCTGCTGGACTACCCTGCAGGCCAGCAGGGAGAGCCAAGGTGGGCCCCCCCTCCCCCCACCTCTCTGTCTGGCCCAGGCCTCTCTGCCTGGAACGCCCCCACCCCTAATCTTCAGTGGGGACTGTGCACATCCTTCTGTCAGCAGCTCAAACAAATCAATTAGCTGCAGGCAGTCACGCTCTGTGGCTTTCTCTGTTCCCACAGATGTCGCCTGGGCAGCGGTGTAAAGCACCCATTTAGAGAGAGGAGGCCTGTTGCATGGAGCTTGGGCCTGACTGAGGCAGAGGAGACAGGAGGGAGGAGGGCGCTCGGTTCGGGAGGTCGGGGCGCCCTGGGAGCTCTGTGGTGCTGGAGGGTTGTGGTCTTACCCCTGGTACACTGACTGCTGCCGATCGCAGTTGGGTTGAAGATTCAACTAAAACTGAGCGCCTTTTGGCAGCTGGGGTCACCCCTCACCATATGCCTCTCCTTCCCACCCCTTAGTGCTTTCCGTTCCTCCAAGCAGGGCTTGCTGCAGCCTCCTGACTCATCCTGGCGGCAGCAGGACTGGAAAAGAAGGCGAGAAATTGACATATTTTGGAAATGTTCAGGAGCAAGGCTCCCCAGACTTCATTGTCAGCTGGAGGATTTTTTTTATTAGTCATCTGCTCTGTGGCAAATATTATTCCTGGAATCTTAACTCACATGATCTCACTTCAGTTTATGAAATAGGTAGTATTACCTTGACCATACAGATGAGAAAACTGAGGTTTCACTTGGATTTTAGGGGTGGGGAAAGAGGAGGAAGCAGAAGGTTTAACTTTGTTTCCATGAAGCCAGCCCAGAGCTTCATCAGCTTCTTGGCTGCAAGCAAAGCTTGTTGGACCTTTTTTTTTTTTAATATCAAGCTTTATCAAAATATAATTTACATATAATAAAGTACAATTGGATTAGTTTTGACAAAGGCATATAGTCTTGAAACCATCAGTACAGTATAGACAAAATACTTTCATCACTGTTTGGCTCCAACCAAGGCTTGCTGAGCCACAGGGGGATCCTACCATCAACAGAAAAACAGATATCAGACGAGAAATAGGCTTGGTGTGGGGAAGGTGATTTCTCTAGATATTTATTTATTCAACAGATATTTATCAGGCACCTTTGATATTCCCGGCACTTTCCCATTATGTGCCAGAAATCCCTGTCCTTATGGGCTTTGGGTGGCTTTTGTTCTAGTAAGAGAGACAAACAGTAAGGAAAATAGATGAATGAATGATACCATGTAGGAGAAGGTGATAAATGAAAAGGAGAAAAAAGTGGAAATAAGGAGACAGTGTATTAAAAAGCAAAGACATCACTTTGCCAGCAAAGGTCCATATAGTTAAAGCTATGGTTTTTCCAGTAGTCATATATGAATGTGAGAGTTGGACCATAAAAAATGCTGTGTGCCCAAGAACTGATGCTTTTGAACTACAGTCTTGGAGAAGACTCTTGAGAGTCCCTTGGACTCTCAAGATCAAACCAGTCAATCCTAAAGGAAATCAGTCCTGAATATTCACTGGAAGGACTGATGCTGAAGCTGAAGCTTCAATACTTTGGCTACCTGTTGCAAAGAGCCAACCGATTGGAAAAGACCCTGATGCTGGGAAATATTGAAGGCAGGAGGAGAAAGGGATGACAGAGGATGAGATGGTTAGATAGCATCACAGACTCAATGGACATGAATCTGAGCAAACTCTGGGAGATAGTGAAGGACAGGGAAGCCTGGCATGCTACAGTCCATGGGGTTGCAAAGAGTTGGACATGACTTAGTGACTGAACAACAACAAGGAATGTTGGGATGGGGATGGGCTGGAGTCTACAAATCAAAATAGAGCTTTGGACAAAGACTCCTGGGAGGTAAGAGAGAAAGTTTAGTGAATACCTGCAGGAAGAACATTCCAGGCAGCGTAGCAAGTAGAGTGGGCCCTTGAACAATACAATTTGAACTGCATGAGTCCACTTACACACCTCTTTCAGAAGTAAAGTTTTCTGTAGATGGGGCCTGCGGTTGGTTGAGTCCACAGCTAGAGAGGAATCTGGGACACGGGACCAAATCTAAGTTACACATGACTTAGCCTCAGCATTGTTCAAGGGTCAAGTGTATAAGGGCTCTGGAGTGGGCCCACGCCTGAAGGATGGGAAGCAGAGCAAGGAGGTGAGTATAACCAAGGGATGGAAGCAAGGAAGAGAGTCTTAAGAAGGAAGTAAGGTCCTAGATGGGAGCTGGAGCAGATCACATAGAGCCTTGTAGGCCGATGTAAGGGTTTAGCTTTTCCTCTGAATGAGCTGGGTACCACTGGTGGTCTCTGAGTGGAGGAACGTCATGACTGATAGAAGTTTTAATACGATTACTCTGCCTACTGAGTGACGAACATGCTAAAAGGTGTGCTGATCGTGGCCAAGGGGAGGAGCAAAAATTAGGAGGCGGTTACAGTATTCTGGGCAAGGGCCATGGTGTTGAGAAAGGGGGTCACCTGCAGAGATGCCTGGATGGTTGACACCACACAAGTGATCCCTCTCAGTGAGGCATCTGGGACCATCACACAATTCACATTCGTTGATCAAAGAGAAAAATCCAGGAGGTTGGAGAACTTCTTCTTAGTGTGTTCTGGAAAGGCAGCCCATTCTGAAGGGTCAGAAATAGACATGTCCTTTCTAACACAAGTCCCAGTTACCCATGAACTGTCTTATATTCTTATATTCTTCAATATCCTGGAAGCTCCCTGAGGGCAGAGACCATGTCCGCTTCCTCTTTAGTCCCAGTGCCCAGCTCAGTGCCCAGGGCACAATGACAGTGTGTGGTGAGGTTGGATGAGACACAAGAGCTTGATCTCCATACAGACTGAGTTTGCTTGTCCCTGGACCCAGACTTGAGACTTAGCAATTCTCAGGCTGGGATGAATAGAATGTGAATTTTCTTCCTGGTCCTCCATCTACCCACTCTGTGAGTCTGGGCCATGTTTCCATATCTATAAAGTGAGGGTCAGTCATTCCCCCAGCAATGTGAGTATTCCCTGCCCAGAATGTATCTCAGAGAAAGTTTTCCTGGCTGCTCACAACAATTCTCTCTTTCTTCCCTTTTCCAGCTTTATTTTTTCTTAAAATTTGCCAGTATTTCTTTACTTACATTTTTATTTATTTACATATATATTGTCTGTCTCCCCTGCTAGAGCAGAAACCCCATGAAGGGAGAGGGTTTTGTGTGCTTATTCATTGTTAAACCCCTTGGCACCAAAAATGTGCCTGGTACATGGAAGGAGCTAAATTTGTATTTATGAGTAAATGACTGAATGAATGATTATAGAGGCTTGGCCCAACAATCTCAGAGTTTGTAAAGATGCCTTACAAACCAAAAGGGACAAAACCAATGAAAGGTACTGGGGCTATTATTATAAGTGTGTTTCACTCTAGTATAACCCTGACACCACCCACATTTTTCAAGGCAAACATGAATGATAATTTTATTTTTCTATTTGGTGTTCTTCAAAGAGAAGAATTCCAGCACCCTAGCTTTAATAGAATTTCCAGGTGTGGAATTCAGTGATGGATCCTCATCACCTAGCAACCTTACACAGGAGCCACTCACCACGTGAAAGGTGACAGTTTCCAGTGGGTGTGCCGAGTAACAGGGATAAAGACAAGGCTGAGATGGATGGTGAGGACGGAGGACGAGACCTTCCCAGGTGGATGGGGATAGAGCTGGAGTGGGAGGCAGAGAGCCCAGGGTAGGTTCTCCCTTGCTATGCATCCTGGGCGAGCCATTCCCCTCTGAGCCTCATTTCCTGCATACACTGAGGGGACTGACAAGACCCCTTCCAGCTCTGTCATCCTGGGGCTTACATTTACAATTGGGCACAGAGAGGATAGTAACTATCTTTTTTTTTTAATATAAATTTTAATTAAAGTATAGTTGACTTACAATATTGTGTTAATTTCAGGTGTGTGAAATACTGATTCAGTATTTTTGCAGATTATACTGCATTATAGGTTATTTCAAGTAATAGATATAATTCCTTGTGCTGCATGGTATATCTTTGTTGCTTATCAGTTTTACATATAATAGTTTGTACCATGAATCCTAAACCCCTAATTTGTCCCTCCTCCCTTCTCTCACCCCTTTGGTAACCCCAAATTTGTTATCTGCGAGTCTGTGTCTTTTTTGTATATGCACTCATTTATACTTAATTTCACATATAAGTGGTATACAGTATTTGTCTGCTGACTTAGTTCACTAAGCATAATATTCTCTCTAACCCTGTTGCTGAAATAGCAAATGAAATAGCAAAATTTCATTCTTTTTATGAACTGAGTAATAGAATATATATACACACACACACATATACATGTATATAGACACACACACACACACACATATATATGTCACATCTTCTCAGTCTTGTTCATCTGTTCATCTGTTGTTGGACATTCAGGTTGCTTTCATGTCTTGGCTATCAAAATATATAGTGTTGCTATGAACGTTGTGATGCACGCATCTTTTCAAATTAGTGGTTTCCTTTTTTCTGGATATATGGCCAGGAATGGATTTGCTGGGCCATATGGTAATAACTCCCATTTACTGAGCAAGTCCTTGGGCTAAGAATTTTACATTATATCATCTAATCCTTACTTTAATTCATAGATAGGATTGTAATTATCCCTATTTTCCAGGTGAGGAAACTGAGGCATATAGAAGATAAGAAACTACGGTCACTGCATTAATCAGTTCAGACTGCCATAACAAAATACTTTATGGGTAGCTTAAACAACAGAAATGTCTTTCTTACAGTCTTGGAGACTGGTCCAAGACCGAGGTCGCAGCTAATATGGTTTCTGGTGAGGGCTCCCTTCCTGGTTTGCAAACAGTCACTGTCTTGCCGTGACCTCGCCTCACACTTCCTCTGTGCATGCAGATGGAGAGAGCCCCCTGACCCTGCGCACTCTCTCTCTCTCTCTCTCTCTCTCTCTCCCCCTCTCTCTTCTTAGAAACCCGCTAACTCTGTCTTGAGGTGCTCACCCTCATGACCTAATCTAACCCTAATTACCTCCCAAATTCCATCTTCAGATACCTTCACACTGGGGTTAGGACTTCAGTATAGGGATTTTGGGTGAGATGACATAAACATTCGGTCCGTAACAGTCACAAAGCTAGCAAGTGATAGGATTTAACCACAGTCGTTTGTTGGCCCCTCATTCTCACTCTGAGACATCTTGCGTGATCCTTCTGCTTAGATACCAGATACCCATCGAGGAGCTTCTCCTGGACTGGACGGTCCTCTGGGACACAGCTAGCGTTTGCAGTCAGAGGACAGCCTCCATGAGCTCGGAGGACACGGGAATGTTGTTCACCGCTGTGTCCTTAGCATGCAGCCTCGTACCTGAGAGATAATCAATATTCACTATAGAAATAAATGACTCTGTCAGAGACTGGCAGCTATGGTTGGATATAAAAAAAAAAACCCAAAAATGGATTGGGGAATTCCTTAGCGACCCAGTGGTTAGGATTCAGCTCTCCCAATGCAGGGAGCATGAGTATGATCTCCGGTCAGGAACCTAAGATCCCACAAGCTGTGCCGCATGCCCCCCCCCACCAACAAAAAAGAATTTGTTCATATGTCCTGGGAAGATGGGCCCCTTGAGGTTTCATCAAGAAAGTGAGGTAATAGCAGTAAACATCTGATATATGCCACATTCTCCCAGCTTCTTTTCACATATTGTACTTCATTCAAACCTCACACCAACCCTGAGATAAGGTTCCTCTTTTTATAGACAAGGAAACAGAGACTGATAGAAGCTCAGAGCCCCACTGGCCAAAGGTCACATGGACATCTGGGAGGTGTAGCTGCCGGCAGGCCCCGCCTACAAGCAGAGTGGATTCCAAAGTGCTGGGAGAGCAGGGTCTTCTTGGGGAGCACCGAAGCCAGCTCCCACCCCCTCCTTTAGTGTGAAAGGAACCCTGGCCCTAAAGCCAGGCGGTCATCTTGGTCTCTTTCATTATCTTTGAATTCACCATGGGGAAGAGACGAGTCAACATCAGTTTCTGGAGCCTTGCCTTCAGACCTAAGCATAGCAGGGGTTGTTCAGCAAGTGGAGAGGAAGCCACGAGGGTTTGGCACAAGGTAGCCCCACAGTTTCTGCAGGACCAGAGCAGAAGTTCCATTGAGAGGGCCAGACAGGGGGTGGGCAGAGGGCTGCAGGCCCTGCCTTGGAAGTTCACTGGCATAGCAGGAGATACATCATGGAGACTAATGGAGTTTATGGAGGCTAAATCACAACCCCTCCCCCCTCCCCCGCCTGCACACATGCACACCACCATCATTTGATCATGCCACCTCTGATTTTGAAAGAGAAAGGCAATCTCTGAGACACGTTCATCCAGTGATGGATAAATTGAAGGGGGAAGAAAGGAAGACCCAGGATAGAGCCTCTGGAGAACCTGTGCAGTTGTGGAGACCTGTTCGAAGGCAGGGGATTTGGTGGGAAAGGGAGAAAAAGAGAAGAATGAGACAAAAATGGATGAAAATCATCACGAGCCCAGGGCTTGGGGCCCGGGAGGAAGCAGAGGTCATGGGGATCTTCTCCATTTGTTCAGCTGGTTTCATGTGGCTATAGGGATGCAAATCACTTTCAGATGCTTCATTTTATGAGCTCTTCACTCTGGCCCTGAGGGAGTCAGAGGAAATGATATTATGTCCATTTTATAGATGAGGAAAGTGATATTGTCAGTGGTTACAGGGCTTTCCCAAGAAAGTTACTAGGAGACAGAAAGGGAAGTTGAATTTGTTTGTTCATCTCTGGTTATTCTTGGCCTCCCCTCATGGCAAGAGGGGACTGACACTAAGAATTTGTCTTTGCAAACTGGGATGTGTGCGCATCTTTTGCAGATGTGGTAGTAATGACGGCAGCAGGTCCAACCCCCACACCCCCCTCCATCCATACACATTATTACCAAGGCCACTACTGCCGCAGCCATAATTAAGTGCCTATGATGTTCCAGGCATCAGGCTTGACATCTGTTTGCACTGATTCTCAAACAACCCTGGAGGTAAGGATTGTTCTTCTCGCCTTACAGATGAGGTGACCTGGGTGGAAAGAAAGAGACTTACCTTGAGTTTGAGGGGAACTGTTTGACTTACATCAAAGCCATGTGTCTCAAACTCTACCTGAATCAACAAATGGCATTCCTTTTCATTATGCTTAATGATCATTGCTCTTGGGAAGAAGGTAAAAGCTTCCCTGGGGGGTTACAGCTGCTTGCGTAATGGAATAAGCCAGAATGGACTTCAGGGTTTTCTTTAGGACCGTCTTTTCTTGGCGTCTCCTAAGACATCCAGGTTGAAACAAATTGTCCAGAAAGTCAGGACACTTTCTGGGGACAATCTCTTTCCTGTCAACTACCTGGAGTTATGTTGTTATTTTTTTCCTGGGGAAGGAACCAAGAGCCTGTGTTTTGGTAGTTCCCAGGTGATGCTGACCTGCTGGTTTGTGAACCACATTTTGAGTAGTAAGGGGTTTATCTCTAAAATCCCTTGAGGTCAGTAAGTCCATTTGGAAGTCCTAAATACACCCATTAAAATATTTGTGTGCTGTGGTCCTGATATCTGGCTACATGATTGAAATTCTTGATAAACTCTAATAATAACAGATGCAGTTCAAACAACTGTGTGCAAGAAACATCCCAACAAAATGAGCTCACTGTTGTGTTAGTTTTGGTCTTTTCTAGATGAGGAAATTCAAGCATAGAGAGGTAAGTTCACCTAAACTCGTATAGCAAATAAGTGGTGAGACTGGAATTTGAAGTCTAATCTTCCTTACTCTGAAGTGTGCTTTTTCTACACATGAATATAACCTTACTTGGTAATTGAGAGATGAAGGCTCTTGATGCACTAGGCCATTGTATTTCTCTGCTTTATTGTAGAGATACTGTGGAGAAATGTGTCTTTCAAATTGTTGGGACCCTTGTTGATGCTAATTCTTATAAAAATCAAATAACAATAAGTAGAAATTTAATGACACTAATAACATGAAGAAATCAAGAGGATACGCATGTAAATCAGGATTTAAGCAAAGCGTAACATTTGTAATCGTGCCATGTAAATACAGGAGCAGGAAAAGCCAGGAACAATGGATATCCATTGAGAAAAAAGCCCGTGGCATTAGAGAAGAATGAAACAGAGAAAAAAACACCAGCGTTGCTTGGCTTCACTCCCTCCCCTTTGGGTTCAGAAAATAGAATTGAGACAACACCAAAGGGGGTGGATAAAGAGTTTGAACAATGAATACACATTACCAGCATCAGCTGGGTATCTTGTTAACATTAACCTGATACATTGCAAGTGAGCTGCAGTTAGAACAGTAATTACAGTAAATAGAATCCATTTGGAATCCTCAAGCAAATATGAGCTGGGAAGAAAGATGGGCTGGAAAAAAATCCATTACCCTCTGGAAGTTATGGAGGCTTTGGATGGCAGCGGTTTCTGCTGTGAATCGCATCTGACTAAGATGCGGCAACTTGAATGAATCTTTTTCAGCTCTCAAGTGTGTTTAGATGGTAAATAAAATGAATTATCCAACCATTCCAGCCAAATGCAGTTTCCCTAAATATTTGTCTTGGTAATTTAGGAAGAAAACTTAGGTAGAATTGGGAAGGTGGCCTGTCTACTCTGCTTCCTGCTTTGGGCTGATGGTGTTTCGTAGAAAAAAATGAAGTGGGGTTTCTATGCATATTTTGATTTCTTTTTTGATTTCTTCTGTGATTTGGTGGTTATTCAGCACCGTGTTGTTCAGCCTCCATATGTTGGAATTTTTAATAGTTTTTCTCCTGTAATTGAGATCTAATCTTACTGCATTGTGGTCAGAAAAGATGCTTGGAATGATTTCAATCTTTTTGAATTTAACAAGGCTAGATTTATGGCCCAGGATGTGATCTATCCTGGAGAAGGTTCCGTGAGCGCTTGAGAAAAAGGTGAAATTCATTGTTTTGGGGTGAAATGTCCTATAGATATCAATTAGGTCTAACCGGTCTATTGTATCATTTAAAGTT
Organism: Redunca redunca; assembly: GCA_006410935.1. Lineage (NCBI taxonomy): Eukaryota > Metazoa > Chordata > Mammalia > Artiodactyla > Bovidae > Redunca > Redunca redunca. The sequence continues at coordinate 1,517,978 of SJYQ01001506.1, forward strand.
TGTGTTTCGTTGTTAATTTTCTGTTTAGTTGATCAATCCATAGGTGTGAGTGGGGTATTAAAGTCTCCCACTATTATTGTGTTATTGTTAATTTCCCCTTTCATACATGTTAGCATGTGTCTTACATATTGCAGTGCTCCTATGTTGGGTGCATCAGTTCAGTTCGGTTCAGTTCAGTTGCTCAGTTGTGTCCGACTCTTTGCGACCCCATGAATCGCAGCACGCCAGGCCTCCCTGTCCATCACTATCTCCCGGAGTTCACTCAGGCTCACATCCATCGAGTCCGTGATGCCATCCAGCCATCTCATCCTTGGTCGTCCCCTTCTCCTCCTGCCCCC
>SJYQ01001506.1:1521211-1616476 GCA_006410935.1 Redunca redunca
TGAGGTGGATGAAACTGGAGCCGATTATACAGAGTGAAGTAAGCCAGAAAGAAAAACACCAATACAGTATACTAATACATATATATGGAATTTAGAAAGATGGTAACAATAACCCTGTATGTGAGACAGCAAAAGAGACAGACGTATAGAACAGTCTTTTGGACTCTGTGGGAGAGGGAGAGGGTGGGATGATTTGGGAGAATGGCATTGAAACATGTATAATATCATATATGAAATGATTCGCTAGTCCAGGTTCAATGCAGGATACAGGATGCTTGGGGCTGGTGCACTGAGACGATCCAGAGGGATGGTCTGGGGAGGGAGGTGGGAGGGGGGTTCAGGATGGGGAGCACGTGTTTACCTGTGGCAGATTCATGTTGATGTATGGGCAAACCAATACAATATTAATTAACCTCCAATTAAATAAATTTATATTAAAAATTCTTTTTTTAATTTTTATTTATTTGGCTGCACCAGGTCTCAGTTGCAGCACACAGGGTCTTTGTTACATCATGTGGAAACTTCCGTTGTTGTGCACGGATCTCTAGCTGTAGTGTGTGGGCTCCGGAGGGCGAGGGCTCAGTAGTTCTGGCACGTGAGCTTAGGTGCTCCGTGGCATGTGGGATCGTAGCTGCCCGAGCAGCAATGGAACCCGAGTCCCTTGCCTTGTAAAGCAGATGGATTCTTAACCCCTGGACCACCAGAGAAGTTCCAACATGCTCCATTTTTAACGCTTACGATAGTCCTATGAAGGAGGAAGCACTGTGATTCCCATTTTACAAGTAGGAAACTGGGACAGTGAGCATTAGAGGGCCTGGAGTCAGCAGATGTGGGGGTGAGACCGCCCTCACCTTTCCCTTCTGTGAAACCTTCAGACGAGCCACCTGCCCCGCCTGGGCCCATGTGTTCTCATCTGTAGAACAGGATGATCTCAAGTATCTGTGTCATAAGGCAGAAGGATAAATTATCTGGAGTGCCCGAGAAGTACCTTGTGCAACGCTGGCCACAGAGCAAGAGCTGAGTGGACGCTATCTCTCTTTCTCCGGGGCCCGTAGGATAGAGCTCTTCATTTCTATCCCCTTGTCCCCAGGCCGCTCCTGCTAGGGGTCAGCCACAGCGACGCTGAGTGATGCTCCGGGTGAGCTGGGAGTGCTGGGGCATCCAGAGCCCCCATCTCCCCAGCGAGGGGGGCGCCCCCGGGCAGGCCACCAAACCATTGCCCTGGCCACAGGAAATGGGGCAGTTGGAACCTTCTTCTCAAACAACTGACACCCCCCCAATCCCCCAAACTCCCCCAACCCCCAAAGATCCCAGTTCAGACCAAGGACAGGAAGTGAAGTAGTGTGTTCAGGCAAAGCTGCAGGGCTTGAGGGGGAAAGGACGCATTTGAACATTGCTGAGCACGCTGCTGAAGTTCGCAGAATTGGAGCCCGGGAGACTCCAGGCTGGCGCCCAGTCCCTGGACCCAGGCCCGAGGAGCAGAGCTTCTGAACCTTGTGGGTGCGGCCGTGCCACATGGGGAGCTTTGACTGATGCCATGGTGCCCGGGTCGCCACCCCCTCCCGGTCCCTGCCACTTTGGATTACTGAGACTGGAGGGCAGCCTGGGCGCAGGGATTTTGAAAACTTTCCAGATGATTCTCTGCAGCCAGGACTGGGAGACTCTGGGACTTTCACTGTCTGGTCATGCGAAGAGACTTCTAGAGGCCCTTGGAGCCCCTCATTTCCTGGTGACCCCACTGTTCTCCCAGACACCCGCCCTGCCCCCTCTCTCCCTTTCCACCTACATTTGACCACTCCAGTCTGGCTTCCAGCTCTAGTTTGTGGACCCGGAGGCCTTTTCCACACAACCCATGCTCCCAGGGCCTCAGAGCGCCCCTTCCCCCTTGGGCTCCTATCCTCCAGGCCCTTGCTCAGCCCACATGCTCCCCCTCCAAGCCCTCCTCTTCACCATGTCCCTCAAGGTCCCCGTGATGGTCTTTGAGTGTCACAGGCTGACACCTCCAGAAAACCGTCCGAGCGTCCCAGCCCAAGGTGACCTTTCTCACATCTGCATTGCGGCAGCACCTAACTTGGACAGCCCTCCTGGTTCTCAGGCCTGATGACCTGATGCATTTGCTGGGGTGCTCTATCAGCCTAGTGGGAGTGGGGACCTCAGTTTCCGCATCTGTGGCTGGTGAATAAGACCACCTGCCCAGGTGCTACCAGCTTTGTCATGAGGCTCAGAGAACAAGAGCGCTGTTCCATGCACGTCTCATATATCATCTCCCATGCCTCTTCCATCAGTGATATTGTGGTACCCATTTTATGGATGAAGAAACTGAGGGTCTACACGGTGGGACCTGGCCCAGAGTTTCCTCAATTCTAATTACCAGATTCCTCCCACTTTACCATGCCACCCGGAAGGAATGCTCACAGAAAGTACACCCACCATAAGGTGCTTTATGCTAATATTACAAATAATCTAGCTTGATTAGAAGGTTCAGTTCTAATCTACCTGCTTCACACAACAGGATTCGATGAATAAAAAGAGCTCTCGGTAGGGTCAGGGAGGCCCCGCTCAGGTCTTGGCTCATTCTGCAGTGCTTGGAGGCTCTGTTAGATCAGGCCCGGACCAGGCACTGGGGACACAGACGCAGTCCAACAGGCATCCTACAGGTACTGCAGGAAACCCTGCTTTCTGACTGAAGAGCCCAGCCCTTAAACCTAGGATCTCTACACAGTATGCCCTGGGTTCAAGTTCTAGCTCTGTCATGTACCACCTGTGCGATTTTCTTCTTTTTCCCCCACCATGTGATTTTATTTAGGCAAGTTGCTCAGTGTCTCTGGGCTCTAGTTTCCTCATCTGTACAGTGGGGTAATAGGACCTTCCCAGCAGGGTGTGGTAAGATTGTGTGGCACTTAGAATAGGCCTGGCATGTGAAGTTCCAGGAGGGCTGGGGAGGGAGAGGAACCGCCACGTGCATTGGTTTCCTTTGGCTTTTGCAACACATCACCACACATTGAGTGACTTAGAACAACCCAAGTTGCTTCTCTTACAGTTCCAGAGGTCAGAAATCCAAAATTTGTCTCACTGGGCTCAATTAGTTGGCAGGGCTGGTTCCTTCTGGAGTCTCTGCGAAGGACTCCATTTCCTCCCCTTTGTCGTCTTCGTGAGCCTGCCTGCATTCCTTGGTCTGTGACCCCTTCCTTGTACCACCTCAGCCTCTCGCTCTGTGTCTTGTGCTACGGACTCTGATCTTCCTGCCTCCCTCTTACAAGAACTCTTGTGATTACGCTCGGCCCACCTGAAACAACCAGCCTAAGCCTCCCTTCTCTCCATCCTTAACTCATTCACATTGGCAAAGCCCTTTTGCCATATCAGGTAACATGTTTATAGGTTCTGAGATTAGGATATGGGCATTTGGCAGGGAGGGCATTATTCAGGTTGCGGTACCAGGAAACAGAAGTCCCCTTCTCAAGGGAGGGAGGTCAGGGATGACTTCCTATGGAGGCACATTTCAGCTCATTCCTGTAGGATGGGTGGGAGTTTTTCCGACTGATGTGCAAAAAAGGGCAGCCAGGTGGAGGAAAGCCCTCCACTGAAGACACCAGGTGTGGAGAAAAGTATTCCGTGTTTGGGGAAAGGTGAGAAGCTTGCGGTATCAGGAATGTGTGTGAGGGAAGGAAGGAGCGGTAGGCAGGCCTTTGAGGCCGTGACCCTGGATGCAAACGTGGGTGGTGGGATGGCAGCTGGTGGAGTCCTCTCTGCAGTGTGACGTCCCACCCAGGGGATTCTGACATTCCACTCTGGCCCGTCTAGCCAGCCTCAAGAGTATCAAATTCCAGCCAAACAGCGTGTGTGTCTGGGCCATCAGGAGCTGGTATCCCTGGGGCTGTTGCATTTGTCTCCGTCTCCCTGCCCTCCCTGCAGCACCCCCTAACAGAACCCCCTAACAGAACAGACACCAGACTCCCCCTGACTCCACCTCCCCTGGCTCCCGAGCCGCATAACAGAGGATCAGCTCTAGTGATGGAGAACCAGACCTGGGGCCCCTTTATTGGAAGCCATTTTCCTTCTCAATATCTTCTGGAGAGATGGAGCGGCAAAGCGAAATTCCCACAGAAATAATTTTTCAATTTCTTATAATAGGACATAAAAGTCGGCCCAGGGAAATTGATTCCATTCGGAGCTCCCTTTGTAGGACACTTCATCTTCCATTGCGGCCTCTGTATTTCAGCAATTTCTAAAGCCCGAGGAAGTCTCGTTGAATGCTTTTTTGCCACCCTGGCAGAAGGCTTTTGTAGCTCAGCTGAATGGCTCTGCTGATCTGTCACTTCCTCAGACCCAGGGCTGGGGCGGGGATGGGGTGGGGGGGGCGCCTCTAATCCCACACCCAACCCCAGGGGGTGGCTGACCGGGTCCCCCCTCACGTCCATGCTTGCCCCCAACATGGAGACCTGTTCTCCTTTGCCCTTCCTTCCCCATCCCTCTTCTTCCCTCTTCCCCTCCTGCCTTTTCACCTCCTATCTTCTTTTCTTGACATCCTTCCACTTTTGTCCCTGCCTTCCTCTTTTATTTCTCTTCAACCCCCACCCCACCCTCTTTCCCTGGAGTGGTATCCATCGCTCGACAACCATGGGACCCAGCAAGTTACTCAGTCTCCCTGGGTCTCAGCTTCTTCATCTGTTGGAGGGGATTATAATGTGCCTTTCACAGGCTTGTGAGAAAGATCAGGAGACCCCAGGGAGAGAGGGATGTGAGGGGTGGAAGGAGCCAGTGTCAGCCCTCAGCTCTGCACAGGAGACCCTGAGCTTGACACTGGGAGAAGAGGGCACAGGGCTGCTTCCAGACTGCTCTAGGATGATGCTTTTCAAAGGAATCACACATTTTAGTTTACCAAGAGTTTTCTGAACCAGTTAGCTATCATGTTTGATCCCCATGGCAATGCTTTGATGGAGAGCAGATAATGCAGCCTGCCCTGGAAATGAGGAGTTAGAGGGTCTCTAAATAAATGTTCGTGGTTTATCCTGTTATGCAACTCCAATCAAGTGCCCCCTGAGCCTGTGCACTTTTCTCTCCTGAGATCATGAAATGGACTGCAAGGAAGGTCCATCCAACCAAGCCTCTCCCGCTTGGCCTCCTGCCTCTCTCCTGACCCTGGAGTTAGAGTCTGGGGAAAACCACTTTACCCAAGGTCTCCCTAGCCACTCTGAGCCTCGACTTTGTTACTGCATCCTGCTTGAGATTTGGGAAGGGGTTGCAAGCCAGCATCCATCATCTCCCACTTCAAGGCACAGCCTGGGGCCCTGTGGCCCTAAAGTGGACTGACTCTACCACCAGAATAAATCTGATTTCCGAGGTAGCCTTGACTCGACAGCCCATTTGAATGCTCTGAGCAGGCAGATGTTACACTCAGCTGGCTGGCCTTAGTGTTGAGGAAACTGAGACTCAGCTAAAGCTAATAGCCTGAGGTCCAGCTGAGATGAGAACCGAGGTACCTCTACCAGACCTCAGAACTATTGGTTCCAGGATGTCAAGCGACTGGCTCAAGTCATCCAGCAAATCTGGAAACCATGTCCCTAGACCCCATTCCAGAATATTTGTTCATTCCATATTCCACTTACAATAGTTTAGGGTTCTCATGTGAAACCCTGAGGCCTAGAGCCAGGACCAAGTGGAAGGAAGTTACAGGGAGTTTTAAGTCAAGTTTCCACCAGCCAGAGTGGCCCTAGGTAGAAGGGACAACTTTCATGGTTTGCTCCCTGACATAGCAGTTCAGGCACGGCCACAGGTCACCTGTTGGAGAGGCTATGGAGGGAATTCCTGCGTCTGATGTCTGGGTGGCCGTCACAGGCCAGCCTGTTCCAAGGATGCGATGGTCCTCTGTGCCTCTTACTCCCAGAGCTGACCGGGAGCTGAACCCAAGCTTACAGCAGCTGCTTTTCACAAACAATTCCCAAGGGAGTAGTAGGAAGGGACTTTTATTCCTCTAGAAGAATGAAATTCCCAAGGAAGCAGCACTTATTGCTGTCTGTGGGTGAGGATGCACAAAACTCATCATGGCTGGAAAATCCTGGGACTGATATTGATTCAGTTATTCATTCAGCAAACAATCTGAAGCATCTCTTCTGCAGTCAGCTTCCTGTAGGCTGAGGGGAGCCAGCCGTAAACAAGGGAACACCGTCCCCACCCTCTCGGCACTCACATTCTAGTGGACGAGGCAGCCGAGAAACGTCCTCACGGTAGCTGCCTGTCTAGAACGGTCTCTTCTTTCCTCTGAGACTCAGAGAACAGTCTTAGGGCCCCTTGCATACTGAAAAGCACTGAAGTACAGTGGAAAGGCCACAGAACTGTGTTCTGAGGACTGACACCCTGATCCAGCGGTGAGAAGCCAGGCAGCATCAGTTCTCTGCGTCTCAGGGTTTTAGTGTGTAAAGGGAGAACAGAAGTACCCGCTTAGTCCTTTCCTGCTCAGCATCTTTGATGAAAAGGAACAGAGTCCCACCCAAGCCAACTCAGGGAAAGGGAAAGGGTGGCTGGTGATACTAGCAAGATCTTTCCAGGAGTCCAAAGGCAAGAAGTATAATACAGCAGGACCTCATGGAAACCCCGACTCGGAAGCTGCTAATGGCTAAGGCATCCATGTGGTCTTAGTGGCCCTTTTCATCTCCATTTCTACTCTGTTTTTCTCTCTGCTCATCTGTTTCTTTTGCCTTTTTTTCTTTTTTTAAGATCACAGTCCCACAAAGCTTTGCAGAGACCCATCCCCACCACCCTGGCCTTCTCCATGACCTGACAACTCATAGTAACTCCTTTGGATTCTTTTCCCCTCTGCTAGCTAGCTACCCAGTCTCTGTTCCTCAAATCCAGGTCCCAATCCTTGAAGGAGGCATTGAAGTGAGACAAGTAGCAGTTTACTGAACAAGCCAATGCTGGGACCGTGCATGGAATAGGTAGCCACCTCTGGTCCAATCAGCTCTGAGGGACCCGGTCATGTGATTTAAAAAACATGGGTGGTACAGGTCACATAGTATAAAACGTGACTGTCGATGGGACAGCTTCTCTTAGAAGGTAGAGGTGGTATGTGTAGTCACCATAAAACATCTGGTACTCAGCTACTCCTCTCAGGCTGCTCTGACCAATTAAATGAGGGGTTTTTTTTGTTGTTTTTTTTTAATGCCTAGCATGCTTATTCCTTGTACACTGCCTGGAGGTATTGAATGAATATTCTTTGCAGCGACCTTTAGTGAATTGTAAGATGTTGTGCAGGTGTGAAGTGTGAGAATCACCATAGGTTACCGACTGAACTTGAACTTTGCAAAAGCTGGCTTGGCTGGCTTCAGCCAGTTGCTTTAATTGGGAAACGATTAGCTTGGTAAACTTTTTATTCCCTAAGCTATTGCATTTCCCTGGGGCCTGGGGCAAGTGTGCCTCAAATGTGGATTTCTCAAAGTGGCTCCATGCTGTGCCCCTGCGTGGGGCTAGGGCTCAGCCTTGGAAATTACAGTTTGTCTCATCCTGCTGGGCACGATTGAGTAAGTGCTGTCGTGCGTACTGGCAGACCCCAGCAGCTAGGGGCCTCCCGGGCAGCTGGCCAGCAGGAGTGACAGGCAACTCCAGGCCACTTCTGCCTTCTCCCAGTGGTTCTGTCTTCCAGAGGACTGATGGGTGGAGAGTACTCAAATATGCTGCATCCCTACAGGACCTGGATCTTCACACCTTAACTTATTGCATCTTCCTAGCAATATTGTTGAGGGAACATTATAATCCCCATTTTACAGATGGAAGCAGTGATGCTTAGGAAGATTAAGTAATTTGCTCAAGATGGTGGAAACCAAGTGGGAACCCAATCCTGGCTCTCTGGGCCCCTCAGAGGATTGCAGTAATAGTTTACAAGCATTCAGCCAGCCGATTCTTTCTGAACACATACTGTGTGCTAAGTATTCATAGTGCTGTGCCTTTTAAAGCTCCTTTCCCACTTATCCTCTAATACCCAGAAAAGTGAGTTACAGGATGACTTTTGTTATCCCTATTAAACATCAGAAGCTAGAGGCCCAGAGGAGGCTCAAGGCAACATATCTAGTTAGTGGCAGAGCTGCAACCCGACCCCATGAATACACGTGCAAACCTCTGTGGACCAAACTGTGCTTTCCTCCCACCCCTCAAGACACTCTTCCATATACAGGGGAAGGCAAATATCCAAACTTGTTTGTTTCCTATTTCATTTAGATCCAACCGATATCATTGCGTATATGCTGGTCAGACTTGGGTTGAAGTCCTGGCCTGCTGATAACTTGTAGTGTAATCACTCTGAGCATCTGGTTTTCATCCATAAACAAGCGATAGTCCTCATGACAGCACCTAGCAGACGGCTCTGGGTTTGGACAGGAAGTCAGCAAAGAGGGCTTCTTAGAGAAAGTGCTTCCTAAGGTGGCCTTCTGAAAGGAAGCTGCCTGTTAAGACTTCACCCTATAATGGGCTAGTCACTCCTACTTGCACTTTGAAAGCCTCAGGAAACCAGTCTCAATCTTGCACGTTGAACGAGTCACCCCAACCCCTAGGTGTCTGTACCTGAGCATCATGAGAGGGAGCAGCAGGGCCCTAGGACCCCTCCTTCTCCCTGGAGGTGCTTCTTTTCCATCCTGTGTCTCCTCCAGGCTCCTCCCAGGCTACGACGCACAAGGACTAGGGCAGAATTAAGTGCAACCCCTTTGCAGGCTCGGTGCTTACAGAGTCACTGCCATGCTTCAAGAGCTGAGAAGCACTTCTTCTCAGACTCCTCTGAGAAGCACTCACAGGTCTTTAATTTCAACCTGACTTCAAATATTGCCTTTACACCTAGCCTGGAGAAAGAACAGATGCAACTGCATTGGTGGTTGGTTTAGGGAGGGTAAGAAGACGCAACCATTTCTTAGTTTGTTTCTTCTTCGGAACGCTAATCAACTTTGCTTTGTAGCAAACTAGCTGTTTCCTAGCAACACCAAGTGGTGTAGCAGGATGGCATCTATTTTGAATCTTCCTGATGTGACCTGTTAACTCCCTTTGAGAGTGGCAGCCATGGCCTTGAGACCCTGTTGCTTCGCCAAGAGGAGGGTCTGTCCTTAATCGTGGCAGGGGGACCCCTGGCAGGGTTCTGTAGTTGGGCCAGGCCAAACCACATCCCCATCATGAATATGGACTCCTTTACTTTCTTGTTCATTCTGGGACTTGCATATCCCATCACACGGTGACTGTGACCCACTGTTTGAGGTACTCTGCCAGACCCTGGTGATTCTAGGGAAAAAAACCCATGCCTGGTTCCTATCCTTGGGGAGAGGCAGGCTTATAACAGGTTCTGAGATGCACGCTATCAAGGCAAGAACAGAATCAAACCTGGAGTTTGATATTTTTCAGAGGAGTTGTGAGTTGAACTAGGCTTTGAAATATGAATAAAACTATTGTAGGTATTGAAAGAGGAATAGGATATTTGTTGGAAGTCAAGTGAAAGTTGCTCAGTCGTGTCTGACTCTTTGTGACTCCATGGATGATACAGTCTATGGAATTCTCCAGGCCAGAATACTGGAGTGGGTAGCCTATCCCTTCTCCACTGAATCTTCCCAACCCAGGAACTGAACTGGGGTCTCCTGCACTACAGGCAGATTCTTTACCAATGAGCTACCAGGGAAGCCCATATCTGTTGGAGAGAACAGCACAGTGCAGTACCCTAAAGCCATGAAAGAAGCAGTGGGAAATTGATGATATTACCAGTGAATCAAAAAGTCTTTCCCTTGGGACTTTAATGGATGCTATTCAAATATGAGGTTCTGTCACCAAATAAGAAATTCAGGCTTAGAGTTAAATAGATCTTGTTAATGACAGGACTTCACAGCCATGCACAGCTCACTTATGTTTATTTTGATTTTTCAAAATCATATGTGTATGCATGCTCAGTCGCTTCAGTCACGTCTGACTCTTTGCAACCCCATGGACTGCAGCCTGCCAGGCTCCTCTGTCCATGGGATTCTCCAGGCAAGAATACTGGAGTGGGTTGCCATGCGCCTCTCCAGGGGATCTTCGCAACCCAGGATCAAACCCACGTCTCTTAGGGGAGGCAAGTTCTTTACTGCTAGCGCTACCATGAAATTGTAGCATTTCCTTGACTTAATGACTTTGCAGAACACTGAGAGCGTTTTTTAAGAGTGGGCTCCTCGGAATCTATCTTGGAAAATGCTAAGCTATCTTGGGCTGTTTCCTGGGGATGGATGAAGAGAGGCAAGGCCAACCCCTAAGGGGTCTCTGATGGCATAGAGTGAGGATGGGTGAGGAGTAGCTCGCCAGGGAAGGATTCAACTGGGCCTGTATTATAAAGCACTCAGGGCACAGAGGGAAAAATGGGCCAGGAAGGGAAGCCTCGAGGCTAGGATTCCAGGTTGGAGGCTGTGTGATAGTCATTTTTCGGTGCCTGTTGCTGTGGACATGTAGGCATCCCCTGACCATCTGGTTTAGGTAAGGGAATTCAGCCCTAATCCAAGACAATAACCTTCAGAGATATCGCTGAGGACCTCCCAGTGAGCCCACACTGAGGTCTAACTGAGTCTTGCTGGGCTGCATGTGACACAGTAAGGCATTCCCGTGTTGTGTGTGTGTGTGTGTGTGTGCACAGGCTGTCATGTGCACGCTTAGTCACTCAGTCGTGTCCAACTCTTTGCGACCCCATGGACTGTTGTGCCAGGCTCCTCTGTCCGTGGGATTCTCCAGGCAAGAATACTGGAGTGGGTTGCCATTCCCTTCTCCAGGGGATCTTCCTGATCCAGGGATCGAACCAGGGTCTTCTGGACTGCAGGCAGATTCTTCACCATCTGCGCCACCAGGGAAGCCCCCTGTGTTTAGCAGCCGCTCTTCAGCTGGAAGGGGACTGGCATCTGCTCCTTGGTTCTGGTGCTTGTTTTTGTTAGGGCTGTCACTCTGTTTCGTTTCTGCCACAAGCCCAGTTAGGCAGTCAATGGTGTCTGCTGTGTTCAATGTTGATGTGCTCAGGAACTATAGCTGACTTTGACAGATTATTCTTTGTGCTAAGAAAGGCAGAGAGAATCATGAAGATATTGCATCAAAGACAATAGTCCAAAGCAATCGTCCTGTTCAAAGGAGAGGAAATTTAATAGGTGTGAATGTGAAACCCACTGGGAAAACAAGCCCTGGAGTTAGCCATGGGCTCATTTCCCAGCTCCATGACTTACTGGCTGGATAATCACCGGCAAGTCACTTAACCTCTCTGAGCTTCACCTTTCTTGATGGAAAATGAAAATAGTCATATGAATTTTAAAATGTTTGTAAGATGTTTTGCACATAAAATTAGCTCAGTAGATGTCAGGGATGCTTCTTCCATTTTTCTTGGGTCTTTAAATTCAATATCCAAAAACCCAGACATGATTTAGTAGCAGCAGCTGTGAAAACAATTTTCACGGTTTTGGTCGAAAAGTTGCTTGTGAGAAGGCTGCCAGAAAAGCTGATATGAGCATGGGCCCCATCAAGAAAAGGAGAGAACACAAGTCAGAGAGGGGATCCTCCCAGCCACGGGCTTGTTCAGGTTCTGTCCAAAGGTTGCCTTCCATTTCAGGCAATAATTTTAACAGGAATGTTGACACTTGTTGGTACTAACAAGTCAGGGAAGGAAAAGAGCCCATAAAGTTGACTATATAAAGAGCAGATGAAAAAGTGCAGGGTCTTAACCTGAAAAAGATGACAATGGCAAGTGGTATGGTGAAGGCTTCTGGATCTAGAGCCCGTGCATGAAACACAGTAAGTTCTCAAAAAATATTTGTTGGATGGATGGATGAGTGGAAAGGTAGCCATGGAATCAGGCAGATCTCCTTTTGAATCCCCTTGGCATCATATGCCAACTGTGACCTTGGGGATGGCATTTGGCCTCCCTTTGCCTTTCTTATACTTGGCAATAGCCTACTGTGCTGTGCTTTTCTGAGGATTCAGTGAAAACATGTGTTAGGTTTTAAACACTGAGCTTATTGCCCTGGAAGTGTTTAGTGACAATTCCTCTTTATTCACTGCTGTCTACTTGGTACAACCTGTTGTGTGAATGAGGAATTGGGCATACACCTCCAGCGATCCAGAGTGGATGGACAGGTGGGAGTTCAGATGACTTCCTCAAGATTAGAACCCCTTAAAAATGATTCGAGGTGCTATCACAGGAGTGAACTCCCTGGCTCTGAAGGAGGTGTGTAAATTACTACCCTAAGGCCACTCTGGGTTCCAGCTGGGTTCTGGTGGACCTACATAATGTCAGCCTATTCTTTCCTTAGAGATTTCACATGAACGTTCAGGCTGTTCATCTGTTTTGAATAAAGAGGATATGGGCACCAGGCCCTCATTTCCATCTGCTCACCTAGAGCTGAGACATGGCACGCTTCTATAGTTTGCCACATTCCATACCATTTCAGGTTGTCTCTTGAAACCCAGACCAGACCTTTCTGGTCTTGAAAGACATTTGACTTGTGCCCTCGGCCTTCGATGCTGAATGCTGGACTCAGCTTCAAAATTCAGCCTCTCACCTGGGAATAAAGCACTCCAGCACCGCAGCAGCCGAAGAGGCAGCCTGGAGTGGTGGCGGAGGGCGTGGCTTCCGCCATAGGGCTGCCTGGGGTCACATCCCAGCTCTGCTACTTTCCTGCTGTGCTGATCCTGATGAGTCGCTTAACCTTTCTGATCTCAGTTTCTTCATCTGTACAATGGGGATCATGATCAAACCCACTTTACAGGTTGTGTGAGGATCAGACATATGCTTGGCTCTCAGTAAGCAAACCACATCTATTGTGAAAGCAAAGCATTCCATTATAATATGAATCATCCTTTCCTGAGTCTGACTGGGTGTTTGCTCTGAACACCAAAATCTGACAAGTTTCTCAACAACAGAGAGTTCAGAACAAGTATCATCTCCACATGAGTAGCAGAGGCTACTACGGTCATTGCATGGCAAAGCGGGGATTCTGCCTGAAGTCCCCTCTGCCTCCAGTTGAGCAGGAGAGGCTGGCTGGGTACCCACTATGAGGTTCCTCAGCCCCCATGAGATTCCCTTTCCCAGTAGTTGCAGGAAGCGCTGTGATTTACCAAGACCATTAGGCTCTGTTTGACATCCCACGATTTATAGCCTTCCCAGGGTGTGAGGGAACTAATATGTCACTCCCATTTGTATAACACTTCCAAGTGAGTTGATGAGACTTTCCCCCTTCTGCTCAGTTTGTTTACATTCTGAGCAGCAGACCTTGGGGAGGAGGGAGATACCTCATTACACAATCTGTACCCCAGCTCTCCTCCTGACCCACCCTGTGAGCCTGCTCCGTCCTCACCACAGCCCCTGGAGATGAGGACTCTGCTGTGTCCCCGTTTTCCAGATGAGAAAGTGGAGGTGCAAGGAGCTTACCTGAACTCTACTTGCTCATAGTCCTTAAGTAGCAAGAGCAGAGTCAGTACTCATGACTCTGACCCCAAGGCATGGGCTTGTAAATGTCTATTAGGTAAAAAAAAAAAAAAATGTTGCCCATGCAAAAGGGTCAAAATATCCACTTATCAGTCAGGGACAGGACATGCCATCTCCACTAGGGGAACACCCTCACCATTATGTTGAGCACAATTAGGGCTTTTTCCCAGCCCAGCTGCCATGCCTCCATCCCTACACTTTGCCTCACGTGGAATCATTCATCCTAAACAGGTGAGCAAATGTTCTTCCATCCGGGTAGGCCTCTTCTTTCCCTCCTTCCTGGTCCAGAGAAGAAATGCCCTGATTCTCACCTCTTGCCTGGGTTTCATTCATGTAGTTTCCCTGTAGGATTTGACAAAGCCAGGACAGCTGATGTGTCCCGTGACTCCATGTGGTCTCTGCTGTCCCTGGTGAGAGAGAAGACACTGACCAGCCCTTGGCTGGGGTAGCCCCAGCAGCTGAGAAGGTCAGTCTGACTGCCTGAGACTGCTTGAATTGGGTTCTGCCACTTATAAGCTGAATGGGTTTGGACTTGTGGCTTAATGGCTCTGAGCCTCATTTTCCTGTCTGTCAAATGGGGTAGGAACAGGTCAGAGGCTGCAGTGAGGATCATGATGTAACACCAATGGGTTCCGTTGCTCTTGACTCTGATGGCTCTTGGATTAGTTCCCGTTTGATTCTCATGGTGGCCCTTGGGGCGTGTTAGTATCATCGTTCCATTTTGCAGATCAGGAGGTCAATGTCACACCTTGGGTTTGTCCTTCATATGTTCCATCTGTACACGAGGCTGAAGTCGAGGCCTGCAGTCAACTCTCAAGGATCCCCAGAGCCTGGTGGGTGCCCTCGTTCCCCCAAAGCCTCCTGCCTTTCAGGAACTTGGGAGGCCAGGGAATGGACAGAAGCTGGAGGTTCCAGAAGTGGCTGCTCCATCTTTCCCATCACTGGAGTTCAAATCCTAGAAGTCACCTCTCATCCCTCCACTTCCCTTAGCTCATAGTCAGGCTGTTAGCAAGCCCTTCAGCCCTACTGGAAGCCCAGAGTGTGCTGGCTGGCTCCCCCGGCACGCAAGAGTGAACTCTGCGTGGCTCTTTCCATCTGCCCTCCTTGATGTCACGTTGGCATCAGCCATAGTGCAAGTATTTACACCACGGAAATCGGCAGAGTGGACTTTGTTCCCCTGAGAGCCGCGTATTAAACATTTACCAGCACGCCATTACCCGAATCTCTCCACTTTCCTTTATTTCCATTTCTGCCATTTTAGCCCAAACCGCTCTCACCTCTTACTCAGCAGACTTTACATGCCCCTCCCGCCGTTTGCCCTTCTATACCCACTCCTACAGGGCCGCTAGAGAGACCTTTAAAAATGTAAGTCAGCTGCTGATACTCTCTTCTGTAAAACCTTCCTGTGGCTTCCCAGAACACTCAGAATAAAAACCAAATGTCTCACTGAGGCCCACCGAGCCTCCTCTGCCTGTCCTGCCAACTTCTGAGCTCATCTCCTCTTCTCCCCTACTAACCTGGCCTCTAACACTGGCCTTACTGTTACTGGAAAAAGCCAGCACCTTCCTGCCTCAAGGCTTTGCCCTTCTCCTGCTGTTGGGAGCACTCTGCCCCCAGGTCTTTGCACGGCTGCTGCTTCTAGTTTTCCAGGTCGTCACTCAAGTGCCACCTCCTCTGAGAAGGCTTCCTTGACCACCCCTCCCTCCCCAGGACAGACAAGTCCACCTGTCTGCCTCCTGTTCCTCCTGCCCCAAGTCAGTTTCTGTGGTAGCTCCCCAAGTCTTCCTTTTCCTACATAATTCACCCTCTCTCCACTGAAACAAAAGCTTCATTTTGTCTGTGACAGAGGTTGGGATATCAGAGGGGCTTAGCAAACATTTGATGAATGAAGGAATGCGTCTCACTTTCCTAAGAGAAGACGTTCTGGAGATGGTTTCTCCGAGCACTGCTGAGCAGCCCACTCAGGGTACTGTGGTGGAAGTTCTGGCAGTGTGTAGGGATGGGTCTGAAAGATAAAATGAGAGGAAGAGACATTGACAAGGAAGTTTTTCAAGCCATTTCCCCGTGTTTACAGTCCCTTTGGGTGACGGGCTTGATCAGGCTGTGGGCACTGATCATTCAGGCACTGGCTGAAGCATTCGGTTCCTAAATTATGTGCCTGGGAAGCATTTTCCATCCTAGTCCACGGGCAGAGCCTGAAAACCTTTAGGTTTCGGGCACTGTCCTACTTTAAAGACCTTTAAAGGGCAGTGGTGGACCTGCCTCTTTGGAGACCCACATCAGCTTTTGAGGTACCTGGATGCAGATCACTGGACTTAGAGTCCTTCCCTAAGCTACGAGTTACCACCACCCCTTCTTCTGTTGGTTTCTTAGCTACATCTGGTTTTGTGCGTATGTCACAGGGCTTGGATGGGGGGCAGGGGTGGTCAGAATAAGTCTCATTTCAAATTTAAGCTATGCTCTCCCTGGATTTATGTTTGGACAAGATGCACAAATTTACCAAGACCCAGTTTTCTCAGCTGTAAAATGGGAATAATAATAGGACTAGACACAGTTTTCCTTCCCTCCTTGTGAACTTTCAATTGAGATTAACATAAACTCAATGGGCTAATCAATACAAAAGTATTTTCTACAGAATGTTTGTTGTGCCAGTGACTATATATGAATTGATAAACTGCAAAATGCTCCTTTCCAAGATACTTTTGCTACTGCCCTTAAACTTTCATTTACTGCACAGGAGTGAAATGAAAGGTAATTGACCTGTAGACCTTCCTCATTGATTCAAATTAAACTTCACTCTCATCCAGTGGTGGAACCCTTGGCCTCTATCTCAATCATAGTGTTTTATTTCTGTAGAAATACTGTATCCATTAAAATCATCTATTTCTGTGGCACTTGAAATTGTCAACATAGTCTTTCTGCCTCACCTTCTGGCTGACTTACATAACCTCACTTCACTAAGGCTGGCGGGAAAATAACTGAGGGCTTGTGAAGATTAATGATCTGTTTTAAGTAGTAAGACCTGCGTATAGTTCAGTTCAGATCAACCCCCGTCTTTTATTGAGCATCTGCTGAAGCCAGAGCACTAAAGGGAAAAAAAGAAAACTAAGATGGGGCCCCTGCCCTTAAGGAGTTTGAGATCCAGGTTTTCTTTTCCTTTAGCTTTAGATTTCTTCCTATTTCCTCCACAGTTAATAGGTATTTTTCAAAGCTTACCATATCACTAGCACTGGATGGTGGGTACAGAGAGACATGAGACCCAAACCCTTCCCAAAAGGAGGTGCCTGCCTGGCTAATGGACGTGAAAAAGCTCCAGGGAATGGAGGGAAGAGACACAGTTGAGTGGGAACCATATATGGACACCAAGTTTCATGGCTTTCGGTCAGTGTTGGGATTCTGATGAGAGAAGGATGCCTTATAAATCCCACGCCTGGTGGATACTTGTTACTGGAGAATTTGACCTGAGTCTGACAGTAAGTGGCACAGGAAGAGGGGATGAGAAACATACAAGACAGTGACAGTTTGTCATTTAGTACAGTAAGTACAGTTCATTTAGTACAGTAATTTTGATGCTTTTGAACTGTGGTATTGGAGAAGACTCTTGAGAGTCCCTTGGACAGAAAGGAGATCAAACCAGTAGACCCCAGAGGAGATCAGTCCGGAACATTCATTGGAAGGACTGATGCTGAAGCTGCAACTCCAATACTTGGGCCACCTGATGCAAAAAACTGACTCATTAGAAAAGAGTCAGTTAGAAAATTAGAAAATCTTTCCCTGATGCTGGGAAAGATTGAAGGCAGGAGAAGGGGATGACAGAGAATGAGATGGTTGGATGGCATCACCGACTCGATGGACATGAGTTCGAGCAAGCTCCAGGAGTTGGTGATGGACAGGGAGGCTCAGCGTGCTGCAGTCCATGGGGTCACAAAGAGTCAGACACGACTGAGCGACTGAACTGAAATGAGCAATTAGTGCTGTGGAAGACAAATGAGGCAAGAGCTATTGGACTTCGGGTGAGGGGGTTTACTTTGGACTGAGGAGTCCAGACCAGCTTGGCAGAAAAGGAAGCCTTTGGGGAAGGCTATCAGGACCGGATAGATACCTGATTGGCAAGGATATGAAGGGTAGGGCTTCAGGCAGCCTTGACTCTAAGCAAGGCACCACGTGGGCCAGGTCATTAGGTTAATCTTGGTGGCCCATGGGCTGGGTTATGTATAAGGAGAGTGCAAAGGAGACCCAGCCGGGGTGGCGTGGGGGTAGTGGGAGGAGGGAGACTTAGTCATAAAGGCCTTGAACGTCTATCTAGGAACCTACGGTGATTTCTCTAGGCAATGGGGAGCCCAAGATGTGTTCTGAGCCACCTTCTACTTCAGAGAGGTGGGACTTAAAAAAAAAAAAAAAGCTTACTGATTACACTATATTAAGCAGGCTCTTCCCCCACAATATGTTCCTGGGATGAGGCGCACATTTCCTCTCCAAGGGTGGTGGTTAATAATAGGCTCACGACCCAGAGCGGGAACAGGCTGAAGCACGTGGAGAGGCAGGCAGGCACATGTTTAACCAGGTCACAGAGTGGTTCTGTTTCCTAATTTTCACACCACCCCCCCCCACCCCAAACCTTGTGCAAAAATCCCCTGATGGAGCTGGTATCTCATGATCCCTTGAGGACGACAGAAGGAGCTGCAGAAGGTGGCAGTGTAACCTCTGCTGGGGGTTAGGGAGCCATGTGGGTGCATCCTCGTAGGCATGGGAGTCAGTTCCTTAGCCTCCACATCCCTGACCCAGGGAAAGGCAACACAGCGACCTGTGCTCACCGAGTGTCCTCCATGGACGGGGCAGCATGGCTTCAATTCATACTTAGCGTCATCTTAAAAGGTGGGCATTTGACAGCGGACACTGCTGTCCAGAGGCGGCATGTCCATGTTCACGCTCAGGCAGCTGGTCACTGAATGGCTGGGCGGTGGAGTCAGAATTCCACTGACCAGGGGTTCTATTCAGAACAGAGCATGAGCCAACCAAAGGCAGAACAGAGGGAATTGTCACGGTCTTTCTGTTCTACTGTGAGTCCCAAATCCAACTTGCTTCTCTGATTTCCTCGACAGTAAAATGCATGCGGCCATTCCTCCTTCATAATGTCCGTGACAAGGTTAAAGGGGCTCATCTGGCCCCCATTAGGCATCCACAGATGTGAGCTGCTCCTGGGGCATCACTGAAGGACAGGAGGCTTGGATCTCCACCCCTGGCACGGACAGCCCCCTCACTTCTCAGGACAGGGTAGGGCCGGCCTAAACCGGCTCTTCCCTGTAATACCCTCTCCTTGCTTCTCCCCGCATCACATGCTAAATTGGACACATCGCAATGACTTCTTCAGACAGGTAGGTGGGGGAGGTATGTTGTAGCCAGTCAGCCTTCTCCTCCCCCAGAAAACCCATCACTGGACTTGTTTGCTCTTTCTAGGACTTTCCCCAAGAACAGATGGGGACAACCCATCAGTAATTCCATCAGAGTAAGTTCTCACTACCAACTGAAGACTTGTGGAACCTGCACTTTATGGAAGTTCCATCAGCCTGGATTGATGGTCATTATGAGAAAGCATCTACTGTGCCTGTCCTTACAGTCCCCAGTAAATCTTAATCCTTTGTGAGTTGTGGGCACTTTGGAGAATCCAGCCCAAGCCATGGAGCTTTCCTTCAAAAGAGTGCTCACCTCAAGATGCACCAAATGTGACTGTTTCATTAGGTACAGATATCAGGCCAGAGACTTATCTGGTTGACAAGGCCCCATTTATGAAGATTCTTAGAGAAATTTCAGTTTTTCTCAATGTTAAGAATAAAGATGTCTCTCCAGAGAAGTTGGCTTGTTTTTAATCTCGTAAATACGGAATTGTGTGAACAATACTGTTTCATTTTCTCTATAGACTGCTAGGGAGCACAGGGCCAAATCTGCAGTGTGTTTGTTAAGAGAATTCACCGCATTCCTGGCTCGATTTTGGTTACCTGCCTTTCTTTTCCCTGTTTCGTTGCTCACCTAATACCAGTGTATGCCAAACTGCTGTTTGCTGTGTTTGTTTGTTTGCTTTGGATTTATTTGTCATATCCTTTTTAACTGGATACTATTTTTGTTGGCAACAAGGCAGGGTGGAGAGATACAGACAAATAATTAAGCACAATGGCAGGTTCCACAGTCCAGGAATGTCTAAGGTGCTGAGACCTCAGGGTGGGAACCCCGGATTTCAGCTCAGGGGATGCTGCTGCTGCTAAGTCGCTTCAATCGTGTCTGACTCTGCGTGACCCCATAGACGGCAGCCCACCAGGTTCCGATGTCCCTGGGATTCTCCAGGCAAGAACACTGGAGTGGGTTGCCATTTCCTTCTCCAATGCGTGAAACTAAAAAGTGAAAGTGAAGTCGCTTAGTCGTGTCTGACTCTTAGCAACCCGATGGACTGCAGCCCACCAGGCTCCTCTGTCCATGGGGTTTTCCAGGCAAGAGAACTGGAGTGGGGTGCCATCGCCTTCTCCTGTCTCAGAGGATGGGAGTAAGTCATCTGCAGGTCCCAGTGCAAATCAAAAATGCAGAGCCCCTTGTTCAAACAGTGAAGCTGTTTGAAGCCGGCACCAGCAAAGCATTAAGCCAAGTGCAGAGCTCCTCTAATTGGAGAAGGAAATGGCAACCCACCCCAGTGTTCTTGCCTGGAGAATCCCAGGGACAGGGGAGCCTGGTGGGCTGCCGTCTCTGGGGTCGCACAGAGTCGAGACACGACTGAAGCGACTTAGCAGCAGCAGCAGCAGAGCTCTTCTAAGTATGAGCTGGGTGCTGCTGCCCACCGTTACACACCCGTGAATCCAGCCCTGGTCAGGAAGGATGCTTCCCAAGTCAGGTGACGTTTGAACAAACTGGAGGGAAGGGCAGGAATTTGCAGGCAGAGCATGGTTGGGGGTTGGGGGAGGGGGGCTTCCTGACAGAGGGAACAGCTGGTGCTAATACAGGGGGATGTGGGAGTTGAGTCGTGAGAGGGGATGTAGCAGGAGGTGATGCAGGGGAGGTGAAAGTAGGTGAGGCCAGCCAGAGTATGTAAATCACCAAGAGCTATACCTGCTACCTGTGATTTATATCAGCCCTAATCCCATATCACCCAGGGCATCCTCAGCTGCCCTTTGCCCATCCCGCCCATGCAGCCTGCTATTCCCACAATGCACTGGAGCAGGCTAACTGGTCACTGTTGCTCTAAAATCCCCATACAGGCCATGAGCTCCATAGCTGCTATGATGGGGAAAGCTCTGAGACATGTTTTATACTCAGTGTCCCACATTGTCTGTGACTTTGAGACATCAACAGGCACCGTGAACTTCGGTCAGCTCTTTCAGCATGTTCTCAGTTGTCCACGTTTTACAGTTCCTGGCTTGTACAAGAAGTCGCCTAAAGGCAGCCCTGTGACAAGTTGTTTGAACTCATACAGATGGTCTGCTCCCTCCGGCGCTGTCTGCCCCTCACCATCCCAGCAAGAACCGGGTAGTTAACCCCCTTCCTCGCCCCCTGAGGTTTCTTGCTGCTCTTTACATCACCTTCTCTGATAAATCATTTGGGACATTTCGCTATCAACGGTGATGCCGTAAACCCTTTCGACAGTTCCATAACGAGATCATGCTCTAAGGATAGCATTAAGCAGCAATTTTGGGAAGCATTTGAGGCCGTTTATTTGCCTGAAAATGTAACAGCCACGGAGGTGGGGGAGACACATGTGTTGACTCTGAAAGTTTTCACCTCCTCTCAGCTGAGATTATATCTCACATAGGTCATTACAGCCCTGGTGCATCCAGGCAGGAAGGATCAGAAGGCCCCTATTTCAAACCCCTCACTGTCCTCAGGTGTAAACCGAGGCTCAAACAGGCCAAGAGACTTGTTCTCAGTGCTGCAGCTAGCAAGTGGTAAGCTAAGCTCCAAGCCGGATCTCCTGCTCGAGATGTACTCACTGCTGGGATAAATGGTTCCAACCTCGTTAGCTGGGTATCTCTGAGAAGGTCTCTTGACTTTGAGCTTCTCTGTTCTCATCTGTGAATTGGGCATGCTAACTACCTTTTTTCTCAAGGTTGACAAGAGGATGCTAAAGCAAATATTGTGCAGAGCCATCCAGCTCAGTCCTCACCTGTGACCTTGGTGGAACCAGAGGCAGGTTATAGGCCGTTTCAAAGCCTCAGTTTCCTGCGGCTCTAAAACGAAGGCCCTTGTGGGGATTTAAACCCCTGAATTTCAACAGTATCTGGAGCCTTGTTAGCACTATGTAAATATTAGCTATTCTCATTTTTATCATTACCCTCACTACCAGCATGGAGTAAGCAAGCCTCTAGGGAATTGTATTTTCCCTTTTGTCTAGGCAGAGTTGCAGTATACCTAGAATAAGGGCTCTGGATATAAAGGAACATGAGTTTAAAATCCGGTTCTGCCATTTCCTGCCAGTGTGATACTGGACAAGATTTTCTGCTTTCCCGAACCTTAATTTCCCCATCCAAGAAGTAGGGTAGCAGGAGGTTACCTTGAGCTGTTTGTAAGGACTACAGATAATTCACCTGTCATATTGTCTGTGCTCACAAGTTTATAGTGGTGATTCTATCTTTCGCAACTGCAATTTTGATTGATTTTAAAGTAAAATTCCTCCAGGCCAAAAGCCAGGTAGCCCTCCCCAGACCCTGCATATGTTGCTAGAGGAGCTGTTGCCCGAAATTTAGGCTGTTTGCATCATGCAGCTGTATCTCAGTAATTCCAGCCAATGGAGGCATGATGAAAACGCAGCCAACACACGCAGCCTAGGGATCTTGGCTAAACCAGTGACTAAAGCCTCTGCAGGTAAACAGTGAGTGCAAACACTTACGGTCAGTTGCAGCCCTGGGGTTTTAGCAGAGATAGAGGCTCCAGAAGATGGGAGGAGAGGGAGCCAGTGGGCTGTGCAAAGCCTCCCCATGGACTCTGGGGTCAAGCTGCCCCACCAAATGTGAGTGACATTCTTTCTTCCTGCCCTGCTGAGACCATCAATCACAGTAGCAGGTAGGTGGGCAACCCATAGTGACCCTGCAGGCCTGTTCATCACTGGAGAGCCTCTCCCCAGTGGGAACATCTTATCAGCCCACTGTGTGCCCTGTCAGGATGCTCACCTAGTATGGACTCAGGGATGAAGGTTGCAGCTTCCAGTGGGGTCGGTCAGGAGGCTGCTGGCTTTGCCAGGGACTTTGTTTGAGCGTACAGTAGATGAGGCAGCGGTCTGGCAAGATGTCTGTGCTCACCTGTACCTTTGTGATATGGAATACAGGTCCTGCTCAGTTTCCTTAGCTATTTAGTGTGACTAAAGGAAAGACTTTGTTACATGTTAGCACAGTTTAGATCAGGCTGCATGGTGCCAGAAGTCCCTAAATGATATCCAAAAGGGTCCATTTGGAGGAACAAAGTTAAGTTGTAGATACTGACTGTTTTTACTTACAGAGATAGTGATTTTCTACTTTTTGTTGTTGTTGCTTAGCTGCTAAGTTGTGTCCCACTCTCTGCAACCCCATGAACTGTACCCATCCCCACCCCCACACTCCAGGCTCTTCTGTCCATGGGATTTCCCAGGCAAGAATACTGGAATGGGTTGCCATTTCCTTCTCCAGGGGATATTCCCAACTGAGCGATCAAACCCACGGCTTCTGCACTGGCAGATGGATTCTTTACTGTTGAGCTAGCAGGCAAGCCCCGATTTTATGTGGATCTACTTATTTCAGATTTTGGTTGAAAAGAAGATGCTGTTTGTTTAAACACTTCGAAACACTTCCTTGGTGTGGTCTAGCTTTAGTGTAAGTCTCTGGATTCAGAAGCATGAGCCAACCCTTCTGAAATCTGCAACTGGAGGCAGTTCATCTTTTCCTTTCTCATAGATCACAAATCCTAGTGCCCTGAGGGATAATGGGAGTTCAGGAGACGTAGGCACAGCGCATTTCTCATCGTGTCAGTGTAAGGTCCTAGTCTCAGGAAAAGGGATTTGGAGTCAGTCATATCAATGGTGCCTCTTACTCTTCTGTGACTCTAGGTGAGTCACTTTCTGAGCCTCAGTTTCCTTAACTCTTTCATGGGGATGATGTTTGTCCTAATCTTACCTCCTGAGGGTTTTGAGAGATAAGTGAAACAATGTACACAAAACTCTCAGCACAGAGTGGGTGGTGAAGGGCCCCCAGCACTGATGCTGCTGCAGTTGGAGAAGCTTACAGCCTTAGGTAATTATATCCTTGACAAATCCACCCTCCGATTGTTCCCCCACCCCACTACGGTAGACGCCTCAAGGAGTGGCCGAGTCCCCCAGCCCGGCTCGGGAGTACCGATTGTTCATTTCTCAGGGATGTGGTGAGCCAGTTATTCAGCAGAGCCACTACTAAAAAACTGAATTATGTAAATTTACACTTAGATTACATTAAAAAGGGAAAAATACTTGACACTCGCCACTTCCTGATTACTTTAGTATAGTCTACTTTGGTGCCGAGGTTGTTTACATCTGTTTCGTCTGTGTGATCGAAATATTCCTGATGGTTGCCGTCCCTCATCCCTTCCCCACTCCACTTGGAGAGCTTGAAATCAGCCATGGCAAGAGTATTTACACCATAGAAATCAGCAGATGTTACAAATCAGGGTTGTTTGTTTCCCGAAGAGCCAATTGTTAAATATTTATCAGCACACTTTGGGTAAAACTTACTAATAAAGTCAGCCGTTTCATTGTTTGTTCAACAGTGCTGATGATCAGAACATTCTCTACTGTATTAGGCTAGAATGTGTCCCTCCTTGTTTTAATTCTACTGAGAATTCTTTAGTGTTTTTGTTTTTTTTTTTTTAAACTGGTTAAAAAAAAAACAAAAAAACACTAGTTTTCTAACTGGTGAAAATGCCATCAATAAATACCCTGGTCTAAGATGATATCTTGGTGCCTTTTTGTACCCACCCTATTCATAGTGCATGG
This sequence comes from Redunca redunca, assembly GCA_006410935.1. NCBI lineage: Eukaryota > Metazoa > Chordata > Mammalia > Artiodactyla > Bovidae > Redunca > Redunca redunca. The sequence goes on from SJYQ01001506.1 coordinate 1,545,637, forward strand.
AACATGGGAGGCCCTGGAGAAGATATTGTGTTGAAGCTGACTGTCTTTGTATTCGGATCAGGATTTTAAAAGTGTCACTTCTCAGATAGGATTTTTCCCTCTAAGCATTAACCAGTTTTATAAATGCTTAAATTGTGATGTTGCAGAAATCCAGCCTTGAAGCCAAAATGTACTTAAATTTTCCCATGTGGAGTAAATACTATTTGACTGTAAAAATCACTGACTAAATAAAGAGGAAGCAGGGCTCATTTGGAGCCACTGCGGAAACCCAGTGCCCTTCCAGAGATCCATCTCTGTGAGTGGCCAGCCACCCACCCAGGACAGTTTATTCAGTGCCAGATGAAACCAGAGAGAAATGTCAGCCTGCTCAGAAGCAAGACTCAGAAAGCTGCAAGTAGTAAGTTGGGGACATAACCATAAGCCCTTGGGGAAGAACGTTATTGTGAAATGCTTGATCTTTTGAAACTGAGACAGAAAGGCAGCTAAAAAAGCTGATACTTGGTCAACTTGGTTAAAGTTTAGGAGTCAACATTCTGAAGTTCAGATTCTGGCTGTGTTGCTCTGATGAGCTGTGTGGCCTTGGGCAGGTCACTAAACCTCTCTGAGCTTCCATTTTACCATCTCTGAAAATAGATTGTAATACTCATCCCACTGTGTGTCAAGTGGATTAAGTAAGATGAAGGTATGAAGACTCCAGAACATAGTAGGTACTACTAATAATAAGCTACTCTACTTGTATCAAAGTCATGCCAGCTAACTCAGAGTTTGAGGGATTTACAATGCCCCTGAAGAGTCAGGTACTCTGTTTGCATCAAAAACAAGTAGTGTTTAGACACTGCAGATATATATTACTTTGTCATTTTTTATTTGAAAAATAAACTGAAGCCGTCCCCGTTGGCCTTATCATAGCTGATTACGGAAGAGATTATGGTCTTGATTCTGCCATTTTGCAGAATAAACACAAGTGTCAGTATGTAGAATTATGTCTTCCTTGGTGCTAAAATCCTTTGTGGGTGTTAACAAACTCTTGACCCACACTGTAATCTCCAGGTGGAATTTCCCTTAGTGGGAATATTGGGCTCAGTGTTTTACAAACCCTAATAGCCTGAGAGAAAATTATTTTAAAAGTCATTTTTTGTCATCTTCCATTAGACAGCAATTTCCTAAGCAAAATCAAATGTAGGACACTGTTGTATAAATGAAATAACAGGCTCATGGCAAGAGGTTAATAACTCCCATCGCCTGATTCTTAAAGGAAGAAAAATCACAGCGTCACTTCTACTCTTGACATTTTGTTCTGTGCCACCCCTTGAAGCAAGCAGAATGTCTGTGCATTTTAAAGAGGCCTCCATTTCACTCTGAAGTTCTTTAGAGCTGTGCCTCGAGAGGTTTTGGTTGAGGGTGAGCAGTGGGAAGTCTGAGAAACCTGGCAGCGAGGTGGAGCCAAGGACTCCAAGTCATGGGTGCCCCACAACCCGTTGCTCCCCCACCGGCTTCCCTGGGGCCAGTAGGAGCAAACTGTCAGAAACGTGAGCGATTTCTCAAGGTTCTCAAGTGTGAGTTAAGAAATAGAAGCTTCAGTGCTTTTTCTAAGGGTGGTATAAAATTTTACAAAATAGCATTGGAAGGCAAAAGCATTTTAAAGAAGAAACTCTACAGACATTAGTACTCAAATCTGGTCTCCTCTGCCTGTTTGTTTTTTTTTTTTTTTTGGAGGGAGGAGCTTTTCTTCATTTTTTCCTATTTTTTCACTTTCTCCACTGTTCTCTCAGCATATATTTCTTCAGCAGGTTCAGTCTGTCTTTCTTATTCTCTGTTTATCTGTATCCTGTTTTTCTCCAACTCTCTGGGCCCTCTCATCTGGCTTAGAATCCTAGAAGATGTTAGCTAAGCATCACTACAAACAAAGCTAGTGGAGGTGATGGAATTCCAGCTGAGTTGTTTCAAGTCCTAAAAGACGGTGCTGTGAAAGTGCTGCACTCAATATGCCAGCAAATCTGGAAAACTCAGCAGTGGCCACAGGACTGGAAAAGGTCAGTTTTCATTCTAGTCCCAAAGAAAGGCAATGCCAAAGAATGTTCAAACTACTGTACAATTGCACTCATCTCACACACTAGCAAAGAAAAGCTCAAAATCTCCAAGCCAGGCTTCAATAGTACATGAATGAAGAACTTCCAGATGTTCAAGCTGGATTTTAAAAAGGCAGAGGGATCAGAGATCAAGTTGCCAACATCCACTGGATCATAAAAAAAGCAAGAGAATTTCAGAAAAACATTTACTTCTGCTTTATTGACTATGCCAAAGCCTTTGACTGTATGGATCACAACAAACTGTGGAAAATTCTTAAAGAGGTGGAAATAACAGACCACCTTACTGGCCTCCTGAGAAATCTCTATGCAGGTCAGGAACAACAGTTAGAACTGGACATGGAACAACGGACTGGTTCCAGATAGGGAAAAGAGTATGTCAAGGCTGCATATTGTCACCCTGCTTATTTAAATTATGCAGAGTGCAATATGCAAAATGCCGGGCTGGATGAAGCACAAGCTGGAATCACAATTGCCAGGAGAAACATCAGTAACCAGAGACATGCACATGACACCACACTATGGCAGAAACAAAGAGGAACTGAAGAGTCTTGGTGGAAGTGAAAGAGGAGAGTAGAAAAGTTGGCTTGAAACTCAACATTCAGAAAACTAAGATCATGGCATCTGGTCCCATCACTTCATGGCAGATAGGTGGGGAAACAATGGAAACAGTGACAGACTTCATTTTCTTGGACTCCAGAATCACTGCAGATGGTAACTGCAGCCATGAAATTAAAAGACACTTGCTCCTTGGAAGGAAAGCTATGACCAACCTAGACAGCATATTAAAAAGCAGAGACATTACTTTGCCAACAACTGTCCATATAGGCAAAGCTATGGTTTTTCCTATAGTCATGTATGAATGTGAGTGTTGAACCATAAAGAAAACTGAGTGCCAAAGAATTGATGCTTTTGAACTGTGGTGTTGGAGGAGACTCTTGAGAGTCCCTTGGACAGAAAGGAGATCAAACCAGTCAATCCTAAAGGAAATCAGTCCTGAATATTCATTGGAGGAGCTGATGCTGAAGCTGAAGCTCCAATACTTTGCCCACCTGATGCAAAGAACTGACTCATTGGCCAAGATCCTGATGCTGGGAAAGACTGAAGGTGAAAGGAGAAGGGGACAACAGAGGATGAGATGGTTGGATGGCATCACCGACTTGATGGGCATGAGTTTGAGCAAGCTCTGAGAGCTGATGATGGACAGGGAAGCCTGGTGTGCTGCAGTCCATGGGGTCGCAAAGAGTCAGACATGACTGACTGAACTGAACTGAAGAGATATAAGCAGTGTCTTTCAGACATTGTTTAAAATGCAACTCATAGTAATAAATACTTCTTGGATCCTGCTCAGTATACCCATATATGTCATAACAACACTTGCTCTTCAGTGTGGTGAACTCTGATATGTTTTTTATTATTTTCTGTACAATTTCATTCTTTGGGGGGAAAATGCTGTTTCCAAAGCGTTAAATTCATTTCTTGACTTGGGTCATCTGGGAACATGATAAATGGCAGGTTCTGATTCTGTAGGACAGGGAGAGGCCCACAGTCCTGATGAGCCCAAAGTTCTAATGAGCTCCCAAGTGGCAATGATGCTGCCTGTCTACAGACCACAGCCACACCTGAAACAGCCTGGTTCTCCAGGGTGGGAGCTGTTCAGCACCATGGACAGGAGACCCTCCCAAGTGAAGTGAAGTGAAGTCGCTCAGTCATGTCTGACTCTTTGTGACCCCATGGACTGTAGCCTACCAGGCTCCTCCATCCATGGAATCTTCCAGGCAAAAGTACTGGAGTGGGCTGCCATTTCCTTCTCCAGGGGATCTTCCTGACCCAGGGATCGAAGCCAGATTTCCCAAATTGCAGGCAGACACTTTACCATCTGAACCACTGGGGAAGCCCATCAAACACCATCAAACCAACAAACCATCAAACCTTTGAGTCACCCTAAGTGTTTGGCCTCTCTGCCAGGCTTGTGATGCTGTTGATGGAGAAACAAAGGGACGTCCCAGAGGCTATCTGACCAGAAAGAAGTGCCCACTCCTCTCTCTCTCCCTCTCTCTGATGCAACTCTTGAACCAAGGTCCTTGCGAAGCACTGGGGCACAGAGCACAGGGCTGGGAAATAGTCAGCTCATGGGAAATAGTCACTTTTCCTCCTGCTGCCCTGGTTTGCTCCAGGCCCTGCCTGGTGACTTGCTGCAGCTCTGACTTTTTAAAGATCATGCAGGAAAGTCTTAAAACGCCCTTCTCTCAGGTCCTCCTTCTGTTGAAGCCCTACTCCCATGCTGTTACTGGGCTTAAATGATGAGGGATTATCTTTGCCTTTGTCTGTGTTTCTATCACTCTCTGTATATAACTCTTTTAGAGCCCTAAGCATATATTATTAAACCATCTATGTGCTCATATCTTCCCCCACAAGGCCAGTCTTTCTTGGCCCTGGCTACACTGAGAGGATGCTGGGGAGCATCTACAAAATACTGATGCCCAGACCTCATCCCAGACCAATTAAATCAAGATCTCTAAGTATAGAGCCTGCTCAATAATATATATTTCCTTTTTTTTTTTTTTTCAAGTTTTCTAAATGACTGTGATGAGCTGGGGCTGAGAATCACTGCGCTAGTCTGTGAGCTCCATCAGAGTAAGAATCAAGTCTCAATCACTTCTTCCCCTCTCCCTCTGCTACCCTCGTCCTCCTTCTCTGCCTCCTTCTTCTCTGAGCACCAAGCACAGTGCTCCAGGCTCCTGTTACATGTCCAGACAATTGGTGGCTGCCCAAAGTTTCTTTAGCACCTACTGTATGCCAGGAACTAAAGGCTTGTGTTTTTTTCCTGAATTACCTCACTGGTATTGCAGCCCTGTAAAGTAGACTTTATTTATCCTAGGTGGCACCGAAAAGAACTGAGGCTTAGAAAGTTTAAATCACTTAGTCAGGGTCACAGAGCAAATGGCAGAGCTTAAACCAGGGATGTGCTGGGTTGGCTTGGGACTGGTACCACCAGGATTCTCAGGCTTGGGTCCCAGCATCTTTGGTCAAGGACCCACAGTCAACATGATTGTTTCTCCCCATGCATCTGCTTTTCTAGCATTTTAGGCGAAATATTGAATTATTTTTAATATTAAGATACTATTAATTTTTAAAATGATGGGACACCTTATTAAGTGCCTCCAGGCTACCTGGTACAGTGCTTTATTTCTGTCACCTCTGTATCCACCTGAGCTTCATGCTGATGTTATGAGGCAAGCATTATTATTCCCACTTTGCAGATGAGAACACCAAGGCTGAGGGAGGTTAAGTGGCTCTTGCTAGGTCACTCAGCATGAAGTGACGAGCAGATTCAAACCCAGCTTTCCTGACAGTACAGCTAGTCATCCTTTAACCACTCTGCCCATTCTACATTTGCAAACCACTCTCATTAGAGTCCCAGAGGCCCACAGGAAGATGGGCAACTTGATTGGAAGAAGCGCTCAGGTTACAAAACGGAGGATGAATGACCTCAGGGATTGGCCACCTGGAGGGGAGATCATAAATGGGGTCTCCCCCACCCCCAGACTAGGAGGGCTATGCTTTCAAAGGGGAAGCGACGCAGCCTTGACTCCCTTCCCCAGAGTGCCCAGAAACTCTGGTATCCCTCCCCAAACAGTGGGAGAGGCAAGTACACGGCAGGACCATCACTCTGCCTGCTTGCAAGGGAGACAGAGCAGCCTCTGTTGCAGCCGCTGGAGCACCGCGATGATAGATGGAGGGCCGTTTGTCGAGCCTGAAGCCATCATTCATGGAGGACAATGGCCCACTGGGACCCAACACATTTGGAGAAGAGCATGGAAGCAGACAGAAGCGGGATTATGTGAAACAAAGCCAAAGGAAATTTGTTAGGAGTCTGATTTCCAGAGCCTTGAAATCGGCAGCAATGGAGCTCTTTCTGTATGAGAGTTATTAGCACAAATGTATTTAGAGCTGAGGCAAGTTTGATGGCTTCCTGGTGTCCATTACCAGCAAACATTGGAGACGATTGTGTAGGATTTAGTAGAGGATTATTCGTTTGGAAAGCATTACATGGGATGTAATTCGGTAGGGAGGGAGGGCCCAGTGCATGTAATTTACTGTTCTTTGTGGTGAAGAACTGGGATGGGGAGACCTGGACCAGTAATTTCAGATTCATCAACTTGGGTTTTCTTTTTCTGTCTGGAGCCCTAGTTCCTTTGCACAAGGTCTGGGGATAAACAAGCCAAAGGATTATTTTCACTTGACTTTGGAATCATATTCTGAAACACTAGAAAACACCCCTCATTTTGTAATCTGTGGAAAAGTCAACATTGCTTGTATGGATAGCGGCTTAAGGTTATAAAAACAACCAAAGTCAGAAAAGTATGATGTAGGGTCTGCTTCCATTGCCTTCCAGTTTGGAGTGCGGGGACCATCACTAGTCACACAAATATATCATTTCTAACAGTGACTAAGGATGGGGGCTTCTGGAAGACAAATCGAGTGTGTGGAAGCCTGAATGAATGTAGAAATAGGTGGGCAGCTAGTCCCGGTGGTAGCAAAGCACACAGACTCTCAGTCTAGCTGTGCCGCTAAGAATGAATTCGCCCTCTCCCACTGTGTGTGTGGGGGGGTGGGGGGGTGGTGAGGGGAGGTTGGTGCATCTCATTAGGAGGTGAACAGCCCACTTCAGAATGTGCTTGGGGCAGGCTTGGCAGGGATCGTCTCCACTCTGCCAGGTGCTCACGCCATCCTGTGTCTCACCATGACTGGCGGTGGCTTTCCAACCGGGGACACTGGGAGCACTTGCTAATTGAGCCCTCGCTGCCTGCCTGATTCTCTGCTAGGCACTAGGAGTTTGAAGATGAATGAATTTAAAGGGAGGGTCTGCATAGGCCCTGGCTTAGAGGAGCTCTCTTTCTTAAGAGAGTATGTAGAGGCCTCAGGGCTTTGCAGCAAGGAAAATAGTTGCTAGGTAGAAAGTACCCATGATGCTACTTCTCCGAGCATCGAGCATCATGGGATACTGGGGAGGGAGAGGCAGCGGGAGTTTAAATTGCAGGAAGATGCTTCTCACAGGGAGTGGGGAGAGAAGGAAGGGTTTCGATTGTTCCAGAAGAGGAGCTGCATAAGCAAAGGTGTGGCAGTGGGAAAGGGCAGAATCCATGTAAAGAAGGGTGAGTGCATTGGGGTGGTGGTCCCCAAGTGCATGCTGCGGGGGAATGTTGGCCGCTTTGACATCAGAGTACCCAGGAGGCAAAGTGGCCCCCAAGTGCATGCTGGGAGGGAATGTTGGCGGGTTGGATAAGAGTGCCCAGGAGGCAATGTGGCCCCCAAGTGCATGCTGGGAGGAAATGTTGGCCAGTTTGACAACAGAGAACCTAGGAGGCAAAGTGGCCCCCAAGTGCATGCTGGGAGGGAATGTTGGCCAGTTTGACAACAGAGAACCCAGGAGGCAAAGCGCAAGTGTTGGGCGCTTCAAGCCGGAGAGTGGCAGGTGAATTTGCTTTCATTCTGAAGATTTTCTGTGGGCTCATAAAAAACTATATATTGTGGCCTTGTAAAATATTAGCTCAAATGACAAAGTAGGAGCAACAAGGTCCAATAGAGGTGAAGCCTGTGAAAATAAATAGCACATTTGCTGTCCTGATTCACCTCTGTGTGTCAGCTGCCCCCAGCGCTCAGCACCAGCAGCTCTGAAATGAAAGTGATGGGGAATGGGAGACCAGCCTGCCACGTGTCAGGCACCATGCTGGCCACTTGCCCAGCATCCTGCACTTAATTGCCATCACCAAAGCCCTGTGAGGTCTAAGCATAGATGCGGACTCAGAGAGCTTAGTTCAGTTTGGGATTTCTGTCTCTTACTCAAGCTTCTGCCTCAGCATTTATGCCATAAGGAAACTCAACCTACTGGGCACTATTGGATGCAGGATCTTAGAAGCTGGAAACGCCCAGTAGAGATGCCCACTGAGCAATCAGAATGGTTTCCGTGACATTTACAAACCCCCTTTCTTGCCCATACTTCTGCTACTCATGCAATTACTAGTAGGCTGCTGAAGGAATGTGTGAACCTGAGGACTTCTGTCTCTGAGGAGGTACTCTAAACCAAAGCTTTCTGGAGGTAATCCACAAACATAAACAATACTTTAAAAATAAAATCTAAAGAAAGCTGAAGAGAACCCTCTCCCTCTTGTCCACTTCATGGCTGTAGTTATTGCCTGAGGGTAGTAAGGGGATTGGGCTTCTTCTGCCTTAGGCATTTTATTTTTTCCTCTTTCCCTGCTAAGAGCACTATAAAGACCCCACATCGACTTCACCCCTCCTAAGACCCCCAGACCTGTGGCAGTGGCAGGTATGAAATATCAGGGCTAGGGAGTAGGGGTGGGGAAATGATTTATTCAAACATCCAGTCCCTGTGTGGGATAAGCTGTGGTTAGAACAGGCAGAGTGAGGACTCTGTTCTTCATTATAGTGATGACTTTGATAGAATGGGAAGAACTCTGGAGTGGAGTGGATGGCTTTCGGTCCTACCCTCTGCCTTTCTGTCATGGGTGGACCTTGCTTTTCTCAATCCACACCTGCAAGATAGGTATATCACCTACTTCTAAAGCTTCTGAGAATTAGGTGACTTCCCTGGTGGCTCAGATGGTAAAGCATCCTACAATGTGGGAGACCTGGGTTTGATCCCTGGGTCAGGAAGATCCCCTGGAGAAGGAAATAGCAACCCACTCCAGTACTCTTGCCTGGAAAATCGCATGGACGGAGGAGCCTGGTAGGCTACAGTCCATGGGGTCACAAAGAGTCAGACACAACTTCACTTTCTCTGTTTTCTTTCTTTGATGTGGGAAAGCATCCATCCTTGAGCCTGGCACCAGTTGGATCCTCAGTAACTAATTTGTTTGCATCTCTTTGGTTCACAAGAGTGACCGTCAAAGTCACGATGTACTTTTCCTTACATGCGTTTTGGGCTGGTCTTTGATGTTATAGACCAATACCTGCATACTCTCTTGAGCTCAGGATCACTTGGCATGTTAACTTGATGTCAAGGTGGTGTCTGGTGAGCTCTCCCACAACTGTCTTTATATGCAGCCTCCTTCTCCCTCTCTAAGAGGGTCTGACACTGTCCTATGCTTCACTCGGCAGAAGTTTGGGAAACATCTCCTGTGTGCCCAGCCCTGTGCTGGGTCCTCAGTAGACAGAGCTGGATAAGGCAGGGCCCTGCCCTCTGGAGTTCTCAGCTGGCTGGAGGGGCAGGCACATACACCAGCAGTGGCAGTCCTGTGTGCGTGCGCTGTGGTGGATGGAGGCAGGGAGGAAGAGTCAGGGCAGGGCAGACTCAAGCTGCTCTTGAAGGTCAAGTGGGAGATGGCCAGATGAAGGAGGGAACGGCAGGGAGAGCTGCATGGGGCTGGAGAGAATACGACACACTCAGGAAACTATGCGTGGCTTGTTAGAGTCTTCAGATGAATCACAAGTATTCACCTAAGGAATGTGACCCTTGGCGAGTCTTTTCCCATTTCTGAGCCTGTTTCCCTGTCCTCTGAACAAAAGGTCCCTTCCAGCCCAAATGATCCACAGTTCTCCACGTTGGTGGCTCACAGCCTGCCAACCAGCATGAAGCAGACTTGGATCGCTATTTATCTTATCTTCCTATTTATATTTGGAAGCCTGTTTCTTCATCTATAAGAACCTCCTGCATTACCCACCCTGGAAGCATCTCTGTTTACCTTGATGTGCTGTGAGCACGATCCAGGGTTATTAATAAAACAGAGCAGTCTCAGAGCAGCGAGGGGCGGGGAACACAGTTTTAAGGCCAGCTGTCTTTGCTGGGGAGCCCTCAGTTGCCATGGTGAGAAAGGTCACCCTGCACAGGCACCCCCTGACCTCCCCAGCTGGGTTGGAGTGAGGATCCTCTAGCTTGTATGGAAAGCACTGACCTGTTTGATCTTCTCTTCCAGGCTGTAGAACTCCTATACCTGTGCACCCCAGAGGTCGCAAACTGACAGCTCGTAGACATGTTTTGGGGCCTTCATCCTGTTTTAATTATCAAGATGCTTACTATAAAAACCAGGACATTTTGCCAAGAATATAGATTTCCTCCATCTCTTAGAAGATTAGTTTTGGCAGCACTAGGCCCACCTTTCGGGGTGGCGTCCTCCACTGTCACCAAATGGTGGCTGCCCCTTTCAGACGGGCACGAGTTCTTGACTTTGCCACAGTCCCCACTCCTCCTTCTTGTCTTACCTCTGTAGGCGTTTGGGTTTGCCGCTCTGGACCTGCCCACTCACTGAAACCCAAAGTTCATATCCTTGGATTTCCTATGAGACAGTGTAGAGTAATTACTCCTGTATCACGTAAGCAGAGCCCTGTCCAGGCAACAGGGCCCTTCCCTGTTCATTTTCTCATTCTGGCCTCCACAACAGCCTGCAGAGGTCGGTATGATTGGTCTCATTTTACTGATGGGGAAACCAAGGCATAGGGAATTGTAGGGATGTTTGGAAAATCACACACGTGGAGATGGCTCTATGAAGCGGGCCGAGCTTGGCTGAGAGGCAGCAGGAGGCCCGTGCTGTCTAGTCTGCTGTTAGCTCTAACTTGCTGGCTGGCTCTGTTCAGCTCCCAGCCCCTCAGGGGCTCTAGTTTCTTCCTCTGTAGAGGTTCTTGATGTGAACACCTGCCTGGGAACAAAGTTAACATTTCCTCCCATTGTGAATATAGGCAATAAACCACAATAGCATTAGCAGTCTCTGGGACTTTGTTACCAAGAGGAATCAGATATTTTTGTATCCCATGAAAGTTGTTGGAGGTACTTAGAAATATTATTTGCACTCATTACTATTCCCGGGTTATGAGAGTTATTAGACCTGACACTAGGTTTTGTTATAAGTCTTGAATTTAAAAAGAAATAAAAATATTGCTATATCAGAAATTTATCAATTTAACATTTCAGTTACTACTTTAATGGGCTTCCCAGGTGGCTCAGTGGTAAAGAATCTGCCTGCCAAGCAGGAGACGTGGGTTCAATCCCTAGGTCAGGAAGATCTCCTGGAGAAGGGAATGGCAACCCACTCCAGTATTCTCACCTGGGAAATCCCATGGATAGAGGAGCCTGGCACGCTACAGTCCATCGGGTTGCAAAGAGTTGTATGCAGCTTAGCAACTAAACAGTAACAACAAACCATTTTAGAATTAAGGGTTTCCATTGTAAGCCTACAGATTTTATTTTTTGCATTTGGAAACAGTTTTCTGAGAAAGGGACTCTAAGCTTCAAGGAACTGTCAGAGGGCTCCATGAGACAAAAAAGCTGAGGCCCTTGTCCCAGTTGGTCTCTAGGCCACCTGCACGCCTGGGACTTCAGGATCCAAGGGTGTCAGGCCCGGGGCCACCCATTCAGCATGCAGCCCCTGCCCCTGCCGTCCTCCCAGCCTCTGCTTCCACAGCAGTAGGAGCGTCAGAGGCAGTTGCTGGGCACTGTGCAGCCTGCTTGATGCCCAGTTACATCAGACCAACATCTCCCAATTTGTTGATGGCTGAGGACATCAGAGAAGCCTGGAATGGGGTGGGAGGGGAGGGGATGGAGGCCTTCCTGCCCCCTGAGGACCTGGGCTCCCCCTGCGTCCTGCATGAAGAGGTTACTCCACCTCTAGGGCTCCACACCCCCAAGGTTCCAGGCTGCTCACCCTGGTTCTTCCCTGAGGCTCCTGTGCAGAAATCCCAGATCTGGGAAACCTGGGCACTTCTCATTTTGCAGGGAAGGAAGCCGAGATGTAGAGAGAGCAAATGTCTGGTCTAGGGCCACACAGCCTGTCAGGGTCGGAGGAGGGACGGGGCCCATCCTGCGTGGGTGCCATGTCCTAGAAGAGCGTGACCTCAATTTGCCAGGGGCTGCCTTTACTGTGAAGGGGATCTTCATATCCCTTCCCCATCTCGAAAGAAGAGAGAGAAGTGGACTAGTTCTTGAAATCCCTATCGTAATCATTAGAATTTATGTTTCAACTTTGATCCTAGAGACAAAGAGCAAGCTTAAAGCATCACCGTATTAACTATTCCTTCATCAATTATTGATTGAGCCTCTGTGTCAGGAACCAGGCTGAGCAATGAGCTAGAAGCAATGGACAGATGACCCTGACCTCATGGGGCTTCTATTCAAGACGGTCATTGAATAGCTAGTTCAGGCATGCTGAGTGTATCGGAAGAAGAGTGATGGGTCATAGGAGGAACCGATCAGCTGGTGTTAGGCAACAAAGGCTTTTCAACATAGGTGGCTTTTATGGTAAAACAGAAAAGGTTTATGGGAATGAGCTGGGGGAATTCTGGAAATCAGGACAGCATGTGCAAAGCCCTGAGACCAGGAGATGTCTTGATGGAGGAAAGAGAATGAGGAGAGAAGCAGCTGGTGAGGTTAGAGGGATAGAAAAGACTCAGAGAGCAAGACCTTGTATACTAGGGGAGGGTCTGACAGTATCTTGAGGGCAGTGGAAAGCCACAGAGCAAGACCTTATATACTAGGAGAGGGTCTGAAGGTATCTTGAGGGCAGTGGGAAGGCACCATCCGAGGCACCTTTTAAGATCACACCTGGTACAGGAGAAGAATTGGAGTGAGAGGTGAGACAGCAAACTAGCTAAGAGACTCTTGCAGCAGCAACCATGAGAGAAGATAGCCTTTGGGTCTAAGGTATTGCCTGACTGATGAGGATCTGGTCCAGGTTGAGAGCTCTTTACAAGAAGAATAAAGTAGATAAGGAACAGGGCTAGTGAGGCTCAGAGAGACTGCCTTCCTCTTGTCTCCCCAGTGTCTGCAGGGAGTGGAGATCAGAGCCTCACCCTGGTGGGACAGGTAGCCCCCACCCCTGACCGCTGAGCATACCAAGGCATCCAGTTGTATCAGCCCAGCTTCTTTATCATGTGGTCCCCGAAGTTGTTGGAAAAGCAGAGCAGATAGAGCCAGAAAGGTGAAGGAGGCAGCCCTCCCTGTTCCTTCAATTCATTATGTCTCTTAGGCCTTCTCTACTGAGCCTGGACACAGTAAACCAGACTTCTGTGCTCCCTGCCCTCCCGGAGTTCATGATGAAAATAGTCACTCAGGAAGATACGTGACTCTGAGCTGTGAGAAGTACAGGATCAAGAGCAGAAGTGGCATTCAAAATATTTAACAACCTGGACAGCATGTGCACAGGCCACTCAGAAGGGGCCTCTGCCGTAACTCCCAGATAGGTCCACAGAGCCTTCTGCTTGCCACAACGTGGCTTAGCCTCTGGCTTGTGGGCCATGCTGGAGGGCCCTGGGGAGGAGCTGAGGTCATGGAGGGCAGTGTCCCAGGGCTCAAGGTACTGACTACATAGCAACCAGGGTGGGAGTTTTTCCATATTTTAGACACAACGGTCCTGGTGTGTACCTACTGATCTAGAAGGGAGTCTGGGAAGGCTTCCTGGAGGAGGTGACATCTGAGGTGCGATCTGAAGGCAGGGCCTGAGAAGCAGCAGAAGGGGAAACAGCTGTGGCAATGCTCCGAAGTGGGCTGGACAGTGGGGTGTTTGAGGGCATGAAAGGGGCAGGGCATGTGGCTAGAGGACACAGAGTGACCAGCCGGTGCCATGCCCTCTGGGCCCTGGAGCCGGGGAAGGGCTCACATCTCCATGCATGCGGGGTGCGGGGAGACAGGTCCGGGTACCACTGCAGGAGCTCAGGTGAGACGTGGCTGTGGCTTGGACAGAGCGGGAGAGGAGCGGGCTGGATTCCATGAGGGGTGAGTGTGGGGGTGAGGCAGAGGGGAGGGGTCCTGAGAGGCGGCCTTGGTGTCCAGCATGTGCCGCTGGTGGAGGGTGCATCGCTCACCGGGATGTGCCAGCAGAGGGGGCCCCTCTGGAGGGAGAGGCTGCACCACTGTGGACTGTTGGGTTCAAAGTTGGCAGGTGAGAGGTGTGCACCTAGTTCCTAAGCCTTCATGCGCTCACTTCTAAGACCCGAGAAGTAACACCTCCTTTATGGAGTTGTTGTAAATGTCGTTACAAACACGTCAGGAAGCACCTCATCCACTATAAGCCGGCAGTGACCGTAGGTGGTCAGTGGTAGTCGTTGCTTTTAATTAAATGTGTATGATCAGGAATCCTGCAAGATCCTGTTACAAAGAAAAGGTATGGTACCTTTTCTCCATCGTGAAATGCAGTTTTGGAGTCCCTGCCAGCAGTGGTGATGATGGTGGTGAGATGGCAGTGGTGGTGATGACTGCCTCCCTGGCTTTTCAAAGTGGGTCAGACATCGGTCCCCCTCATTTCAGGAGCTGGTCTTGTGTAGAGGAAGGGTCACTGGGCTGGGATTCAGATATTTAGCTCTGTTCCTGCCTCGGGCAGGTCACGTAATCTCTCTCAACCTTAGTATCTTCAGATGTAAAAGGGAGACGGGTGACAATATGTACCTCTCAGGATGGTGATAACATTCAAACCAAATGACTTGTGCAGAGTTAATGGAATGCAGAGTGGTGCTTAATAAAAGTTACGGCTCTTGTTCTTTCTTGCGTGACCATGGTTCCTGTGCCTTAGGAAAGGAAGTAGAAAGTCGCAGCCAGCCCCTTCCAGCGGGACCTCAGCCCCCACTGGCCTTTGCCTCCTGTCTCCTCCCCTTCTCCTGCTGTGATCCAGCCCTAGAAAGCAACACTGCCTTCTCTACACACACCTGCCCTCAGCATGACATGCCCTTTTCGCACCCTTTGCCTGTCAAACGTCTTCTTTGTCTCCAGGGCCCAGGCAAGTGCCACCTCTTGCAGGGAGCTTTTCTGACACTGCCGAGGAGAGCTCACAGCTCCGTCTCTCTTGTTCCCCCCAGCCCTGTCACTCTGTCCTCCCTAGAACACATCCAGCGCTCAGCCTTGGGTTACAGTGCAGACCTGTGTCCTTGACTGTAAGCCTTAGAGCCCGTGACCTTGTCTGTTACAATCTCATACGATCCTCAACACTGAGCATGGGTTCATGCACAAAAATCACCTAACTGGGTGGAACTGAATTAATTTGACTGATGGAGGCTCAGGCAGCAGCTCCGTCACCTTGTCCGTGGCTCCAGGCAAGGGCTGTGAGTTGGCACGGGGACCGAAAGGCCTGTAGCTGAGCAGGTGCTGTCCCAGACATGTCAGAAAGGAACAGGTTGTTTGGGGCGGATGTTTTTATTTTTTATTATTTTTTTTAATTTGCTTTTTAATTGGAGTAAAAGTGAAAGAAAGTGAAATTGCTCAGTCATGTCTGACTCTTTGCAACCGCATGGACTGTAACCCACCAGGCTCCTCCATCCATGGAATTTTCCAGGCAAGAATACTGGAGTGGGTTGCCATTTCCTTCTCCAGGGGATCTACCTGACCCAGGGATTGATGCCTTGCATCGCAGGCAGACGCTTTACCGTCTGAGCCATAATTGGAGTATAATTGTTTTATAACATGTTAGTTTCTGCTGTAACAATGTGAATCACTTGTAAGTATACATATAGCCCCTCACTCTGCCCCCTCCCATCCCTCACCACCTCCCACCCGTCCCCATTGCACCCGTCGAGGTTGTCGCAGAGCAGCAGGCCGAGCCCGTCCCCATCGCACCCATCGAGGTTGTCGCAGAGCAGCAGGCCGAGCTCCCTGTGCTAACAGCACTTCCCACTGGAGCTCTGACACATGGAAGTAGATTTATGTCAGTGCTCCTCTCTCAATTCGCCCCACCCTCTCCTTCCCCCCTTGTGTCTACAAGTCCGTTCTCTATATCTGTTTATGTTTCTCTTCCTCCCCTGCAAATAGATTCATCAGTACCGTTTTGGGCAGATGGTTTTGTAGTTGACGTCAAAAGGACCCTCAGTTCAGCTATGGAGCAGCCATGCCCACCGCCTCTGGTAGCTGGTCCATTGTAGCCAGGCTGCTCTGAGGAGCTGGACAGGGGTAGCTAGCCCTACCTGATAGTGAAGTTAGGGACCCTTCTCTTGGGCCTAGGTCAGCCCTGCCTCCATGGCTCTTCTTGCTCCAGGTTTACCCCTCCGGTCCAGCCTCACTCCAGCCAGTGAGTGATCTTCAGGATAAACCTTGCCTATGATCACACAGCTTCAAACCCTCTGATGGACGAACCCATTGCTAGAACCTGCCCTGGAGGCCTTCCCGGCTCCAGCCCTGCATCCTTCATAGCCTCCAGGCTCTCAGTGTCCACTGTTCTGCTGCTGCTCACATTTCTAAGGACAGGGCTGCATTTCAGACTTCCTGCCATGGAACTTTTTGTTTTGAAAACATTACGCTCACTTGAAATCTTGCTTGGAGCCTACTTCGCCTAGTTCCATTGGGGTAGAACTGACCCCTCCCTGGCTAGATTCCCCTGTGGATCACAGACTGTCCCATCCTACCTGTAACACTTTGTACCTTTGAATGCAGGGAGCACGTCTTGTGAACCATCGTTGGTGGTGGACTTTATAAAAAACAGTGTGTGTTGTTCAGGACTGACACACAGGTCCTGAGTGGCCCTGAGAAACGCTATTCCTCAGAATGCTCGCAATAGCCCTGGAAGGTTGGTATAAGGATCTCCCTTTGCAGATGAAGAAGCTGAGGCTCAGAGAGGTTGATTAACTTGCTCTGTGTCACACAGCTCTTCTGAATCAGAGCTGGAATTGCACATGGGTCAGGCCCCTGCTAGCTCCATCTTCCCAGCTACCAGTTCTAGTCTGGGTCTGACACACACAGGAGGCAGTCAGTAACTGCTTGCTGATGAAAGAATGAGCATGAAGCTACTAAATGGGAAAAAACAATGTGTCAAGGAGGGCTAGTTTGCTTGCTTGCTTTTTAAAAATAAAAGAGGCTTTCTCTTATAGTTCTATGGACATGGTTGAAAAGAAGTGATGGTGTCATGCAGCATCTTAGATTGTTTTTGGACTGTCCACATTTTTAAGCAGATCATAAGACCATCATTATCTCTGCTGTACAGCGTGGAAAACTACCTCACTCTGAAAGCAGCTTGATGTTGAATGTCCCCAGCTAGTGGACAACGAGAGGGTACACAGAGAAAGACACAGCTGGTCTTTGGAAAGCCAGTTAAGCCATTGGGTGTTATTCTTTACCCCACCCAACCGCGGTGAGTTGTTAGGTTGTGTAGGCAGAGTCCCTGTGGCTAGAGTCCAATTTTCTGTCCTGAATTGCTTCATGCCTAAAATGCTTTGCTTTTGTTATTCCCCACCAAAGAGAAAAAAAAAAAAAAAAGAAAGAAAGGCAATCCAACCAAGAGGGAGTGAGGAAGAACAGAAACTTTGAAATAGCCAGAAGAAAGCTCAAGTGAGCCTGTTTCAAAGATATAATCAGCAGCAGAAGCCCAGGAAAAAAAAAAATCCATGCACAACCGTGGTAAGGTTGGAAAGGACAGACCACAATCCTCGGGGTAGAGCTCCTCCTTGCTCATACATCTGGGAGCAACGTGACCAGCTTAGCTTGGATCAACAGGCTCCATGTTTGAAGAGGAGATACTTAAGGCTTTAAAAGCATCTCTGAGCGAGGGTCTCTGGGACCCCTCGAGCAGGGGCAGCAGGGACTCCCAGGAAGGAGGTGTGACCCTGAACCTTCATCATCCCTGCTTGGCAGAGTCCCTGGTGCCCTTTCCCTTGCAGGTTCTGACCCACTCAGGCTTAGAGTCCATCTGGATATAATAGAAACCCTGGCCCTCCTAGTCAGGGGGGCCTGGAAGTTCACTGCAGTTTTTCCAGCCACAGAGTCCTTAGGGCTGACTGTTGATGCCCACTGTCCTCTCCCGTCCACATGAGGACGGCCCAGCACACAGCTTGGGCTTCTGCCCCAGCTTCCTCTTCTGGCCCATGGTTCCCACCTGGGACTAGATGACAGTTCTGAAGCTCAGTGAGCTTGGCTGCCAGACCTGAACCCCATCGTACTCACTCCAGCTGTCTGGGGACCTGTATGAGCAGGCAGACACCCATCATTAATAACAATGAATAATTATTATTGACAACTAAGAATTATGATGATTCCTTAAATAACAGTTCTTATGGTTAGTAAACTAGTGATTTAACCATGATTTCCAGGCCAGACTCTCTGGGTTCAAAATTCTGGCTCCATTATTTATTGTGTGACTTTGGGCAATTTTCCCAAAGTTATCTTCCCTGATAACTCAGCTGGTAAAGAATCCACCTGCAATGAAGGAGACCAGGTTCAATTCCTGAGTCAGGAAGATCCATCCACTGGAGAAGGGATAGACTACCCATTCCAGTATTCTTGGGCTTCCCCAGTGGCTCAGATGGTAAAGAATCCTCCTGCCATGTGGGGTTTGGTCCCTGGGTTGGGAAGATCCCCTGGAGAAGGGAACGGCTACACACTGCAATATTCTGGCTTGGAGAATTCCATAGACAGAGGAGCCTCCTAGGCTATAGTCCATGGGGTTGCAAAAAGTCAGACAGGGCTGAGTTTCACTTTCATTGGCCTCTTAATACTGCAGAGAAAGATAATTTTTCCTACTTCACAGAACTGTTTATGAGGGTTAAATGAGTTAATATTTGTAGAGTGTTCAGGACAATGCCTAGCTCACTGTAACTACTACACTGCTGACTAAAATTACAGTAGTAGCAATTGTTCACCAACAATTTGTGGAACCTTTGCTACATGACAGGCGCATAAGCACTGCAGCAACCCAAGATGTGGGGCCTTTTGGTATCCCTGCATTTCAGACACAGAGGCTTGGGGAGGTTAAGGATGCAGCCCAGGGTCACCAACTGGGAGGAAACAGAGCCAGAGGTCAAAGCCAGACTCTGATTTTGGAACCAGTGCTTCTGAACAACCTTTAATAAGGACTTACTGAGCTCCAGGAAGTTTCCCAATCACTCCTCTTTGAATCTCTAGATGGAGATCGGCACTTCTGATAGAGGAATGTTCAAGAAAAGCGATCTCATAGCAGCAAGTAGGCTCAAAGACACTGGTGGGATGAGGCTTCAGATGCTGGTTGGGCCGAGACCATGGCATTTTGGTCTTATCTCCCCAGCTGAAGCCCAGTCTCTCCCAGGACAGGAGACAAGCTTTTCACCTCCTTATTCTGTGCCTCCTTTAGAATGGATGGACAGCTGATCCCTCCACAGCACACTGCAACAAGTCCTTGATCTACAGCTACTTCACCCAGGATGTCAGTGGCCAGAGTTAACCAGAGTCCATTAGCACTGTGCGTTCAGTTCAGTTCAGTTCAGTCGCTCAGTCGTGTCCGACTCTTTGCAACCCCATGAATCACAGCACACCAGGCCTCCCTGTTCATCACCATATCCCGGACTTCACTCAGACTCATGTCCATCGAGTTCATGATGCCATCCAGCCATCTCATCCTCAGTCGTCCCCTTCTCTTCCTGCCCCCAATCCCTCCCAGCATCAGAGTCTTTTCCAATGACTCAACTCTTCACATGAGGTGGCCAAAGTACTGGAGTTTCAGCTTTAGCATCATTCCTTCCAAAGAAATCCNTGAGTCAACTCTTCTCATGAGGTGGCCAAAGTACTGGAGTTTCAGCTTTAGCATCATTCCTTCCAAAGAAATCCCAGGGCTGATCCTTCAGAATGGACTGGTTGGCTAACCCATTAATGATGTTAATTTCAAATGCTAAAACTCTGGCCATAACAAAGGGACTCAATTGCAAATCACATGTTTTAGACCTTATTCCTGGTGAATTTAGTTCTGGTATTATATATCCCAATNAAGCCAACTTTTTCACTCTCCTCTTTCACTTTCATCAAGAGGCTTTTTAGCTCCTCTTCACTTTCTGCCATAAGGGTGGTGTCATCTGCATATCTGAGGTTATTGATATTTCTCCCGGCAATCTTGACTCCAGCTTGTGTTTCTTCCAGTGCAGCGTTTCTCATGATGTACTCTGCATATAAGTTAAATAAGCAGGGTGACAATATACAGCCTTGACGTACTCCTTTTCCTATTTGGAACCAGTCTGTTGTTCCTTGTCCAGTTCTAACTGTTGCTTCTTGACCTGCATACAGATTTCTCAAGAGACAGGTTAGGTGGTCTGATATTCCCAGCTCTTTCAGAATTTTCCACAGTTTATTGTGTTTATTGTGCACTGTGCATTAGCTGATGGTAATACCCAAGATTTGCTCCGTGATGAACTTGTTATTGTTCCATTGCTAAGTCATGTCCAACTCTTTGTGGCCCAATGGACTGCAGCCAGGCTTC
This sequence comes from Redunca redunca, assembly GCA_006410935.1. Lineage (NCBI taxonomy): Eukaryota > Metazoa > Chordata > Mammalia > Artiodactyla > Bovidae > Redunca > Redunca redunca. Next base: position 1,565,873 of record SJYQ01001506.1, read on the forward strand.
CCTGTCTTTCAGTGTCTTCTGAGGTTTGCTCAAACTCATGTCCGTTCAGTTGGTGATGCCATCCAGACATCTCATTCTCTTTCACCTCCTTCTCCTGCCTTCAGTCTTGCTCAGCAACAGGGTCTTTTCCAGTGAGTTAGCTTTGACCATTGGGTGGTCAAAGTATTGGAGCTTTAGCTTTAGCATCAGTCCTTCCAATGACTATTCAGGGTTGATTTCCTTTTGTATTGACTTGTTTGATCTCTTGCTGTTCAGGGGACTCTCAAGAGTCTTCTCCAACACCACAGTTTGAAAGCATCAATTCTTTGGTGCTCAGCCTTCTTTATGGTCCAACTCTCACATCCATACATGACTACTAGAAAAACCACAGCTTTGACTAGATGAACCTTTGTTGGCAAAGTAATGTCTCCCAGCTTTTTAATATACTGCCTAGGTTGGTCATAGCTTTTCTTCCAAGAGCAAGTGTCTTTCAATTTCATGGCTGCAGTCACTATCTGCAGTGATTTTGGACCCCAGGAAAATAAAATGTGTCAGTGTTTCTACTTTTACTGCATCTATTTGCCATGAAGTAATGGGACTGGATGCCAAAAAAAAATCTTAGTTTTTTTTTTTTTTTTTTTGTGCATGTGCTAAGTCGCTTCAGTAGTGTCCGACTCTTTGCAACCCCATGGACTGTAGCCTGCTGGGCTCCTTTGTCTTAATGTTGAGTTTTAAGCTAGCTTTTTTACTCTCCTCCTTCACCCTTACCAAGAGGTTCTTTAGTTCCTCTTTGATTTCTGTCATTAGAGTGGTATCATCTGCATATCTGATGAACTTGAGAGTTTAACTTCAGCCAAGGAGGTGATGCCTCCACACCCTAGCCTGATTTCAGACTTCCATTGCCGACATCTTACAGGAAAGGGGAGAAGGTGTATACTTCCACCAGATCCAGCGCACTGAATGCTGAACTGAGTACGAGGTAGGCTTAGGGAGCAGGGTGGAGTTGTAGCTACAAGAGAGTCAAGGTTCTCTGACCCGCAGTTCTGACCTGTGATGACCTACTTGTTGAGGGTTTTAATTTTAGTAACCTGAAAGGAAATACTTGTAAAGGTAGGTATTGATCTATAGAGGGAAAAACCATCAAGTCAATTGTGCCAGATAATGCAAACTTATTTTTAAATGTTAGACAGTAGAAAAGGCAGTGAATTAGTCATAATTACTATGTAATTTGACTTGAAATCCATTTAAGAGACATGCGTTGAGTGTGGGCAAAGCACTAAGTGGAAAAGAGAGAAGGGAGCTACAAAGAAGCCCCAAGATGTGAACTTTGCTTCCAGACCCTTCCACCCCAGTGATCTTGTGGTGCGCAAAGCCACGGCTTCATTTTTTTTTTTTTTAACATGGAAAGAGATGAGACAGTCCTTCGTGATTAGGCTTAATTCAGCCAGAGACTTTGCCCTTAAAATCAGGCCTGGTTTTTATGTCATCTGCTTTCTGTATGAAAAACCACATTAGTTTATTCATTAAAACCTAGAGTTGATTGTCTGGTCCCTGGAATAGACAGATTATTTGATTTTTTTTTTTTAACTTAAGAAAAAAAATGAATGCGGTGTTTGTTTAGGGCCTGCGCTGCTGTATACCATGCTGAGCTCTGAGGAGATGGTGCTGGGCAGAGTCCCGATTCCTGCCCTGGGGAACCTGCAGTGTGGGACTCATGCAACAAAGTGTCCCAGACAGTACTTGATTACAGACCTGAGATGTGCCACAACGGAAATCTCTGGTAAACGGCCAGAGGAGCTCTCTTGGTCTGGCAGTTTGGGGCTTCTCTGAGGAGATGGTGTTTAAGCCGAGAGTGGGGCAGGATGCTTTGGATTAGGCAGCCAAGGGGAGAGCAAACAAGTTTCCAGGCAGAGGACCAGCGTGTCCAGGGTCTCAGGTTGGGAAGAAGAGGTCCTAAAAGGAAGCCAGTGTGCAGAGAGCAGAGACTGGGGGTGGACAGATGTACTGAGAAACCAAGCATTGTAGCAACTGGGTCCTAGAAGCAGCCTTTCGGGGCTGCTTATGGACTTTGGATTTGACCTTCAAAGGAAGAGGGAGCTGTCAAAGGGTTTTAGACAGGGGAGATGATTTCATGAGTATTATTTAAAATTCCCTCTAGCTTCTGGATGGTGAGAGGATTGGAGTAGAGGATGTGGGGAGACCAGTTAGGAGATGGCTTCAGGAGTTCAGGTGAGACATGGTGGTAGCCTGGTAAGGGTTAGAGGTGCTGGAGAGGAAGAGAACCAGTTTAAGAAGTGTCTGCTTAGGAAGTAGGACAGACCAGGCCTGGTAACTCACTGCCTGTGGGTAGTAAGGCACAGCGGGTGTCAAGGCAGCCCTCTAGGCTTCTGGTGGGGCAACTGCTAGGTGGCAGTGCCATTTACTGTGATTGAATGTGCTGGAAGAAAACTAACAAAAAAAAAATGCTCAAAGCAAAACACTAGGAGACTCTTAGGTCACAAGAAACAGTCTAACACTGACCAAGAAGTGGGGAAAGGACAGTAAACTTGCAGTTCCCCAAAGCGTAAGTGCAAATGGCCAAGAAATAGACAAAGATACTCAACGGGTATTCAAAAGTTGCAGATTAAAATAGCGAAGCTACATTTACCTGTCACACTGACAATGGTAAAAGAGCACCCTAATGCCTAATGTTGTCAAGAGTACAAGGAACTGGCATGCTGGTATACTGCTGGTAGAAGTTGAAAGTGATATGTGTCTTGGGTGTGTTGGTGAGCGTGGGGTAAATTATGATTTTTTACTGTTAAAAAATATCCTGTAAGTACTTAACAACCACACTAAGATATATGTGCAGAGATATTATTTACAGCAGTGAAAAATTGCCAACATCCCAGATGTCCATACGTTGGAAGTTAATTACACATCTATGTAATTGTTTAAAAAGTAGATTAAAATTGGTGTGTATAAAGTGATCCATTGTGTAAACGATCTGGATGTGTATCTATGTGAATAGCTGTGCATGTGGGTACATATACCAAGTGGTTTAGAAGGAAATCTAAAATCACATTGCTAGTGATAGATGAGTTTTTACTGTATTTGGATAAATAGAGAAAATGATACTTTAAAGGGAAAGAAGACAATAACTTTAGCGTTTTGTAGTTAAAGTGTTGCTATAAGGAAACCCATGGAAGGGAGTAACTAATTCTGACGGGGTTGGTGGAAGCAGGCTTCACAGAAGAGGTGTCGTTGGACTGAGGATTAATAATCAGGCCTACGTTTGTTTCCGGTTTCTACACAGCTTTGTAGCTCGTATTCAAAAGAAATAGGGAACTCCGCAGAAAGAAAAAAATTGATCCGGTTCTGCAAACCTTTCTGTCTGTTTCCTCCCTGGTCATAAAAAATTCATGCCAATTAATTTAAAACCCGATGACAGGGAATGGCAGCTTAAAGACTCAACAACAGCTTCGATCGGTGCCCGATTCGGTCACTGTCTCCCACCTCCCCGACTCGGCTGGATTCTATCCTCATCTGCAGCAGCAGTGGCATTCCTGGACCCTCTGTCATCAGCTCTATTTCCTTGGTTACTATCGTGGATCTTTGAATAAGGAATTGCTTTCACTTCACATGTTCTAAACTTGGTTTTAGAAATTATGCAGCTTCCTACCAGAGGGTCCTTTTGGGAGCTTAGATATGCCTCAATAGGTCTAGTTACTTTGTGGAAAAACTGGTGACCTAACAGAACAGGATGACCCTGCCTTGGTTTGCAAACAGAACTTAATTGGTGGCCTTATGACATGGAATTGAAAACGTGGGGTCTGAGGAAGGCCAGAAGGGAAACTGAATACACCCTCAGAGCCCAGGGTCAGGAGTAGGCCTTGAGGGCCCCAGTACTGGGGTCCTTCAGTTACCAGCTGTGTGACCTCCAACAGCTTTCCTGACACATAATAAGCATCAGGTGTTTTTCCTGTTTCAGCTTTGAAATAGGATGGTCTTAGATTCCAAGGTCTGGCCACAGCCTTTCCAACATAAAGCCGGAATCCTGCTGGGAGGAGGGTAGACATGGATAAGCATTTAAAATTTCAAACATCGATTATTTTAATGACAATTAGAAAAAAGTATGGGCTTCCCTGGTGGCTCAGACAGTTAGAATTCAGCCCACAGTGTAGAAGACCTAGGCTCGATCCCTGGGTCAGGAAGCTCCCCTGGAATAGGAAATGGCAACCCACTCCAGTATTCTTGCCTGGAGAATTCCATGGGCAGAGGAACTTGGAGGGCTGCAGTCCACGGATTCGCAAGAAGTCAGACATGGCTAAGCGACTAACACATTCACACACAGAGAGAAAAAAGTATATAAACAGTGCATCAAACCCATGACTGCATAGGTATTTATACAAAGCATAATTGTGATTAAAATTTCCCTTAAATTGTTAACAACTTCCATTTTTGCAATTATAGAATCCATTCTAATTGAAAGGTGGTCTTCCGTTGGGCTATGGAGAAAAGACGAAGAAACAAAGAACTCAGAAACGTTTAAAAAATTGTACTGGAGTGTAATTGATTTACCATGATGTGTTAGTTTCAGGTGTACGGCAGAGTGGATCTGTTACACATATACACACTCTTTCTTATATTCTTTTCCTATATCAGTTTTTAGAGAGCAATGAGTACAGTTCCCTGTGCTATACCGTAGGTCTGTATTAGTTGTCTATTTTATGTATAGTAGTATGAGACAGGCTTCCCTTATAGCTCAGTCGGTAAAGAATCTGCCTGCAATGCAGGAGACCTGGGTTCAATCCCTGGGTTGGGAAGATCCCCTGGAGAAGGGCATGGCAACCCACTCCAGTATCCTTGCCTGCAAAATCTCATGGACAGAGGAGCCTGGTGGGCTGCAATCCAAGGGGTCATAAAGAGTCGGGCATGACTGAGTGACTAACACTTACTTAGTGTGAGAAGCTTTTTTAAAAAATCCATTAAACATAGAGTTAAGTAAAACATATGAATCGATTTGGAAATATTAGTATGTGGTAGTAGAGGTGAGACACTGATGTGCTAAAAATCGAGAAAGTGGTTCCAGTGTGGCTGCAGCAGGCCTTGGACAGACGGCCAAACATTCCTGCATTACCATTCTCTAACCTGTAATATCTTTCAGGGTGGTTATGAGGACCATAAGATAATATCCATAAATATCACTGGCTCACTAGCTGTCACATAGTAGGGACTCAAATATATGAGTTTCTTTCCCTTTTCCTTAGCCTCACCTTTCTAAGTTGAAAGTGATCTCTGAGGGATCACTGCTCCAGTGGTTTCAGTGCAGGGGGCTTGGGTCAGTCCCTGGTCTAGGAACTAAGACCCACATGTACTGCAGAGTGGCCAAAAAAAATAAAATAACAATGAAAGTGATCTCTGAGATTGACCAGATTGGCTCCCTTGCTCTCCAGGTGATGTAATTGAACCCTGACTGGGGAAATCCCAGCTCCTAAAGTCACATGCTCCTAACTCCACTGGTCTCAGGTGTGTGCAATGCCTGGCAGATATGACCACAGGCCTGAAAGGTCTTTGGGAAACTGACAAAAGGCATGGGAATGCAAATGAGTTCATTGCACAGGCAGCAGTCATGGTGGTCGGGAAGGGGTAGTCATGATCTGCATGGTTTTTCCAGGGTCATACATCTTCATAGCCCCTGCTTTGCAAAATGGTAAACTCTATAATGATAAACTCTATACCAACAAAGGTCCATATAGTCAAATGTATGGTTTTGCCCATCATCATGTATGGATGTGAGAGCTGGAAACCATAAAGAAAGCCAAGCACCAAGACATTGATGCTTTTGAACTGTGGTGTTGGAGAAGACTCTTGAGAGTCCCTTGGACTGCAAGGAGATCCAACCAGTGCATCCTAAACGAAATCAGTCCTGAATATTCATTGGAAGAACTGATGCTGAAGCTGAAACTCCAGTACTTTGACCACCTGATGTGAAGAACTGACTCACTGGAAAAGACCCTGATGCTGGGAAAGATTGAAGGTGGGAGGAGAAGGGGATGACAGTGGATGAGATGGTTGGGTGGCATCACCAACTCGATGGACATGAGTTTGAGTAAGTTGCGGGAGTGGACAGGGAAGCCTGGCATGCTGCAGTACATGGGGTCATAAGGAGTTGGACACGGCTGAGTGACTGAACTGAACTGAACTGAAACTCTCTGTAGAGAGGGAAAAAATCTGTTGGGAGTGTATTAATATAGTAGCATTTTTCTTTGCTCTGTTTCTCCTGGTATTCATGATTGCTTGCATTTTGACATCTACGAAAAATAAAAATAAGTGCCAAAATATTAGAAAGCTGAGTTTTCTGTACTGCAAGTTGGGAGATGTTGATGCACTTCTTAGCCTGTAACTATTATCACACTTCATTTTTTTGACTATCATACTTCAGTTTTGAAATTCTCCTCCAGCTCCTAATCATTAGCAATTTCCCCAGTTACATAGGATCATATGTGGTTTGTAACCAATATTGTGTAAAAAAAACCTGTGATGCCTTTTAGTCCAGTGGTCTCAAGGGATTAATTGTAATCATCTTCTTGTTTTGCAGATGGAAAAACTGAGAATCAGAGAGGGCTAGTGATCTCTTGGATACCTGGTCAATAGGTAAGTGATAATGCTGAAAGTGAGCCTGAAATAAGATCTATGTCTAGTCTCTTCGACTCAATCTCTACAGGCCTGTCTCCCCAATCTGGCGATTTTTCTGATTTGCGCAATTCAAGTTAGGAAATAAGATGAGTTGGTCTGAGGCATTTGGGTATTATTTGCATTTGTGGTTTCTGTTTGTTCCCACTGTTGAGTTGGAATGTTTAGCAAGTAGCTGTATGAAGGCTTCTTAAGCGTCTCCTGGGCCATCCTGGGAATGACAGTGATCTTGGGTGGCCTTGGCCTGCAGTGGCTTGAAGCAGGGTTTCAGTTCTGACCAGAGATTGAGGTTGGGCCACGGCATTGAGAGCGCTGAATCCTAGCCACTAGGGCAGCAGGGACTGTGGCCCATCAGCTGGGTAGAAATGAATTTCCACATGGAGGTGGAAAGTAGCGAGGCAAGTAAAGTCTCTATTAGAAGGAGCTAGAGGACGGTACATGTGGACAGATACACAGGCAGGCTCAGAGAGAGATTTGCTGAGCTGCGCCCTGGTGGTGGTTTGAATCACTTTTATGTGGCATGTCTTCCCGGTTTCCTTTGGCCCATCATTTTGCTTTGCCTGGTTCTGAGTCTGCATTTGGTGTGTCTCAGGGTCCTCCAGTGTGTGCGTGCCCGTCTCTTAACCAAGATGGATTCTAGCAAAGAGGCTTATGAGCATTTGATATTACTTACTCTGAGGTGATACCCCCTCTCTTTTGACTTCCAAGGAGCCTTTCTGCACACATGTAGTTGGGAAGGTCTCCTTGATCTCGGGAATGAGGAGTATGTGGTCTTTTATCTGGGCAGGGCCCAGCCTCCCCCATGCTCCTCCTTTTATGGAGTTTCTGCTGTTGAGGAGTTTTTGTCCACAGGGGAGAAGCTGTGCAGCCTGGAGCCCACCTGTCTCCTGCCTCAGTAGGGTAGGTTAAAACCTGGCCCCTGCTGTGTGCCTAATGGGACATCACTGCCCCTTCTTCAACACACCCAAGAGTTTGGTTCGTGGAGACCAGAGAGCCTTGACTAGGGCCGTCAGGAGGTCGGGGTTCCTGTCACACAGCGAGCTGCTCTGTGACCTTGAACAAACCACTTAACTCAGGGATACATTCTTTTTTCAGACTGTTTTTTTCCCCAGAACGTGTGGTGCTGGCCTCTGTGCCAGGCACTGAGGCTAACAAGATAAATTCAATGCAAGCTTTGCCCGGGAGGCACTCCCAGCCCAATTGATGAGCTCCTTCATTTCTTCATTACTGTCTGACCGTGAGAATTTCTAACATCTGCTTTGGAGTTTACAATCTCTAGGGCATTTTGTGATCTTCCCCGAAACACCATAAGATGGAAAGAAGTTGTTATTGCCATTTTGCCAAAGAGAAAAGTACAGCTTAGAGGGTTGGCTGAGGCCATACGGTGAGTGAGGCTTAGAGCTGCCTTTGAATCTAGATATACTAGCTCCCAAGTAAAATGTTGGGAGATCAGCAACCAGAGGGAACCTACCCTGGTGCAAGGAGTACTTTCCTGCATCTAACTGGATATTCCAGAAAGCAGTGTCTTCTCTGATTGAGAATGAGTCAGCTTTGGGCTCTGGGTCTGCTGATAATCAGAGGAAGATATGCTGCGCTCCCAGAGTCTCCTCCTTCAGCAGACTGAAATTCAGCATATCAGAGCGAGCCCGCCACGGTCCCGAGGGATGCAGCAGCCCCCTCTTCTGTGGGACCTTCCTGAGTGCTGTTGCCTCCCACCAAAGCTGAATGATCCTGGGAGCTTCTGCTTTTGCAGAGTTGCCTGGCCTCGGGCAAGACATGGAGACTTGATAGGGATTAGAGGCAGTGCTGTTTGTTGGCGGGCATGACAGCTTCTGGAGCTGGAAGCTCTTGGACTCCCTCACAGTCTAGAATTTCAAAGAGTGCGTGAATCACCTCAGAGACTGGGCCTGGCTTTTCTGTTTGACAGTGTGTGTGTACCCGGTGAGTTGTGGCCATCTTTGATGAAGACGTATGTGTGTGATGTCTGGGAGGTGCAGGATTTGTAGCGAATGTGTGTGTGCCGGTGTGGGGCGTGGGGTTCTTAAGGAACATGTGTGCGCATGTGTGTGTGTGTGTGTGCACGTGTGTATGTGTTTTAATCTCTAGGAAGCAATTCTCATGAAAAAAAGAAAACACTTACAGGTGTAATTTTTCAACAGGACTCAGAAATGGGCTTTTAATAAGCATCATTAAACTCTTTGATTACAAGGGGAGGCCAGCCGTGCTTTCATCCTGGCTTAGATCACACAGCTCTCCCTAGCTGTGTTCTTGGGGGTCAGATGAAAAGTCCTACTATTCATACTGGTCTCTCCAAAGCGCCCCCCTCCCCTCTCTTGCCCTCCCCGGCCCCTGCCCCTACCCGTGCTTTCTGATCTCCCCGCTTGGACCTCGACGCAGACAGGGCTGGTGTCAGGACTGACAGATGATAGCCGCGGGTACGCCTGGAATCTGAGCGTCCCGTGTCTCGCCCTGTCCCAGCAGGCAACTTTAGAGTCTTTGTTTAGGAGGCACTCTGAGGCCAGAGATCCGGGGCCCCTGCCTTCCCCCCAGGGTCACTTACAGCCACTGCCACCCAGCAGGACTGTGAGTGTGTACAGACCCTTTCCTGCATGGATTGGGTTTCCCCTTGTCTGACACGGGAGGATGAGAAGCTGTGCTGAAAGACAGGTTTCTCTCTGAACTGAAAGCACTCCTCCAGATCTCCAAAGGAAGCTGGTTCCCAGAGCGATTATCTTTCCTGAACTGAGAGCAAGGTGCTCCGTTGACAGGAAGCCCGGTAGGTTTAGAAACAGGCTTATCAGGCTGTGCTGCAGGAATGCTCATTTGTGTCAACGGGTCTGGGTTTGTGCAATTCTGTTTTCCTCTGTGCATGGGCTCTGTTCTGGGACTGGTGTGTTCTGATTTGCCCGGGTCCTTCTCAGAGGCAGTCCCCCCCGTAGGGCGTGAAGTTCTGCTTCCATTGTCTACTTCAGTTGTCACCCCAGGGGACCCCGGCCGGGGGTACCTGGCCTGGGGCTGAGTGTCCGGTGTTTGTGGTCTACATAGAAGCCACTGGCTCCAGGCAGCAGACTGGTCCTGGGTGGGGTATTCATGCCTCAATTAATATATCAGGGCCTCATTAGAGTTCTCTTACTGTACCAACTATTCAGTTTCTCTGTGCCTTGTTTGGTCTTGGAGGGTCTGCCTTATCTGAAATGTTTTATCAAGTTCTTAAAGGGTCTTGGGCCTCCCTGGTGGCTGAGATGGTATAGAATCTGCCTGCAACATGAGTAGACCTGGGTTCAATCCTTGGGTCGGGAAGATCCCCTAAAATAGGGAATGGCTATCCACTCTAGTATTCTGGCCTGAAAAATCCCATCGCAGTGGAACCTGATAGGCTGCAGTCCATGGAGTGGCAGAATCGGACATGACGGAGCAACTAAAACCACACCCCCCCACACACACTGAGTTCTTATCAGCAGCTTTTTTGCAGTGGCCAACCTCTCTCTGGTCCCTAAGGCCCCAGTCATTAGCTCAAAACTGGTTTCAAGCCAGACGAACCACTGAGCATTAAAGTCCTGCTACACCTCCCAGGTGGGTGTGCTGCCTTGACCTTGAGGCTGACCCAGCCCGGCTTCCAGGGCTGTGGCCACAGCCATTCAGTGTCAGTTCTCCAAATACCCTCAGTCATTGCTTTCAGGGACATCTGTTTCATTAAGAACCTGCTATGTGAAAAGCTTTGTGATAACATATTTGATATCTTTTTCTAATTTTATACCCATTTTCCAGATGGGATAACTAAGTTTCAAAGACATTAACATACCTGTAATGTATAAGTGATCAGGGATAATGCTAGGACTTGAACCCAGGTGTTTGGATTAGAACACAGAAACTCTGTGTAAAGCATATAGCATGGAGTGGCTAGCAGAAAATAGTTGTCACCTATTAGTGATAGTTCTTTTAAAAGTAAGTTCCAAGGAGATGGATGGAACTGGAGCCGATTATACAGAGTGAAGTAAGCCAGAAAGAAAAACACCAATACAGTATACTAACACATATATATGGAATTTAGAAAGATGGTGATGAAGACCCTGTATGCGAGACAACAAAAGAGACTCAGATCTGCAGAGTGAAATTTTGGACTCTGGGGGAGAGGGAGAGGGTGGGATGAGATGGGAGAATGGCATTGAAACATGTATACTATCATGTAAGAAACGAATCACCAGTCTATGTCCGATGCAGGATGCAGGATGCTTGGGGCTGGTGCATGGAGAGGACCCAGAGAGATGTTACGGGGTGGAAGGTGGGAGGGGATTCATGTTTGGGAACGCATGTACACTCGTGGTGAATTCATGTCAGTGTTTGGCAAAACCAATACAGTATTGTAAAGTAAACTAAAGTTAAAATAAAAATTTAAAAAAATTTAAAAAAATTAAAAAGTAATTTTTTTGATAAAGCATTCACCACATTGTCTGTGGTCCTTTCCCACTGGACTGTGAGTTTCTTGAGAAGAGAAACTGGAGCCCCAGCCTCTAGCAAAGTACAGGATTTAGAGCAACTGATCAATAAATTTTGAATGATTAACAATAGTCAGAATATCTCCTTGTGCTGGTTGTTGGCTATGTGCCAGGCAAAGTGCCAAGTGCTCTGTATGTATATTATTTTGCTTAATTCTTAAAACAACACTGTGAGATAGATACTGTTATTATAATATTTATAATAAAGAAAGTAGAGGCTTGAAGAGCTTCGGGTAACCTTTCTAGGTTGCACAGTTGCTAAGTGGCAGAGCTGGGAACGGGACCCTGGTCGACTGCCACCTGTGATGTCGTGCCTTGCCAGATGCTCTGGCCTTCCCCGGATGCCCCAGCATCCCTCGCAGCCGTAGCTGATGCCCAGGGCTCCTCCAGTGGCTTCTTGTGAAGCTGTCACTCAAATCCAGCGCCTGTTCATCCGAATCTGTGTGAGCTCTCCATCCAAAAGCGGCAAAGCTGATGAAGGCGGGGGGCGGGCACAGTCACTTGCAAAAGACAGCATGAAGAGCCACTAATAAAATAGACAAGAAAAGGGTTTCCTTCCTGGAGAGTAAACCATCTGATTTATAAGACACAAGTAGGGGCAAAGTCAACATCAAAAGGTACAAGCTTCTGAGAACAGTGGTGAAGTGATTCAGCAGTGTTTTCTAGGGGCATCTGTTAGGCTCGGCAAGGAAGCTGCTGTAAACTCCTGGCAGGGGGTGAGGTCAGGCAAGGGGAAAGGCCTTGGTGCCTTGATCCCCAGGGAGGGCCTTCCCTTCTGAGACCTTCCCACAAGACCTCATGAACCGATGATTTATTTCATCATGGGGAGTTCATCTTATGCAAGCCGAAGAAATGGTACTCCGCCTTCATTGCCACAAGATAATTGACCCTTTGTGACTCTGTTCAGAGGGGAGCAGAAGCATGTGCTTTTAGTGAATGTGAAGGAGTGGGGAGAAGGATTGGAGCTGGGAAAGAAAGGGGACTGCAGTAACCCTGGAGGCTGCCTGGGTGGGACTAGGATTCTGACTAGTCCCACTCGAGTAGGGCCCACTTGGCATGAATCCAGGCATGTTCTGTGTCGTGGGACTCCAGGGAGGTACACTGGTCGTAGCACCTAAATGCTACAACAGAAGAGCTGCCTTGGGAGACCACACGTGAACACTCCCTGGCCAAGAGAAAAGTAAGCAGCGTTATGACATGGTGACCCACCAGTTAAAGCCTTCGTGGACATGGCTTTGGGTGGCTGCAGGCTTCACTCTTCTGAAGCCTGGCCCTGTGCACACCGAAAGCAGTGGCAATACCAGCTCTTGCAGCTGGGTCTTGAGGGAACTTGGTCTTTTCCCCACGGCAATGATTTTTAACCATGCTCTGCAGAACCCGGGGGCTTTAGTGGAATCCTCTCTGAGACTTCCTCTGAAGACAGGCAGACGATTCCCTGCTGGCTTCTGGAAGCCCGAGTTGCTCATCCTCCTCTCTCTGTTTGCTCATTGGGCTTCCTCGTTGCCAAGACCGGTGTTCAGCTGGATGCACTCCATGACCGCGCCATTTATTTACGGCCAACATTTGCTCTCATGGGCCATTGTGTCTGTTCGGATTGGTTGCTGTCTGTGCCGTATCCATTGTTAAATATTTTGAATGTCACTCTTGCTTGCAAGTGTCCCTTTTGTGCAGAGCCAGAAAGCCCCATTCCAGCTGCATCCCAACACGGACACATCGTGCCAGCCACGAGCCTGTGAACCATAGGCTTCGCAGAACCAAAACAGTTTTGCTCTCTTTGAGAAGTGCTTGGCTGAGCTTCCTCATTCATCCTAGGGCCACAGAGTCACCTGAATGTCACCAGCCCACGTGGCCACATGAGGCCTGATGATTCATCTAACCCTGCCCACGGCCACCAGAGCAGAAGCCCTGGTTTTGCTGCCAATGCAGACCTGCAAGCAGGAGCTGGGCTTTTGCATCCCAGGCCCCGGCAGATAGCAGGCTTTACTACCTGCCTATGGGTATGCTTCCCAGATCCACTCAGCTGTGCCTTTCCGAACAGGCTGCTTTCTCAAATGAGCAGGATGTGCCAACTTTTCTGGCAGAATTCCTTATGAATGTTTGTTCTTTCCTTTCCCCTTGTCTTGGGGAAAAAAAAAAAAGAAAGGGAAAAGAAATGGCAGAAGTGTTCAATAAAAGAGCATGCATCTGAGATGCAGGCAGACCACAATTTATATCCAGGCTCTGCTCCTGATTAGCTGTTTGACCTTGGGGAAATGGCTCAATCTTCTGGCCTCAGTTTCCTTATATGTAAGGCAGCAAATTTGGAAAACTCAGCAGTGGCCACAGGACTGGAAAAGGTCAGTTTTCATTCCAATCCCAAAGAAAGGCAATGCCAAAGAATGCTCAAACTACCGCACAATTGCACTCATCTCACACACTAGTAAAGTAATGCTCAAAATTCTCCAAGCCAGGCTTCAGCAATACATGAACCATGAACTTCCAGATGTTCAAGCTGGTTTTAGAAAAGGCAGAGGAACCAGAGATCAAATTGCCAACATCCGCTGGATCATGGAAAAAGCAAGAAAGTTCCAGAAAAACATCTATTTCTGCTTTATTGACTATGCCAAAGCCTTTGACTATGGAAATGTTTCACAATAAACTGTGGAAAATTCTGAAAGAGATGGGAATACCAGACCACCTAACCTGCCTCTTGAGAAATCTGTATGCAGGCCAGGAAGCAACAGTTAGAACTGGACATGGAACAACAGACTGGTTCCAAATAGGAAAAGGAGTACATCAAGGCTGTATATTGTCACCCTGCTTATTTAACTTATATGCAGAGTACATCATGAGAAACGCTGGGCTGGAAGAAGCACAAGCTGGAATCAAGATTGCCGGGAGAAATATCAATAACCTCAGATATGCAGATGACACCACCCTTATAGCAGAAAGTGAAGAGGAACTAACAAGCCTCTTGATGAAAGTAAAAGAGGAAAGTGAAAAAGTTGGCTTAAAGCTCAACATTCAGAAAACTAAGATCATGGCATCCGGTCCTATCACTCCATGGGAAATAGATGGGGAAACAGTGGAAACAGTGTCAGACTTTATTTTTTGGGGGGCTCCCAAAATCACTGCAGGTGGTGACTGTAGCCATGAAATTAAAAGACACTTACTCCTTGGAAGAAAAGTTATGACCAACCTAGATAGCATATTCAAAAGCAGAGACATTACTTTGCCGACTAAGGTCCATCTAGTCAAGGCTATGGTTTTTCCTGTGGTCATGTATGGATGTGAGAGTTGGACTGTGAAGAAAGCTGAGCACCGAAGAATTGATGCGTTTGAACTGTGGTGCTAGAGAAGACTCTTGAGAGTCTCTTGGACTGCAAGGAGATCCAACCAGTCCATTCTGAAGGAGATCAGCCCTGGGATTTCTTTGGAAGGAATGATGCTAAAGCTGAAACTCCAGTATTTTGGCCACCTCTTGCAAGAGTTGACTCATTGGAAAAGACTGATGCTGGGAGGGATCGGGGGCAGGAGGAGAAGGGGACGACTGAGGATGAGATGTCTGGATGGCATCACTGACTCGATGGATGTGAGTCTGAGTGAACTCCGGGAGATGGTGATGGACAGGGAGGCCTGGCGTGCTGCGATTCATGGGGTCGCAAAGAGTCGGACACGACTGAGCGACTGAACTGAACTGAAGGTGGGAATGTTAGGAAAAAATGACAACGACATTACTGTGTGCCTGGCAGAGTTGTAAGCATTTACCTGACCCCCTGAGGTAGGGAACCCTATCCTCTCCTCATCTTACAGATGAGGAAATTGAAGCACATAGTGATGGAGTGACTTTTTCAAGGTCACACAGCTAAATGGCGAAGCCCACACTCAAACCTAGGTGGTCTGGCTGCAGAGTCTACACTCCAGCTCTCTCTCAGGGCTGTGTGAGAACCGAGTAGCTCCCAAGTAACTTGACTGGAGTTGAGGATGCTCTTTTTACAAGCTAATTTTCTTCTCTTGTTCTGTGTCCAAGAGAAATAGAGGAAAAGAATTCTTTCCTTTCACTGAGTACTACTGTGTGCTGGGTACTGCACTGTGCGCTTTGTATTTGTTATCTTATAAGGTACTATTTCCCTTTTTATTAATAATATTGTTCCAGGTGTACAGATGAGGGGACAATAGAATGAGCAGCCCTGCCAGGTAGTGAGCTCCCCATCAGGGGAATGATGCAAGTAGGAACAAGATGGCCTTTGTCAGGGCTGTGGTGGGGATTCTAGCCTCGGATATTTGGATTTTTCTTTACAAGGTACTTTTCATTGCTTGGTCCAGGATCTGATCAGTTCCCTGGGTTTTGACAAAGTAAAAAAAGAGTGGATCAGAGGAAGTCCCTTGAGCTGTTTCCAGTGTTTCAGTGTCTTCTAGAAATTATACACCGACCCTAGGTGAGAGCAGAGGCCAGCGAGGCAGTTTCTGCCTGTGTCTGGAATTTATATGTTTGGGAATTAAGAAACCCAGATTCTACTATAAGCTCTGCAATTCTTTGGAAAATCATTTCACCTCTCTGTACCTTTTGTTCAAAAGAGATATAATAACTTTAAAGAGTTTCTGTGTCTAAAGAGTAACACATGCATGTAAGGTGAAAGTGTCGTACCAGTAAGATTTATTAGCATATATTGTCCTATATTGTCCCTCTTCCTGGTAACACCTTCAATCTTTATTCCAAACAGTCAAGGGAAATGCTGTCTCTCCTAGGGCTGGAGCCCAGGAGGAAGGGAGACTGAAAATGAGAGAAATATAGCCAACTCATCATTTTTAGTTTAGAGAGCCTCCAAGCCTAAAGCAGAACCTCTAACATAGGCAAAAGCGGAAAGAATGGAGAACTTACCTTTGCGTTTCCTTGCACATAAAGGGAAATGGGAAAGCTGACGGACTGTGTGTTCTCAGTGGCTAACACTGAATGTTTGTTGAGGAGTAAGGAAGCGCAGATGACAAGCTATTAGCTAGGCAGAGAGCGGCGGAGCTTGTGCAGGAGTGGCGTGTATATAATGTATTAACTTGGCTTCTGGAACCAGACTCTGGGACAGAGATTTGTGTGCAGAAAGTTTACTAGGCTTGCCCTCGGGATCAACACCTGTCCAGGAGTAAGGGAAGTGAGACTGGATCAAGGGAGGAATTGGATAGCTTCCCTGGTGGCTCAGATGGCAAAGAATCCAACTGCAATGCAGGAGACCTGGGTTTGATCCCTGGGTTGGGAAGATCCCCTGGAGAAGGAAAGGCTACCCACTCCAGGATTCTGGCCTGGAGAAGTCCATGGACTGTGCAGCCCACAGGGTCGCCAAGAGTCAGACTGAGTGACTTTCACTTTCCCTTTCACCTCACAGCAGTGGCCTCGGCCGATCCCCCAGGGAGCTCTGGAGTTGGGACAGTCCTTCAGTTCCCTGCACTGAGTCAGGAGGAGTTGGCCTTACTGCCCTCGGCAGCAGCAGCAGCAGCTGGGCAGGGCACCGGGGTGAGGCAGCTCCCTTGGGCAGAGGACTGTTCCTGGAGACGGACTCTGCTGAGAGCTGCCAGCAGGCAGAACCAACGGTGCCCAGGGCTGGGGGACCGAGCGCCTCGTCCCGAGAGCTCCTTCGAGCAGCACATCACAGCATCCTCTGCACATGGCGTGCAGGCAGCCCTTTCCTTAAATCCCACTGCACACATCACTCATTCAAACAGTTCAGATGCGGCCTCAGAACTTTTGCAGATACTGTGCTCCGGATAGATGTTTTCAACCAATTGGAATTGGCTTGTGTGAAGGAACCCGTGGCTCCCTTTGGCCCCTCCATCTGTAGGAAACATTCAGTGATGGTGTAGTAATGAGCCTCGTGTCATGATTGCTTTTTCAAGATTGGACAGTAGGCAAACCTTAGACAAGTTCCCTGACATGACGAGTGGAAAATGTGAGTTTTAAAATATGTTTTCATGTTATTCCCTTTGAACCCATTCCATTTATTTGAGCTCTGCCTTCCCTGGTGGCTCTGACAGTAGAGGATCTGCCTGCCAGTGCAGGAGACCTGGATTTGATCTCTGGGTCAGGAAGATCCCCTAGAGGAAGAAATGGCAACCCATGCAGTACTCTTGCCTGGAGAATTCCATGGACAGAGGAGCCTGGTGGGCTACAGTCCATGGGGTTGCAGGGTCAGACACGACTGAGCAACAAGTATTTTTATTTTGTTTTTCTTTTATTAAATGCAGTTTTCCCCATGATTCTTTTCCTTTTCTTCTCTTTCTCTTTTTAAGTTTGTTTAACCGTTTTTACTTTGACTATCATCCACTTCAGACACCCCTTCTTCACCCAGGTCACTTGCCAGATCTGTCCATCTGATTCGCTTCTCTAGTATCCAGAACAGCAATAAATGATATCCATGCTTAGCCCATGAATAAACAGATGCTTGGAGAGGTTAAGATATTTTTTGAAGATGAGTCATCTTTCAAGAGACTGGGGGTGCGCTTTATCTTAAGTCTGTTAACTCCCAAAGTCTGTGTCCTTTTTTCTCCCCCTTTGAGATATTTGTCAAGGTGATCTCTGGAAGACTCCAGGTTCTCGACTGGCTGAGAATTCTGCAGACTTCAGCTGTTAATCCTGTTGGTCCTTCCAAACCATTGCAGAGTGAGGGGAGCCACCCTGCACCACTGGGTGGGTGGTGACCCCTCTGCTTTCCCTGAACAGGGTAACTAGACTGCTAGGGGCAGCCTGGCCTCTGGGCCCACTAGCTATCCATGTCATTGAATTCCGGAGATGCTCCAATGGTGGGGAGCCTTTGGGATTATAAACTCACTGTCAGGGTCAATCGGATGGGGCCGACACTGAAGACAACAAATGACTTGTTGTGACTCTTGATAAATGAGACTTCAGTCGGTCCAGCTGGCCACCTGCCGAAAGCCTGGCAGCGTCAGTGGACCCACCTGGGTCTCTGTGCCGAACGCTTATGCTCCGATCTGTCGTCCACCTTCACAGAAGATGCATTTGGTAAAGGAAGATTTTTTTGCTTTTAACTGAGAGCTGGTTCCATCAGAACCGAAAGACTGTGGTTAAAGAGCATCTATTCTGTGCCAGGTATGAAGCTAAGCCCTTGGAGAGACAAAACTGAAACCCGTGTCCCCAGCCCCTCACCCTTAATATGTGGGCTGGTGTTTCTAACGACTGTGTGAATGGAAGATGCAGGCCCCCTACCACCTCCCGATGCGATGCTGGAAGGCCACTGGGCTCTTACGGTCTGTCGCTTGATTCTGCCCTCCATCCTAGAGACCGTGACTTCTTTGTGCAGGGAGGCCCTTAGCATCCTCAGAGTGAGTGGAAAGAGAGTCCTCACTCCTCTCTATGATACAGGTTTTCTCTGTGATCTGGACTGGGCACTTGACCTCTCTGGGCCTCAGTGTTACCTCCATGTCACTGTAGAATGTAGCCACTGTAATGCCTCAAGTGTTGGGGAAGCGCCTTGTATAGTGCCCTGTACACAGTAGGTGTGCAATAATGATATCATGTTTTCCTTCCTCACCCCCACTTCCTTAGCAAGATCAGTGGAGAGGTTTCACTGGACACCGATGGCCTCTAGAGCAGGAGAGTTTCCTCCGGCAATGCTTCCAGTCTGCTCTGGATGATCCAGGGTTGAAGGGATCTTTGGTCTCTATCTGATATCCTTTCTCGCTGCACCCCAAGGGAGCAGGGCACACCTTCACTGCCTCCTACCAGCCCTGACTTGCAGAGAACTCCTTCATTTTCCGATTCTTCACCACCACTCCAATATTCCTTCGGAGTGGAATGTCACCGAGATTGCTCAGAAGAAGCAGTGATGGCAAGAGGAAGGGGTCCCTGTGCCAGGGGCTGACTCTATGAAAACAGAATACTTTTTTGCCCTAAGACTCAAGTCTTCTCATTTATAATGTAGGGTAATAATACTTCCCTTGCGGGCACTTCCTGAGGATGGCATGTGATAACATACATGAGAGCAGGTTTTGAAACACACACATGATTTGTGGTTATGGATGGTGTCTTTCCTCATGAGTTTCCACCTCTTGGTCTGGCCCTTTCACCAACAGCTCCCAGTACAAGTTGCCAAATTATCTGGACTATGCAAATAACTCTCCAACAATCTGTTTGTGGAAATCTTTACTATGATCCTTCCCAAAGAACTTGTTTTAGTTGTTTATGCCTATCGACATGTCTAAACTTCGAGATATTTAAAAGCAAGGTCTGGTCTTAATTCGTCTTTATCTCCAGGAAGTAACAGATCGTGTCATCACTGTTTGAAGAAATGAAAGTTGATGAACACTGGGTATCTGTTACATATCCGCCCTGAGCATGTAAGGTCTCATGTAATCCTGCAGCAACTCTAGGAGGCTGATACTATTCCGCTCTTGAGAAGAGGAAGTTGAGGCCCAGAGAGGTCAAGACACTTACTCAAGAGCGCCCAGCCAGTAACTAGCAGAGTAGAGACACCACCTTCAGAGCCCTAGACTCCAAGGCTAGTCCTCTCTGTGCTGGGCTTGTGTGTTCACTCTCTCTTTCCTTTTCATATTTTACTGCACAAACATCATTAAAACAACAATAACAGGGAAAAAATAAAATTACCTTCCATTTCCCCACTTGTAGCAAGTGAGCTGTTTCCATTTTTCCAAATCCCTGCTGTCTCTTTTTGCATATATTCTTTTTTAATAACAGCATTATTAAGATAGAATTCACATGCCATAAAATTCACCCTTTTAAGTTGTACAATTCAGTTTTTACAGAATATTTACAGGGTTATGTAACCATCACCACTCTCTCATTTTAAAACGTTTTATTACTCCCAAAAGAAACCTCATCCTCATTAACAGTCACTCCCCATTCTCTGTTCCCCCCATACCTAGCCCCTGGCAACAGTTAATCTACTTTCTCTCTAGCCATTGCCTATTATAGACACTTATATAAGTAGAACCATATAATATGTTGCCGTTGTGTCTGGTTGATTGTACTTAGCATACCAGTTTCAAGATTCATCCATGTACCAGTACTACATACTTTTCTATGGCTAATAATACACACACACGCACACACACACACACGCACGTATACACCTCATTTTGTTTATTTGTTGGTTGATGGATATTTGGGTTATTTCTACTTTTTTGCTATTATAAGTAAGGCTGCTATGAACATTTATATACAAATTTTTGTGTAAACATACATTTTTAGCTCTTTGGGTTACATGCCTGTAAATCACATTGCTAGGTTATACTCTATGAGAAGTATATTCAGGAACTGCCAGTTCGTTTTCAAAAGTAACTATACCATTTTACAATCCCACCAGCAATGTATGAAGTTCCCAATTTTTTCACATCCTTTCCAACTCTTTTCATTCTCTCTCTTTTTTTAGCCATCCTCCCGGATTTGAAGTGATATCTCATTGTGCTTGATTTATAGACTCTCAGTTCTATTTAGTTAATCTCTGTATCTATTCTGATGCCAATATCAACCTTTGAGTAAAAGGTTAAACTTCAGAATAAGTTTTGAAATTTTAAAAAGTGTATGTCCTTCAACTGTGTTCTTTTTGAAAACTACTTTGGATATTCTGTGTCTCTTGCATTTGTATATGAATTTTAGAATCCACTTGCCAATTTTTTTTTAAGTTACCTGGGTTTTCAATAGGGAATGCATTGAATCTGTAAATCAATTTGGGAGTATTGCCATCTAAATGATATTGGTAGCTCAGGCAGTAAAGAATCTGCCTTCAATGCAGAAGAACCAGGTTCAAAGACCTGGGGTTAATCCCTAGGTTGGGAAGATCCCCTGGAGGAGGGCATAGTAACCCACTCCAGTATTCCTCCCATGGACAGAGGAGCCTGGTGGGTTACAGTTCATAGGGTTGCAAAGACTCAGACACAACTGAAGCTACGTAACACACACATGGCATCTAAATGATATTAAGTCTTCCAATTCATAAACGTGGTATATCTCTCCTTTTCTGTGGTATTTTGTAATATTCAGTATTATTATGCATATGACATATAAAGAATTCTTGCACTTAATAAGAAGTCTTTTAAAAACCTATTCCTATTTTATTCTTTTTGATGTTGTTTCAAATAGAATTGTTTTGATTTCATTTTTTGACTGCTCATAGCTAGTATATAGAAAACAAATGATTTTTGTACATTTATCTTATATCCTGCAAAAAGAACTTGTTTATTAGTTCTAACAGTTTTTGTGCATTTATTAGGATTTTCTATATATAATATTTTGTCATCTATAAGTAGAGTTTTATTTTTTCCCTTCCCTAAACTGGATGCTTTTTTTTTTTTTTTCCTTTTTCTTGACTAATTTCCCTGATTAGAGCCTTCAGTACAATATTGAATAGTAGTGGTGAGAGCATATACCTTGTCTTGTTTCTAATCTAAGGGGAAATATTTTCAACCTTTCACCATTAGGTATGATATTAGCCACAAGATCTTCAAAGATAGTCTTTGTCAAGTTGAAAATTCCTTGTATTCATTGTCTGTTGAGTATTTTTGTCATGAAAGGCTGCTGGATTTTGCCAAATGCTTTTCTGTGTCTATTGACAGGCTTGTGAGATTTTTCTCCTTTATTCTCTGAATGTGGTGTTTTACAGTGATTGGTTTTATATGGTAAGCCAACTTTGCATTCTTAGGAAAACCCCACTTGATTATAATGTATAATTGTTTTCCTATTTGTTGAGTTCAGTTCAGTGGTATTTTATTGAGGAATCGTATGTCTATAATCATAGGTTTTTTTCCTTTTTCCTTGTGATATCTTTGACTGCTTTTGGTGTCAGAGTCATGCTGACCTCATAAAATGAGTTAAGAAAAGCTGCTCATTCCATGTTTTCCAAGAGTTGATGAAGGATTTATGTTAATCTTGCCTCTTTTTTTTTAAGAATTTTAAGAAGTCATGATGAGAACAGAACTTATGACAACTCACAGTTATGCCTGCTCATGTGCTCGTGCTGGATGAGTCCACGACCCCAGAAACTTGACGTTAGTTGAAAGCCTGAAAATTTCCCCGTGAGTAGGAGAGTGGGTCTCCATCATTATGTCAGCCAAGACATTCAGTGGGAAATGGGTGGACAGACAGACATGGCTCCTGCCTTTTTCTTTTTCTTTACTGTCTTAAACATTTTTGCACAAATGGCTGGATGAATACTCCACTGAAGCAAAACCTTTTCCTCTGAAATAGCATATTGGTCTGTTGACCACATGCTGAACAAGACCTATGCTTATACCATTATCTTCCCTGGAACCCATCCTTGTCCTCCTAGAAAATCGAAATGTCCACACGTATTATTAATAGCTTGGCATCCAGGTTAACAAAAGAGTTGAGTGTTTATTTCTGTAGCTTTTTAAGATTTGAAAGTGAGGAAAGACTATTCCTGATTGAAATTGCATGGGACAAGAAACAAGAGTCTGAGACTTCATTATGTTGTAGGACAGATAATGATGATGTTCAGCCCCTGAGCTTTTCTAAAGATAAAACACTCTGAATGGTGGTCATTCAGTCATGCCTTCAGTCACTTCACTAATTCATTCAGCAATTCCATACTGAGCTCCTTTTCAATGCCAGGCCCTGTGCTGAATTGTCAGGACACACAGATGGAAATGAATTTCAATTCCAGGGGAATACCCAGTCTGGTGGGAAAGATCAGACTCTAAGCAGGCAGTTACTACCAACCATGATCGTGATCGTAACAGAAGCAGAAAAGGTCACAGGAATGTAGAGGGCAAAGATACTACGGATGTGGAGTGTCAGAGGAGATGTGGTCACAGGGAAGCCGGAAGGATGTGTAGAAATTGGCCCAGTGGAGGGCCAAGAAGAACCAGGAGGTCACTGAGAGCAGTGTCTCCCCTTTCAGAGTCATTTACCAGGGCTCAAAGGAACAGCACTGAAAGATGACTTGGAGAGCCCCCAGGAGGCAAACCCCAAATCCAAAATGTTTGTGTGCTTTTTGAAGAAGTTGCACTTTATCCTGGAGTGGGAAAGGTCTTAATGACTCTGGACCTTTTCCACACAGCAGGCCACAAGTACCAGAGAAGTGGAGCTGAAACTGCATCCGATAGCAGCAGTCAGGTCTAGACCTTGGAGAATTGTCCTTGAATGGAAAGAATGCAAGTCTCCTAGAGTCTTACATCAAGCATCCTCTACCTCCTAGATTTTCTCTTCCCTTCCATGGCCCTAGAAGAACTGTCCCAGTTCACTAGGAGGTCAGACTCAAAATTATTGAATTCTGATCCTGAGTCTTAACTCCAAGCTGGAGTGGATAATACTAAATCACGTCACGCTTATTGGTAAAATAGGGACATTGATGCCTCCTTCCTATGGTTGTTGTGACAGTGAAATGAAACAAAAGGTTTCCAAACATCCTGAGAAATCTCCACTGCAGGCTAGACCAAAGATGTGCCAATCTGTTATGAAAGTAAAGAGCAACACAGTTGAGAGCACATAGGCCTAGGTTCAGATTCCAGTGCACTCTCTGGCTGCTTGACCCTGGACATATTATCGAACTCTATGAACCTGCACTTCCTCCCTGTGAAGTAGAAATAATCACAGTACCTCCCTTTCGGGATTGCACTGGGAAGGATGTAGCAGCCCCTGGTGACATCCCCCCAGCACATCAATGCTGAAGAATTGCCTTTTGAATCTGAGTGTGAACAGGAAGCTCTGCTCCTCCTGGAGGCTTCTGGAGGGCTGGGCACACGTCTCCCTATTGGCTTTGTGTGCAGAGCCTAATATATAACCGTGCTCGGCATATGAAGACACTCCAGCATTTCTGCAGTTGGATTTACTTCCTCCTCTCAATCCAGGTTTCTGTCCAATTGAAAAAAGAACTGATTGTGACCTTTAGGAAATACAACTAAATCGATAAAGAAAAGGGATTTTAAAATCATCTCATTTTATACATTTATTTTGGTGAGTGGACTAAGCGGGTATTGGTCAATTTGGGGCTTCCTTAAGGGAGAAGAAAGGGCTCGCTGCCCCTGCTTCCACGGACCCAGTGTGGCTGCCCCAGTTTCTCCAGCCAAACAGCAGAGCAGTATCTCTTGTGCATTGAAGAGTTAGGAAATTTAACCTGAGATGTTTCATACCCAGGGGCCTCTGCAGAAGAGAGCTTTGGGAAAGTTAGGTGGGACAGGAGGCTGCAGGAGCCACCTGCCAAGGCGCAAGGGTGTGGAGCGATGGGAATTACAGCCTTGACTGTGCCCCGGGGAAGGGCATGTGTGGTTGAAGCATCCCGAGAAGCGGGCTGAGTAGTCTGTGCCCTAGACCTGCTCCTATCTCCAGTGTGGTCTCCATACTTGGCATTCCCTGCTCCTTCTGTCCCCCACCCCCAGGTGAGGCAGGGGCTAGCTACAGTTCAGTTCAGTTCAGTCACTCAGTCGTGTCTGACTCTTTGCAACCCCATGAATCGCAGCACGCCAGGCCTCCCTGTCCATCACCAACTCCCGGAGTTCACTCAGACTCACGTCCATCAAGTCAGTGATGCCATCCAGCCATCTCATCCTCTGTCGTCCCCTTCTCCTCCTGCCCTCAATCCCTCCCAGCATCAGAGTCTTTTCCTGTAGGGCTAGCTACAGGCCTCAATAAAACCCATAATCAAGCCTGGCAGCAATGGTACCCACCCCTCTGAGTCCCCAGCAGTGTCACTGAGTGCTAGGCTCTTGGATGAGGGAGACAAGGCTCCCCCGACTCCACCCAGAATTGCTCACTGTTAGGGGTCAGCCACAAAGGAATGAAGAAATGTCTTCAGGATCGCTGCAGGGGCTGCAATGAATCTGTGCAGAGGAAGGGGTGGGGGAAGGACAGTGAGAGCTGTGGAAGAGCAGGGGGTATTTGATGAGCATCTTGAAGGGTGGGCGTTCAACAGACAGAGGAGGGAGCGGAGGGTATTCCTGGAGGAGGGGAAGTTTGCACAAAGGCTCTGAGACCTGCTGGACCTGGAGAAGTGGAGAGAAGTTCGTTGGAACAGGAGCAGTGAGTGAAGGGCAGACATGCTGTGGAAGACAGTTCTGCTGGGTAGGAAGCATCCTGTGGGCTGGACTGAAATGAGTTTGGGCTTGGTTCTGAGGAGTGGGGAGGTGAGGTATATGGATCATGAGAGAACAGCCTGAAATAGCCCTGAAGTTATACACTAATCATCTATGAAGCACTACCAAGCGCCCCCGCCTTGCTGGGCTCAGGGGATCTAAGAGAACAAAAGCAGGCTTGGCTGAGGAGGTTCATTCTCCATCTCCCTGTCTGCTGCTGTCTCTTAACACCATCTGATCTTAACCCCTGTCCCACTCATAAGATATTAAGCATCCTCAAATCTGTCCTTCATCTTCTGCCTGGAGCACTCACTCCAAGATCTTCTGGCCAGAGGTGATGAGGAAACAGCTTTGAAAATGAACCTACTGAGACTTTGGAGGGGCGGGGGGTTCCCTCTGGAGCTGATGCCTAGAAGGGAGTCCCTAAGGTGGCAGACTTCAGCCTGGAGGGACCACCCTCCCCGGCTCCAATAACAAAGTCTCCGGACCCTTGGAGGGCTGAGCCGCAGTTGAATGCCCGTGTGTCTGGGAACTCTGCAGGTGGAGATGCGTGTGCACCTGTCTTTTGTGTGGGCGTGTGTGTCTGGGCCCCCGGAGGTGCTTGTTGGATGCATCTGTGTTCCTGGACCCTATGCGCTTGTCTGGGTCCATGCATGTTGGCACGCCTGTGCGATTTCCCTTCAGGCTCTGTTTGTTTCTGTGAGGATGTGGAGCCCCTGTCTCACCTCGGAAACGATCCTGTTGTTTGTGATTTCCCGATGGTGACAGTGTCACTGCGCCCGCCTGTCACTTGTGCACACACGCGCCGGCAGCGCTCTGGAGGCGCTCACTCTGGGAATCCCTGAGAGACTGCCATGGGCCACTTGAGTGACTCACTAATGGGCTTCCTTCCTTCCTCGGAAAAGCGGGTCCAGGAAGCATTTCTGGAAATTAAATTTCAGTATTGGTTTAACTTCAGTAAAATACAACGAAGATGAAGTGGCAAGGTTTGGGGAACTTCTGACTCTGCTGGGTGGAAAAGCTTCTCCAGTATAGGAGTCTGGGAAGAGAATCCTTCCATGAGGTTCTGGGGAGCTTTCAATCAGGTCCTGGTTTTGGTCCTGAGCCTGCAATCAAAATGCTGACGCTGAGACCAAGTGCCCTAAAGGGTGCATTTCTGCAGATGCCAGAGAGTTATCCAGCAGTTATGAGTCAGTTTATCCCCCCATTCTCATTTTACCAGTGGAGACAGGAGCTTATAACTTTGTTTCTAGCCTCAGCCATCTTCACAGACTCCTTTCTTGGTGAACGGCATTTCCATCCTCTCAGGCATCACCAGCTCCTAAATCTCCCTGCTTTAAACCCTCGCTGGAATAAGGTGAGAAAAGAAGCAATCAAACAAAATCAATACCTACTGTTCCCCCACCCATGTGTTACAGTCACTCATGCACTCTCTCCGATCTGCCTTCTGTTCTCTTCTCCAAGTGTGTCTGAGATGCCAAGAGGACCTCATTTGTGTGAACGCTGCCTGAGACAGAGTTTGCTTTTCTCAGTCTCTTTTACTTTGCCGAGAGGCATCGCTGGACAGTGAGCTGAAGTCTTGTAGGAAGGTGTTTTTGCGGGCCTCCTGGTCAATAACATATTCAGTTTGCCCTTGGCCCCCACCCCTTGCTCTTTTCAGACTGCATTTCTGAGCAGGGGTGGTGATAGTTCAGTTCAGTTTAGTCGCTCGGTCATGTCCGACTCTGCAACCCCATGGAGCGCAGCTCGCCAGGCCTCCCTGTCCATCACCAACTCCCAGCTACTGCTGCTGCTGCTAAGTCACTTCAGTCATGTCCGACTCTGTGCAACCCCATAGACGGCAGCCCATCAGGCTGCCTGGGATTCTCCGTCCCTGGGATTCTCCAGGCAAGAACACTGGAGTGGGTTGCCATTTCCTTCTCCAATGCGTGAAAGTGAAGTCGCTCAGTCGTGTCCGACTCCTAGCAACCCCATGGACTGCAGCCTTCCAGGCTCCTCTGCCCATGGGATTTTCCAGGCAAGAGTAATGGAGTGGGGTGCCATTGCCTTCTCCGACCAACTCCCAGAGTTTACCCAAACTCATGTCCATTGAGTCAGTGATGCCATCCAACCATCTCATCCTCTGTCATCCTCTTCTCCTCCTGCCCTCAATCTTTCCCAGCATCAGGGTCTTTTCAAATGAGTCAACTCTTCACATCAGGTGGCCAAAATATTGGAGTTTCAGCATCAGTCCTTCCAGTGAACACCCAGGACTGATTTCCTTTAGGATGGACTGGTTGGATCTCCTTGCAGTCCAAGGGACTCTCAAGAGTCTTCTCCAATACCACAGTTCAAAAGCATCAATTCTTTGGCGCTCAGCTTTCTTCACAGTCCAACTCTCACATCCATACATGACCACTGGAAAAACCATAGCCTTGACTAGAACGGACCTTAGTCAGCAAAGTAATATCTCTGCTTTTGAATATGCTATCTAGGTTGGTCATAACTTTCCTTCCAAGGAGTAAGTGTCTTTTAATTTCATGGCTGCAGTCACCATCTGCAGTGATTTTGGAGCCCCAAAAAATAAAGTCAGCCACTGTTTCCACTGTCTCCCCATCTATTTGCCATGAGGTGATGGGACCGGATGCTATGATCTTAATTTTCTGAATGTTGAGCTTCAAGCCAACTTTTTCACTCTCCTCTTTCACTTTCATCAAGAGGCTTTCTAGTTCTTCACTTTCTGCCATAAGGGTGGTGTCATCTGCATATGTGAGGTTATTGAGATTTCTCCCTGCAATCTTGATTCCAGTTTGTGCTTCTTCCAGCCCAGTGTTTCTCATGATGTAATCTGCATATAAGTTAAATAAGCAGGGTGATGATTTACAGCCTTGACGTACTCCTTTTCCTATTTGGAACCAGTCTGTTGTTCCATGTCCAGTTCTAACTGTTGCTTCCTGGCCTGCATACAGGTTTCTCAAGAGGCAGGTCGGGTGGTCTGGTATTCCTGTAGCTTTCAGAATTTTCCACAGTTTATTGTGATTCACACAGTCAAAGGCTTTGGCATAGTTAATAAAGCAGAAATAGATGTTTTTCTGGAACTCTCTTGCTTTCTCGATTATCCAGCAGATTTTGGCCATTTGATCTCCGGTTCCTCTGCCTTTTCTAAAACCATCTGGAAGTTCACGGTCCATGTATTGCTGAAGCCTGGCTTGGAGAATTTTGAGCATTACTTTGCTAATGTGTGAGATGAGTGCAATTGTGCAGAAGTTTGAGCATTCTTTGGCATTGCCTTTCTTTGAGATTGGAATGAAAACAGGCCATCAAAATAAAGACCCTCTTCCCTGCCACAAAATGCAACACAGACTCCAAAGGCCAGGATTTAGAGCACCTTTGGTGTCCCTTTACCTGCACCCCTCTTTTCCAGATGGGAAGCTGTGGTTCAGAGAGGCTTACCCAGTTACCCCTGGTTGGCCTAATGGAGACAGTCCTAGAATTCAAGTCCCTTGACTCCAAAGTCAGCGATTTACTTCTCTGACCCCAATTACAGACCACACAGAGGGAGCCAACCATACTATTTTCAAAAGATTTTCTGCTAGAGTTGAAGCCAGTGGTCCTGACACTGTGATCAAAAGCCCAGGCTTTGCAGTTCCCAAGACCCGGGTTCACGTCTCATCTTTACGTTGACCAGCTGTTATTCACAGGGCCGGTTACCTCCGCTTCTTTGAGCCTCAATATCCTCATCTGTAAGATTGGGACAACAGCTGTTCTACCCTCTCATAGGGCTGTTGTGAAGATTCAAGGAAATGCCATATTTGCAATCCTAGCAGTGCCCCTAGCTCAGGGTAAATGATCAACAATTGTTAGTGCCCCCTCCATCTGGAAGCTGACAAATTCAATTAACCAGAACCGCCCCCCCCACCCCCACTTCCCAAGCCTCCCTGTTCACAGACTCATAAATCTTGTGTTGGAACGGAGCTCCATAAATCATCTGGCGCGGCCCCCAGTTACTGGAGCCCTCGCTGTATTTGGCTCAGAGTGGTCCCCAGTCTTTTGCTGGCTCAGCCTGCCTTACTGTAAGCAGGAAAATTCCCACCAGCACAGCCAAAAAAAAAAAGGGAATAATGCTATTAGTGGATTCCACAAGCGTGCTAATATTAGCTGGGCAGGAGGAGAGGGGATGTGCCTATATTTAGAATCTGTGTCTTCAGCCCTTTCCCGAAGCAGCAGAAGTTGGGGGGGATGGAGGAGAGGACTGTTTGCAGCCAGCTGACCCCACGAGGCAGGCAGAGCCACAGGGCTGGTTCTCCCTTCATCTCTCCTTGGGAAGTAGGGAGAGCAGGGCCGGTGGGGAGGGCGGGCGACCCCGGAGGGTGCCCCACAGAGCAGCATGGAGTGTGATACCGAGGTCCCATCAGGACCCCAGAGTGACTGGAACTGGGCAGTGGAGTTAGACGTGCATGGTCTGTGGCCTTCTAGTCTGAGAGGGTGTCCAGGGAGGGATTCTCCTGGCCTGATCCTCCTAGAGATGGGAGGACCCAGGCGTGCCAGGGCACTGGGCATGGGCCAGGGGAGAGCTGCAGAGACTGCAGAATCTGGTACGGCCCTTTGCACAGCCTCCTCCCACAGAGGATCTGCCTTACCATCTCTGCCTCCTCAGCTCATCTCAGGGCTCTGCTCCAGTCCTTTCCCTGTAAACACATCCTCCTCCCTGGAAGCCCTGCCAGCCCCTGGAGCACTTGTGTGAGCACGAGGAAAAGACACATTTTCTCCAGACAGACACAGCCCTGCACCAGGGCACACACCTGGGAGGGCAGAGTGGGAGCCAGGTTTCGGGTCTCATGCACTTCGGGGCGGATGCCCTTGTGCAGGGCACAACCTGCCCAACCACACATGGCTGCCCTGACACTCCTCTTGCACATGGCGATGTGTCCCCACCTGTGCTCTGCACAGCCTGACCTATCTTACCACTGTGCACTGTGACCAAATGGAAGCCATAGCAGGGGACTTGAGCCTTGGCAGGTGAATAAAATGGCCAGTGGCCTGAGGTCCGAACTAGCAGGACAATTCCCAGGAAGGAGCTTCTTTACACAGGGCCTCAGTTTTCTCATCCTTCCAATACGGCAGGTAAGCTAGATGATCTCCAGGCCTCTTTCAGCTTTGCAGTCTGTGTTCCTGCTCATTTTTAGGTGGCACAGTGAAGGTATAATCAGAAAAGCATGTGTGCTCTGCCCTTCCCCCAAATAAAAGCCACATGATCCAGAGAATAGAAGTTACTTTTGATTTATTCACTGTCTGGCTTCCCTGTCATTTTCTCCCCTCTGCTGGAGTCTTAGGCTGGACCAGAAGGCCTGTCTGTGCAGGGTGCTGAGGATTACCTGTCACCTAGGGAGAACCAGCCTCCAATCTTTATTTTTCCTCAGGCTGTTTCTGCAGCTGTGGTGCTGGGATGGGCCCAGGTCTGGAAGGTTCACCCAGTAAGCCCCGGGGAAACTTTTTAAGTCTGCAGCCGTTTCTGTGCCGATTTACCAGTATCACATCACCATCTTGAAATAGTTACCAGACTGCATTTTCTATCTTCCTTTCTCCATCTTGGAGAGATAAGTAAGAATCGGAGAAGGCCTGGGGGATGGAGGCAGGCCAGCAGGAGAAGAAAGCTCAGAGTGTGAGTACCTGTTTGGCAGAGCTGTGTTTCTGTTGATGGGTTTTGCTTGTTTGTAAGCTGTGGGGCAGCAGCGTCCTCTGCACCTGCAGAGGGCAAAGCAGAGAGCCGGCCTGGGCACAGACGTGCACGTGCCTCATGTCGCCTATGGGCATTCTGTGCACAGAAATAACTAGAGAGCAGCCAGACATTCCAGGTGATATGTTTGCATGTGGTTTGAGACTGAGAGGCTGAA
Organism: Redunca redunca; assembly: GCA_006410935.1. Lineage (NCBI taxonomy): Eukaryota > Metazoa > Chordata > Mammalia > Artiodactyla > Bovidae > Redunca > Redunca redunca. The sequence goes on from SJYQ01001506.1 coordinate 1,596,927, forward strand.
GCACTGGGACAAAAATAAGTGGGGGGGGGGAGGATTGCAAGCACTCACATATACACAGACACACAAACACATGCTCACCCGTAATCAGCAGCTTCAGACTTCTTTGGGCATTGTTTGTTCCTGCAAATAGATTGTAACTTGGCGATTTTTAGAATCAGAGAATGTCGAGGCTGGAAGCAAGGTACCAGATTATTCAATCTGGTGGATTCCAAACTTTTTATTGGCCATGTAAGCCTCTCTTCATAGGGTATTTTATAGGGACCCACAATGTATCGGGCTCCCTGGTGGCTCAGATGGTAAAGAATCTGCCTGCAATGCAGGAGCCCTGAGTTCAGTGGCATGGCAAACCACTCCAGTATTCTTGCCTGGAAAATCCCATGGACAGAGGGTCACAGAGTGGGACTCAACTGAGCAACTGACACACACACAATATATGGAATAGAGGGAAGCAGGATGAAGTGGGGAGAAAGGAGATGGGCGGGCTCTGGACTCCCTTGAGAATGGTAAGAAAGACACAGAGGGAAGTACGCTGGGCCAAGCTCACATCCATGTGAATGGCGGCACCTAGAATGAACCCACAGCAAAGCATGGGGAAGGTCATCACAGCTGAACTAGATGAAAACGCCTCTTTCCTCTGTGATCCAAAACCAGCCATCTTTCGGCTCCATCAGGCTGCCACTCTTACATGGTTAGGCTTTTTCTCTCGTAATTTATAGCAGAATCATTGAATGCCACAGCTGCAAGTGCCAGCTCAGTGGTTTCTAATCGCTCCTCTGCCAGTTCTGGGGTTTCAGCAGAGGATGGGAGGGGAGGGGGTGTGATGGGCAGCCTGGAGAGCCCTGCCCTCCACACTTGGCCAGACTAACTCCCTTGTTACCTGATTTCCAGAGACAGACTCTGGAAAAATATGATGGGGATGGAAGGAGCTTCTTTAAACAAAGAAAAGGCCAGAGAAATTCTCATAAAGTCTCAACTTCTTCAGATGAGGCAATCAGCAACCGGACTTAGTTGACGCCGTGGAAAAAGGCTTAACTTTCAAAGGCAAGGGAATTAAGGGAGCAAAACCCCTGTATCTTCAATCTGCAGGAGCAGCGTCTGTCATCCATCTCACCCTCGGCAAGCATGGGAGAGCAAAAGGCTGATGCCTCCTGCGAAAGACCCTCTTGGGGATTAAAGAGCAAATCCGGTCCCACCTGGCCAGCAGCATCCTTTGGTTTTTTGTCCTCTGCCCCTGTACCAGTTAGACACTGGCATTTGATCTGTCAGTTTCAAGCACTGATGACCTCAGTTGACCCCCCACTCCTAAACACACACTAGCGCCTCCCTTCTGACAATACCTCCAATTTACCATACCTGGCCATCTCAGCCCCATGGACCCTTCACCTTTCTCCCTGCCCACAAGCATGCTGAGACGTACAGAGGCCGTGGAACAGAGAGGCAAGCGTTCTTTCTTCTCTTCCACTGGATACTAGAACAAGCAGAGCTGTTCAAACCCCTAGCTCTGACAGTCGGCAGCCCCTGGAGAACAAAGCTCTGCTCCTGTCTCAGATCTTTGCAGGGGTCTCCTTAACCTGTTGTTTGCATGGTTTGTTCCTGGCATTAAATCTAGTAAGCTCAACATCTGGTGGTTTGATCCTGAGCTTGTCTGGGAAGGTTAGGCCTTTACAGGACATTAACAGGATGCTGTTGACAAGGCTTGGGGAGCTCGTCTCAGCCTCAGGAGCCCAGAGCTTTCTCACAAGCTCTGCTGGCTGAAGACAGCAGGGCTCTGCCAACACAGGCCTGGGCTGCAGTACACTAGCTGGGCGTGCTTGCGGGTAATTTACCCTCTCTGAGCTACCCTTTCTTCCTCTTAAAATTGAGAAGTATACCAAAGAGGACTGTTTTGAGGAGGAATTAAAACAATAGCAGGCACTCAGTAAAAAGTCATTCCTTACCCTCGAGTGAAGCCCAAGTCTCATGACTCCATGTAATCTGACACAAATCAGAGCTTAGCGTCTCCTGCCTCAGAGTTCTGTCTGCCATGGTACTCTCCAGGGGCAGAGGGAAGCTTTGATCATATGTCCTCGATGTAAAGACACTTGCAGTTTAACATTTTACCATCTCTGAAATTGAGGTGCATGTTACATAGGCACGTCAGAGTTTAATTGGCCTTGTGGTTGAGGATAGTCTCCCTGTTTTCTGAGTGGCTCATATAGTAATGATGTGTCTCATGACCAGAGCAGTTGTAATTGATAGCATCTTCGGTGTGATGAAACTGGGTGTTAGGTACTTAGCATGTTCCTAGTGCCAGTCTAGACCACTTTACATTAGTTGCTTAATCTATGGAACAACCTTGCAAGGTAGGGTAGGAGAACGCTCCAAGCAAGCGTTCTAAAAGCGGTGTATGACTTTCTCCACTTCACAGATGGAAAAGCTGAGGCTCCAAGAGGTGAAGGGACTTGGCCAGGACACAGATTTATTATTAATAAGTTGTGGGATCAGAATGTGAGCTGAAGACTACCTGAGTCTAAGATCTGTGGATAGGTTGGTAGGTGTATAGAGAGGAAAATTTAGTTTCTTTTGTTGTTAATTTATTTTGTTGAAATACAGGTGATATACAGTGTTGTGTTAATTTCTGCTGTACAGCAGAGAGATTCAGCTATATATATATATATGTGCACACACATATATATTTCATTTTTTCCATTATAGATTGTCATGAGATATTGAATATAGTTCCCTGTTCTATACAGTAGGATCTTAACATTTATCCATTCTACATATAGTAGTTTACATCTGCTAATCCCAAACTCCCAATCCAGCCCTTCCCTACCTGCTCTTAGTGACCGCAAGTCTGTTCTCTTGTCTGTGAGTCTGTTTCTCTTTCATAGATAAGTTCATTTGTGTCCTATTTTAGTTTCCACATACAAGAGATATCATGTAGTATTTGTCTCTCTCTTCCTGACTTACTTCAGTTCGTGTGATCATCTCTAGGTTCATCCATGTGGCTGCAAATAGCATTGTTTCATTCTTTTTATGACTGAGTAGTATTCCATGTGTATATGTGTGTGTATACACACACACGAGCATGCGCACACACACACACACACACATGCACTTCTTTATCCATTCATCTGTTGATGGACATTTAGGTTATTTCCACATCTTGGCTGTTATAAATAATGCTACTGGAAACATAGAGATGCATATATTAAAAGCTAGATTCTTTTTGATTCTGAGGACCATCCTTGAGTGGGTCCATGTCCAGGGTCTGGAGGGTGCTTTATTTTAACAAGCAAAGTCACTTACATTTTATTGGATGCCTGTTATGAACACATACAACCTAGGCATCAGAGGTTCGGTGATAAACAAAATATATGTGGAGCTTAAAGTCCAAGGAATCTGAGCAAGTACAACCCATTTAAGAAGTGTTAATGGGATTCTACAGGATGCTGTAGAAGCATATAGAAGGGGCCCTTGCCTAGACTAATGAAGCCATGGGGAACTTCTCGAAGGAAGTGACCTAATTTGAAAGTTGGCCCAGCACAGTGAGTTGGGAGTAACGGGGGGCACATTCCAGGCAAAGGGAGGAGCGTGTGAGATGAGGCCAGAGAAGGCGTGGCCTACTGGAGAAGCTGAAAAGAGATCTAGATCTCCATTATCCAGAAACCACTGAGGCTGTTGAGTACTTGCCATGTGGGTAGTCTAAACTGAGATGTACTGTAAGTGTACAGTACATACTAGACTGTATAAAATACACACTGGATTTCAGAGGCTTAGCATGACAAAAAATATAAAATATCATAATAATTTTCTATGGATATATTGATTATTTATATTGATGTAAACATTAAAATTATAATGTTTTAGATAAAATATCTTTATAAATTAAAGACAATATCTTATTAAAACTAATGACAATTATTTTGTATTACTTTTTCTAAAGAGTGGCTTCTGGAGCATTCCACATATGTGGCCCAGATTTGTAGCTCACTTATTTTGAGACATAATGCACCAGGAAATGGGAATTTATTAAAGGATTGTAACCTGGGGAAGATAAAGCTAGGGATATTGTAAGAAGTGAAGGAGTTGCAGAATTCCAGTGCTTTTGCTGGGTTGACTCATGTAATCTTCAAAGCAACTCTAGAAGTAGAAATTGTTAAACTCTTGTGTTCAGCTAAAGAGACAGAAGCTGGGAGAGGGGGATGACTAAGCCAGCTGACCCATGTGACCCGGCTGTGTGCAGGGCTGTCTAGAAGCAGTTCAGAACCCACCACCCAGTACTGCCAGTGGCACAGCCAGAACCCAGGCCTTCTGAGTCCAGCCTGGCACCCGTCCCACTCTCTATACCCCATCTCTGGGTGCCAGCCTGAAGGTAACCAGCTTAGGACAGCAGCTTAGGACACAGACACAGATCCTCCAGATCTAAACTTTTCATACCATCCCTGTGATTGGATTCTCTGTTGCAGATGCTTTCCTAGGTCCCTTACTCCAAGCAATTAGCGAAGATGTGATACCTGACAATTACTCTCCTTGTATGAGCTCTGATGCCTGGCTATTTCCCCAACTTCATTATTGATTGTTTAGATCATAACTGTTTTCAGGAAATGTACTTCTTGAAAGAACACAGTGCACTTCTGAACATTCACCACCACATCTAGAAAGATTGCTCTGTACCCCCCTGCACCCCCTTGGCATGAGCATATACAAAAACCCTCTTCTCCATTAGCACCACATCCTGTTCACCACAAGCCGTGGGGCTGAGAAGTAGCTGAACAGAGGCATAGGAGTGGTTCCAGACTCTTTAAAGGACAGTGTCTTCCTGGTGAGCAGAATTTTGTTTTCATTTTCTAAAATCGAAGATACCCTTATGGCTGATTACAAACTAAAATAGCGCAGAAGGTCTTGTAGTGAGAAGCAGAATCCTTCCCTAACCTCATCTGCCCTCCTCTAAGGCAACCACATTGAAGTACTTTTGTTTTTAGTTCTTTCAGTGGTTGCTTCCACATCATTAAATAGCATTTGCTTAAACTGCTATTGAGTGATGTTTCAGCTTTACACGCTATGTATTGCCTCCCTGCTGGGTTAAGTGAAGGCTTAGCTTACTGACACCCCAGCCTCTCCCACCTCCTCCCAGGGTGCACTTGCAATCAGGAATCAGTATTATCACATTTTTAGTTCTTCCTCTGGTCACCTTTATAACTCTAAATAATATGTTTAAGACAATGGTTCTGAAGGGTCACTTCTTCCCTTGGATGCATTTCTTCAAAGCTTGCCTTCCATCCATAAGACGGCTTTCTGCAGAAAGGCCCCGGTATAGAAACAATTGTTCTGGAGCATCCTAAGGGTGCTTATTCTTAGTATTTTGAGAAAGGTTGTTGCTGTTCAGTCACTCAGTCGTGTCCAACTCTGCGACCCCGTGGACTGTAGCACGTCAGGCTTCCCGTCCTTCACTGTCTCCCAGAGTTTGCTCAGATTCAAGTCCATTGAGTCAGTGATGCCATCCAACCATTTCATCCTCAGTTGTCCCATTCTCCTCCTACCCTCAATCTTTTCCAGCATCTGGGTCTTTACTGGTGAATCGGCTATTTGCATCAGGAGGCCAAAGCATTTGAGCTTCAGCATCAGTCCTTCCAATGAATCTTCAGAATTGGTTTCCTTTAGGATTGACTGGTTTGATCTTGCAGTCCAAGGGACTCTTGAGAGTCTTCTCCAGCACCTCAGTTCGAATGGGTGTTTCTCATTAATGCTTCACAATTTGAATTTGCGCCTTGCAGGAGGATAATGGTGATGTAGGGCTGTTGGGAAACAGCCCTGGAACATACCTTGCCAAATGTGGGATTGTGGTTAAGAATGCTTACTCATCTCCATCAGTTCAGTTCAGTTCAGTTCAGTCGCTCAGTCGTGTCCGAGTGTCCGACTCTTTGTGACCCCATGAATCCCAGCACGCCAGGCCTCCCTGTCCATCACCATCTCCCGGAGTTCACTAAGACTCACGTCCATTGAGTCCGTGATGCCATCCAGCCATCTCATTCTCGGTTGTCCCCTTCTCCTCCTGCCCCCAATCCCTCCTAGCATCAGAGTTTTTCCAATGAGTCAACTCTTTGCATGAGGTGTCCAAAGTACTGGAGCTTCAGTATCATTCCTTCCAAAGAAATCCCAGAGTTGATCTCCTTCAAAATGGACTGGTTGGGTCTCCTTGCAGTCCAAGGGACCCTCAAGAGTCTTCTCCGACACCACAGTTCAAAAGCATCAATTCTTCGGTGCTCAGCCTTCTTCACAGTCCAACTCTCACATCCATACGTGACCACAGGAAAAACCATAGCCTTTCATCTCCATCATTGAAAGAAAAAAAATTAAAAAAACAGCTCTTCCCTAGAACCTCACAGGTCCTCTTGCCTGATTTCATAGAACATCAGAGCTTTAGTTAGAACTTGATTGTTCTGTATTTTTCAAGAACTAAGGTTTAGAGGGACAAACTAGATAGAATCAGGTTTATAAACCACTTAGGTCTTCCAAATGTAATATAAAAAGTAATGCATTTTGATCGCATTATGCTGCTCCATAAACCTGGGACTCTAAGTTATCTGTGAGCCACAGAAAAGGCTAAGCACAAAATTCAGAGTAGGTTGAATTAACTTTCTGCCTAGGTTTGGAGTTAACCAGGGTGGTGGCTCAGATGGTAAAGAATCTGCCTGCAATGTGGGAGACCTGGGTTTGACCCCTGGGTGGAGAAGATCCTCTGGAGAAGGGAATGGTTACTCACTCTAGTATTCTTGCCTGGAGAATCCCACGGACAGAGGTGCCTAGTGGTCTACAGTCCATGGTGTCGTGAAGAGTCAGACATGACTGAGCGACTAACACTTTTATTTTCATAATAAGTAAGTTGAAATAGCAATGAAATGTTAGTAAATGTTAGTAGGAAGAGCACTGTATTATACTTAGTGTATGTGTGTGGGTGGGGGTGTGGGTGGGGGTTGGGGAGTGAAAAATCATCAATGCTAAGCTTAACTGCTGCTGCTGCTGCTACTAAATCGCTTCAGTCGTGTCTGACTCTCTGTGACCCCATAGACGGCAGCCCACCAGGCTCTGCCATCCCTGGGATTCTCCAGGCAAGAACACTGGAGTGGGTTGCCATTTCCTTCTCCAATGCATGAAAGTGAAAAGTGAAAGTAAAGTCGTTCAGTCATACCTGACTCTTAGCGACCCCATGGATTGCAGTCTACCAGGCTCCTCCATCCATGGGATTTCCCAGGCAAGAGTATTGGAGTGGGTTGCCATTGCCTTATCAAATAAATATTTTAAATGTTTCTATGTCTTCAGTGTTCAGCATAGTACAGTGCCCTACATACTGTAGGTATCTAGTGAAAAATATTTTTTATTTTCTAACAATTCATACAAATAATATGTATACCACCCAACCACCAATGTGAAACTCAAGGATATAGAGGGCCAATATATCCTTTAGTTTATAACTGTATTCATTATACTATGCCATATTGTATAAAAGACCTGAGTATACTTCGATTTTGGTGTTCCCAGGGGTTCCTGGAACCAATTCCCCAGAGATACACAGGGATGACTGGATTGCACCCTTTGAAATTGGAGTTTTGTGGCAGCCCTGCCTGGAGCAAGTCTATCAGCACCACTTTTCTAATTGTGCTTCCTCACTTCTTGTCTCTGTGTCACATTTTGATAGTTCTCATGATATTTCAAATATTTTCATGATTATTATACTTGTTAGAGTGATCTGTGATTGTGGTCTTTTTGAATTTATTTTTAATTGGAGGATAATTGCTTTACAATATTGTGTTGGTTTCTGCCATACATCCACATGAATCAGCCATAGGTATACATATGTCCCCTCCCTCTTGAAGCTCCTTCCCACCCCCCACCCCATCCCAACCCTCTAGGTTGTCCCAGAGCACCAAGTTTGAGCTCCCTGTATCATACAGCAAATTCCCACTGACTATCTATTTTACATCAGTTCAGTTCACTCGCTCAGTCGTGTCCAACTCTTTGCAACCCCATGAATCGCAGCACGCCAGGCCTCCCTGTCCATCACCAACTCCCGGAGTTCACTCAAACTCACGTCCATCAAGCCGGTGATGCCATCCAGCCATCTCATCCTCTGTCGTCCCCTTCTCTTCCTGCCCCCTGTCCCTCCCAGCATCAGAGTCTTTTCCAATGAGTCAACTCTCGCGTGAGGTGGCCAAAGTACTGGAGTTTCAGCTTTAGCATCAGTCCTTTCAAAGTACACCCAGGACTGATCTCCTTTAGAATGGACTGGTTGGATTTCGTTGCAGTCCAAGGGACTCTCAAGAGTCTTCTCCAACACCACAGTTCAAAAGCATCAGTTCTTCGGTGCTCAGCTTTCTTCACAGTCCAACTCTCACATCCATACATGGCCACTGGAAAAACATTGCCTTGACTAGATGGACCTTTGTTGGCAAAGTAATGTCTCTGCTTTTCATTACGCTGTCTAGGTGGGTCATAACTTTCCCATCCAAGGAATAAGCATCTTTTAATTTCATGGCTGCAACCACCATCAGCAGTGATTTTGGAGCCCCAAAAAGTAAAGTCTGACACTGTTTCCACTGTTTCTCCATCTATTTCCCATGAAGTGATGGGACCGGATGCCATGATCTTCATTTTCTGAATGTTGAGCTTTAAGCCAACTTTTTCACTCTCTTCTTTTACTTTCATCAAGAGGCTTTTTAGTTCTTCTTCACTCTGCCATAAGGGTGGTGTCATCTGCATATCTGAGGTTATTGATATTTCTCCCAGCAATCTTGATTCCAGTTTGTGCTTCTTCCAGCCCAATGTTTCTCATGATGTACTCTACATATAAGTTAAATAAGCAGGGTGATGATTTACAGCCTTGATGTACTCCTTTTCCTGTTTGGAACCAGTCTGTTGTTCCATGTGAAGTTCTAACTGTTGCTTCCTGACCTGCATACAGGTTTCTCAAGAGGCAGGTCAGGTGGTCTGGTATTCCTGTAGCTTTCAGAATTTTCCACAGTTCATTGTGATCCACATAGTCAAAGACTTTGGCATAGTCAATAAAGCAGAAATAGATGTTTTTCTGGAACTCTCTTGCTTTCTCGATGATCCAGCGGATGTTGGCAATTTGATCTCTGGTTCCTCTGCCTTTTCTGAAACCAGCTTGAACATCTAGAAGTTCGCAATTCACATATTGCTGAAGCCTGGTTTGAAGAATTTTAAGCATTATTTTACTAGCATGTGAGATGAGTGCAATTGTGTGGTAGTTTGAGCCTTCTTTGGCATTGCCTTTCTTTGGGATTGGAATGAAAACTGACCTTTTCCAGTCCTGTGGCCACTGCTGATTTTTCCAAATTTGCTGGCATATTGAGTGCAGCATGTTCACAGCATCATCTTTCAGGATTTGAAATAGCTCTACTGGAATTCCATCACCTCCACTAGCTTTGTTCATAGTGATGTTTTCTAAGGCCCATTTGACTTCACATTCCAGGATGTCTGGCTCTGGGTGAGTGATCACATCATCATGATTATCTGGGTCGTGAAGATCTTTTTTGTACAGTTCTTCCGTGTATTCTTGCCACCTCTTCTTAATATCTTCTGCTTCTGTTAGGTCCATACCATTACTGTCCTTGATCGAGCCCATCTTTGCATGAAATGTTCCCTTAGTATCTCTAATTTTCTTGAAGAGATCTCTAGTCTTTCCCATTCTGTTGTTTTCCCCTATTTCTTTCCTTTGATCACTGAGAAAGTCTTTCTTATCTCTCCTTGCTATTCGTTGGAACTCTGCATTCAGATGCTTATATCTTTCCTTTCTCCTTTGCTTTTTGCTTCTCTTCTTTTCACAGCTATTTGTAAGGCCTCCCCAGACAGCCATTTTGCTTTTTTGCATTTCTTTTCCATGGGGATGGTCTTGATCCCTGTCTCCTGTACAATGTCACAAACCTCATTCCATAGTTCATCAGGCACTCTATCTATCAGATCTAGGCCCTTAAATCTATTTCTCACTTCCACTGTATAATCATAAGGGATTTGACTTAGGTCATACCTGAATGGTCTAGTGGTTTTCCCTACTTTCTTCAATTTGAGTCTGAATTTGGCAATAAGGAGTTCATGATTTGAGCCACAGTTAGCTCCTGGTCTTGTTTTTGTTGACTGTATAGAGCTTCTCCATCTTTGGCTGCAAAGAATATAATCAGTCTGATTTTGGTGTTGACCATCTGGTGATGTCCGTGTGTAGAGTCTTCTCTTGTATTGTTGGAAGAGGGTGTTTGCTATGACCAGTACGTTTTCTTGGCAAAACTCTATTAGCCTTTGCCCTGCTTCATTCTGCATTCCAAGGCCAAATTTGCCTGTTACTCCAGATGTTTCTTGACTTCCTACTTTTGCATTCCAGTTCCCTATAATGAAAAGGACATCTTTTTTGGGTGTTAGTTCTAAAAGGTCTTGTAGGTCTTCATAGAACCATTCAACTTCAGCTTCTTCAGTGTTACTGTTTGGGGCATAGACTTGGATTACTGTGATACTGAATGGTTTGCCTTGGAAATGAACAGAGATCATTCTGTCGTTTTTGAGACTGCATCCAAGTACTGCATTTCGGACTCTTTTGTTGACCATGATGGCTACTCCATTTCTCCCGAGAGATTCCTGCCCACAGTAGTAGATATAATGGTCATCTGAGTTAAAGTCACCCATTCCAGTCCATTTTAGTTCGCTGATTCTTAGAATGTCGACGTTCACTCTTGCCATCTCCTGTTCGACTGCTTCCATTTTGCCTTGATTCATGGACCTGACATTCCAGGTTCCTATGCAATATTGCTCTTTACAGCATCGTACCTTGCTTCTATCTCCAGTCATATCCATAGCTGGGTATTGTTTTTGCTTTGGCTCCATCCCTTCATTCTTTCTGGAGTTATTTCTCCACTGATCTCCAGTAGTGTATTGGGCACCAACTGACCTGGAAGTTCCTCTTTCAGTGTCCTATCTTTTTGCCTTTTCATACTGTTTATGGGGTTCTCAAGGTAAGAATACTGAAGTGGTTTTGCATCCCCTTCTCCAGTGGACCATGCTCTGTCAGACCTCTCCACCATGACCCGCCCGTCTTGGGTTGCCCTGCAGGCATGGCTTAGTTTCATTGCGTTAGACAAGGCTGTGGTCCTAGTGTGATTAGATTGGCTAGTTTTGTGTGATTTTGGTTTTAGTGTGTCTGCCCTCTGATACCCTCTCGCAACACCTACCATCTTACTTGGGTTTCTCTTACCTTGGATAAGGGATATATCCTCACGGCTGCTCCAGCAAGGTGCAGCCGCCGCTCCTCACCCTGGACGAGGGGATGTCGATGTTTCCGTGCTACTCTCTCAGTTTGCCCCACCCTCTCCCGCACTGTGTCCACGTGTTTGTTCTCTATCTTCATTGCTGCCCTGCAAATAGATTTATCAGTACCATCTTTCTAGAGTCTATGTATATGTGTTAATATTTAATATTTGTTTTTCTCTTTCTGACTTACCTCACTCTATATAATAGGATCTCAGTTCATCCCCCTCATTAGAACTGACTCAAATGCCTTCCTTTTTATGGCTGAGTAATATTCCATTGTGTATATGTACCACAACTTCTTTATCCATTCATCTGTTGATGGATGTCTAGGTTGCTTCCATGTCATAGCTGTTGTAAATAGTGCTGCAGTGAACACTGGGGTCTCTTTCATTTCTGGTTTTCTCAGAGTAAATGCCCAGCAGTGGGACTGCTGAGTCATCTAGTAGTTTTATTCCCAGTTTTTTAAGGAGTCTGTGATCATGATCTTTGATGTTCTTGTAGTGAAAAGACTATAACTTGCTGAAGGCTCAGATGATAGCATTTTTCAGCAATAGAGTATTTTTTCATTAAGGTACGTACATTGATCTTTTACGTATAATGCTACTGCACACTTAATAGACTACAATATAGTATAAATGTAATTTTTATATGCACTAGGAAACCAAAAAAAAAATTATGTGGCTCACTTTGTTGCAATGTTCAGTTTATTGCTGTGGTCTGGAACCAAACCCACAATATCTCTGAGGTCTGCCTGTAATTTGCACTCTGGTGTTCACGAGTTAAGTGACTTTGTGCAAGTCGTGGCATTTCTCTGTGGCTCGTTTTCTCTTCAGTGTCATGGTAAACACCTGCTTCTTGCAGTAAGAAGTGTGGGAGCAAAGTGAGATTATCTTTTAATAATAACATGTGAACCCCTCAACCCAATGCCTTATAAATGCTAGGCTATTCATTCAGAAGTTGAGTCCCCCTTTTTTACCCAACCCCCAGATCTGAGACTTGCTAGAGGAGTTTAGAGGAGGACGTGATTGTTTATATGAGGTGGAGAGGGGAGGACTCCAGAAGGTCTGGGGGTGATCTGGACCTTGCAGGGTAAGGGAGATGGGAGAATCCAGGGAGTAGATAGGGGCTGGGCCAGGGATTAGGGAGACAGTGCCTATGGCATGCCACAGGGGAACATTTCTTGGGACCAAAACTAGGGAGCAACTTTTAAAATCTTCAGCAAATTACCTTTGCTTTTGTGAGGAGTCATGGAAGAAAGAGCCTGGGATACTATTGGGGCTAGAAAGCTGCTGCTCCCAAGAAGCTTTTCTCCACCCTTGGGCATAATGCAAGGATTAGTCTAGCACAGACTTGGTCTTCGGGCTGACCTGGCCAAGCCCCTTCATCCTCACAACAGCGTGCCCATGGACAGATGAGAAAATCACTTGGAATCTCAAATCCCTCTGACTGTAATATGGGGAATAACAAGACAGCATCTCCACCGTGCTGCTATGAAGAATCAATAAAAAGCCTTCAGAACATGTCTAGCATACAATAGGCGTGCAGTAGATGCTAGTTTCTTTTGAAAAGTCTTTTCAAAAGTCTTGCCCTCTTCCCTAGGACACACCACTTCCTGCTGAAAGGAAGGCTTCCACTTTGGGAGGGCCTTAATTATCTCTGTCCCCATGGCGCCAGGGTGGGGTCACATACAGTCAGCTCTCAGGGAGCAGTTACCAAGTGGGACCACACTTGCACCAGCTGGACCTTATGTTGCTGTGGAGTGAGGCTCAGGATGGATTGAGTCAGCCCAGAAGGCCAGGGATGTAGGTAGTGTTAAAAGCACCCAGACTTTGGAGTCATGAAGACTTGAGTCTGAAAACTCCTATTTAGCCATTTACTCTTGGCCTTGGTTTTGTCATCTGGAAAATGGGAACAGAAATCGCTACTTCCTGGAGTTGTAACCTGTGTTATGGTACTACTTGGCACTAGGCTGTGTGTGGTGTGTGTGTGTGTGCTCACACATGTATGTGAGACAAGGTCCGTGGTCCATAGTCAGTGCTCAGTACACAGTGAATATGTATTTGCCTCCCTGCTCCCCTTTCCTGGGGCAGGGGGCATAGTTCCCAGGTGGTCTTCCCCAAGAGGCAATACCAGGTTGCACACCATGCTCCCTCTGCTCCCAGCCCAGGGGGGACCTTGTGAGCTGAGGAGCCCATGCTGGTGCAAGCCCAGGACTTGTGGGTGAGCAGGGGAAGTCTGAAGACCTAGGTTCCACCCAGCTCCACACTGAATGGTGGGCACCTTGGGCAGGGCCCTTGGCAGGCTCGACCTGTCCCCGTGATAAGATGAGGAGGTGGCCCTCAGTAGGCTCAGTGTCCCTCCAGGGATAAATGTGAACACAGTTCATTCTCTCTTCCCCAGACAGAGGCCATGGTCTCTTACAGACAAAGGACCAGTTAGCAGAACACTCTGGAACGGTGTGGAAAGTACAGATGAATGCAGAGGCACACGAGAATCAGGAGCAAGTGACTTCCATCTCTGAAGTCCTTTGGAAAGATACGAGAAAGGTTCTAGAAGCATAAACATGTCTTCATGGTCAACATTCCTTGGCCTCTTCCAAGGCACGAGTCCTCTTGGGAAGGAATTAACCCTACGGGTCAGAATAGGTGTTGTTGAGGGCTGTCTGAACCTTCCCCTTCCAGCTTTCTCTCGCTCCAGACCTCAGGGTCCTCTTTGGCCAGTGAGATGTACAGTTACCTGCAGGCCTTTTATCCTCAGACTGACCCAACTCCGTCATGAGATCTCCGTGCCTCAGTTTCCACATTAGATGAACTCAGTGACCTGGAGGATTTCCAGAATGTTGGTAACAGTGGAAGTTCTCATCAAACGAACTCACTCATGAAGTCTGAACACATACAACAGGAAGAGGCAGACTGCTTCTGTTTGGGGGGCTGGGGGGGATGCTATAGAGGCAGGCTGCTTCAGTTTGGGGAGCTGGGGGGGATGCTATAGAGGCAGACTGCTTCTGTTTGGGGGACTGGGGGGGATGCTATAGAGGCAGGCTGCTTCAGTTTGGGGAGCTGGGGGGGGATGCTATAGGGGCAGGCTGCTTCAGTTTGGGGAGCTGGTGGGGGGGATGCTATAGAGGCAGACTGCTTCTGTTAGGGGGCTGGGATGCTCTTTTCTCTCCTGATGCGCTGCTTCTGTAAACCTGGCTCTCTGCTGGGCACTGAATCCCACCTGCTTCTGCCTGGGGCTGTCTAGTGAGGTAACTGCCCTGACAATTATACAGATTATACAAAGGAGGCAGAAAGAGGTAGCCTGAGGCTGGGAGGAGTCATGGCCAGCGTCCTGTAGCCCGTGATGTCGAAAGAGAGCCTTGAAGGATGGGGAGGCACTTGTCAGGGGAGGAGGTGAGCTGGAAGAGAGAGAGACTGGGAACAGCAGGCAGAGCTAGAATCTAAGTGAGGAGGGCGCGGGAGTGGGGATGGGGACCCTGATCAGTGGGGAGCAGTGAGAAGAGATAACTGGAGGGGTTAGATGGCCTAGAACTTGAAGTGTTTGCTCTATGAGGCGACACCAAGTCATTTAAGAGTTTTGAGTAGGGAAGTATGGTCACTGGATTTTCAAAATGTATATAACAGACTTATTCGGATATAATTCATACACTGTGCGAGTTGGTAATTAGATTGTGGGACGAGAAACTAAATCACTTTGCCTATGAAGTGGCAAAGGAAATAGAATCATTGGGGGGGTCATTTTGGATGGCGCATTCTGTGTCACGCTCGCCTCTAAGCCCTAAGCACCAGTTACATTCCCTGACTTGTTGCTTAGAACCCCAAAATGGCCCCTACTGGCTACTGAAAGCCTCGTGGGGGAAGGAAGCTTCTGGATCATGCGCAACTGAGGGAAGCGGACTGGAGAGGCTCTTGCAGGTGGCCAGTCGAGAGGTGGTGCTGGGGAGAAGGGGCGAGGAGGGGAAGAGTCCAGGAGCCACGGGGGAGTCCTGGCCTGGTGGGCTGTGTGCAGCCCTTGGCCCTCCCCATGAGGCCCGTGAATGTCTGGAAGGGAACCTGCTGGGCAGAGAGGAGGGAAGGAAAGAGGGGAGAAGGGGCTCCCACGGAGCTGCCGGGAGAAGAGAAAACCCAGAAGCAGTTAATCCTGCTGGCTGAACTGTTTTTATAAACGACACTCTAAAATCAAATAGATGCAATAAAAGCACAGTGGCCTTTTCATTAAACATGCCACAGAGGCCCCTTGTTCAGCAGCCGTTGTCAATCAGATGGAGGCCATTGTCTCTTTCCCCAGCCCTCCATAATTGGCATCTGTCTGGGAGCAAACAAATAAATACCAGGCTGGCATTTTAACTAGGGCAGCAAGGAGAGGGGCGCTGCTTTCCAGAGTTTGCTCGGCACTCCCAGCAGGTAAGGTCCTGGAGAAGCCTGTCCTTTCCAGGAGGGCCCAGATGCTAGGCCCCGCCAGGTATAGCTCCCAGCTTTTCTCCTGGACAGACCCGTTCTGATCTTTACCCAAAACCGCTGCTCCAGAGAGCCTGATTTCTGTTTTCTGCCTACAGAAGCCCCTGGAAGATAGTCAGTAGAGTTTCTTTTTGGTGTTTTGCCTGGGGGACATCAAGGGAAAGAGTAGACATGAGCACATTCTCTGGCTGATTTTGGATACAACCACTTAACAGCAATGCAGCTCTCATGTTAAATAATACAAATAGAATTAACCTAGCATGGTTAATTAGCAATAACATTGTTGCAGCATAAGAGGATAAGACTTGTGATTCACTAGTAAGAATAGCATAGTGACAGCATTGTTATGAATTCAGAGTTTCATAAAAGCATGATTGTCAGCCACTACTTTGGACAACATGTTCCTCTACAGGCGATCCTCAGTATTCCCAGCAGTCATGTTCTAATGAGCCATGAACACTGAATGAATGAATGCTGAACCACCTCTCCTAGAGAAATATTCTTACATAGTTAGGGTCCTGTGAGCCTCTGGTCACATTTTCATCATCTGATCAACGCATCATCTTTTTTTCATGGAAATTTCTGTGTCAAAGCGCCTTTCAAAGTATATATTGTTGACTCATTATCATTGAACTCAGAGCTCACAGCACTGTAACTCATGGCTGAACGAAGCATATCTAATGGACGTATTTTCTCGGAAGGCACATCAGAGCCTTCTTACTTAGAAACACTAAACAGCACTTCAGCCCCATGCTTGGGGCCACTTTAAACAGCAAAATTCATCAACAAAAATGTAAAAAATGTGGCGCTGAATAGACGAAAAGGATACTTGTTTACAGGATGAGAGCCGAAACTAGACCACAGAGCCTTGCCTGGATCCTCCTCAGCTGGGAACTCAAGCATCAGGAGACTCAAGTTCCCCCATTCTGTTGTATCCCACAGTGACTACAAGAAAGCCATGAGTATTGTTGTGGGGCAGCAGATAAATTGTAGGCAAGCTTGTAAATACCTATTCCACAAACGAGGTAGGCTAACTCTTAGTGCACTGGGTTCTCAGTCAAGCCAGCAACTTCCATCTTTTGGTGTTTTGAACTAAGGTTCCAAGAGTGAGACTGATGTGTTCAAAGTCAGATAGCTGGAATGTGGTTCATGATACAGCACCAGGCGTCAATGCACTGCAGCCCAGGGGCCAGCTGCCTGTTTTTGTAAATAAAGTTTTATTGAAACACATAAACCCAGCCATACCCTTGTGTTTACACATTGTCTGTGCAGCAGCTTTTATGCCATAATGGCAGAGTTAAGTTGTCGCAACAGAGATCAGATAGCCCACAAAACCTGGTATAGTTATGATCCAGTTAGGGGAAAACTGTGTTATCCCAAATTCTCTCTTTTTTAGTTCAGAGGGCACATGTTCTCTGGTGTTAATACCAGTGCTTTTCCTAAACGTCGTGTTTTCTCTCTTGAACAATGGGAAGTTTATAACTGATTATGTTTCCTTCTTTACAATGATGGAAAGAAGCTCAAAGCCTAAAAGAGCCAGAGATACCCGGCACTCACATGATAGGAACAGAAAGGATCTTCCATCTCCTTTACACTAGAAGGGAGTTAGATTATTTCCACACAAAAATGTGGTCAGTTTAGAGGTTATACAGGCATCTGGGCCTTTCCAGTAATGAAGGGTTTCATCTGGAGCAGAACCAGGATTCCATAGGAATTGTAGTTTTCACTAAGAAGAAAAAGGCATACTATCTGAAAATAATCTTTATAGCTAACTACCAATTACTGAGAACTTACTATGTGCAAGCACTATACACAACTTACATCATTTTTTTTCTCTATGGTATGTAGTATTTAGGACAAGAGAGTCTTTGTCACACAGCTCAGTGTCATTATCCCTTTTTACAGACTAGGAAACCAAGAACCAGAGATGCTTAACGAAAGACGTTAATGTGTTCTAGGTCACAAAGCAAGGCAGTGAGAGATTTGAGATTTGAAGCCAGGTGTGTCTGTCTCCAGAACTTACTCCCTACACTCCATCCCGCCTTACCCAGCATCAACCTTCATCCTTCCAGCTCTCAGAATCAGGGCTGTGGGCTGGGCAGTGAGGTGTTCCTGACATTCTCCTCATGCTGGGACATTCATCTTTGGCTTTAAACAGGGTGGGTGTCCTCCATAGAACATTGGGGGTGGGGTGGGAGAGGGGACCGTGTCCAGATTGGACTGATGGAGGTTGGTGAGAAGGCCTTGTAGCAGCTCAGGGATGAGATGGTGGTGGCTGGACGCTGGTGCTGCCAGTGACCAGCCAGACGTGTGTAGGAACCAGAACTGACAAGGCCCAGTGATTGATACTGCACATGTATGGGGAGAAGGTGAACCCAGTGGCTCCCGGTTTCTGGCTGACGTGACTAGGTAGATGGTGGGGTCCTTCTCTGGGGCTAGGGAGGAGATGGAGAACTCGTTCTGTGCAGGCTGAGCTTGAGCCCCCATGAAATGCTCAGAGGAAATTCCCACTTACAAGTGATGGGAGCCTTTGTCCCACTCTGGTATATGTAACATGTGATATGTATGACATGTATATATATATATCTCATAATGTATGTCTCTCCCTCAAAACTCTGTGGTATTAAAAGGTAGAGAGCCTTTGTTTAATGAAAGCAATGGCTTCGGTGTTTTATTTTTTTTAATGGTTACTCTTTGTAAACGATTCTGAAAGACTTACCAGTCTTCTTGCTCACTTCTTTGTGCTTGTAAGAAAAGGGAAAGCTGTGCTTTGGTCAATTCAGAACCTCCTCTGTCTCCATCAGAACCAATAAATACCTGCAGTCACCCTGTAACTGCACCTCCTAAACTCTTTAGTGCATAGCATAAGTGGAAGGCTGTAAAGACTCTGTTAAGGAAGTCTCTAGTGAGACCAGAAGCAAATATAAGGGCCTGTGCCTTTCAGAAGGATGGGCTCTGGGGCACAGGAATTTAACTCCCTCCCCTCCATTCATTCTTCTTCTCCAGCAGCAACATTTATGAGTATTTATCGAACATCTGGGCATCAGAGTGATACAAAGCACTTCGCAGCAGCAGCATGGACGCTCACGGGAGCAGATATTTCTGTCTGATTGATGTATTGCTATGTTTTCTGGGCCTAGACTGTGCTTGGTATGCTTGCTACATGGTAGGTGATCAGAAGTTATTTGTTGAGGGGATAAACAAGTGAAAAAAGATACTTCCTGCTGACACAGAGATCAATTCAGTCATCCAGCATTTATTCACCATGTGTCAGATCTTGAGTCAGACCATGGGAACACACAGAAGCATAGACCAGCCCGGCACTCAAGAAGTTAATTATGCAGGAGACCAGCTGATCAGAAGATCATGATCGTTCTTGGGAGAAGTGTTCCTACAGCAGCAGGAACTTCGTGCCAAGAGAAGCAAGTGGGGGCTGGCAATCCCGACTCCAGGTGGGAGACCAGGAATGCTTCACAGAGGAGGCAGCATTTGACCTGGGTCTTGAAGGATGAGTAAGAGTTTTCTGAGTGGGGACTGAGAGAGGTATCCAGACAGAGGAAATCTTTTGGGGAGGGAGCTGAGACAGTTGTTCTGGTCATTTGCAAGGGAATACCTTGCCAGTAGGTAGGAGATGGATATAGATGGTCTATCCTCCCAGTGCTTGAGAAAGACTAGATTGCTATCCAAATCCCCACTCCCTCCCCACGTCTCATGTTAGCATCCTTCTAGGAGATGAGGAAAAGAGGAAAAGAGAGAAGGGAAGGCTTATTGGTTGGAGAAAAATGTTGGGAAAAA
>SJYQ01001506.1:1616811-1638758 GCA_006410935.1 Redunca redunca
AGCAACTTAAAAGGCTCAGAGATGTTAAGTACTACTTGGCCAAGATCACCCAGCCAACCTAGAACTCAGCTGGGATTTGAACCTAAACCTCTCCCTCTCTTTAAACCTCATGCGTCATGCTGCTTCTCCAAGCTGTAAGACCACTCGTTCCTTTTAAAATTGTTTTCAGGGTTGCATTCTTGAGGTCTCATTTCCAAAGTATCTCTTCTTGCTATAGTGAGGAAATAGGGGTGGGAAAGAGACTGATCTTCAAAGCATTGGGAGAAATGGATGGAAGGAGCCGTTTACACTTAGAAAATTTGTCTTCAGTTCTAGGCGGGGTGGGGGGAGTTAGTAATTTAATCGTCAGGGCCGACGTCCACTTCCTGGGGGGCTTCTTGTCTTCAGCCAGATGTTTTTTGTTGAATCTGGTAATTTTCAAAGAAAGGTCAGGGCTGGTCTCTGTGAATAGAGCTCATGGAAGACCATGGGAAACCTCCCATAAACAGTGTGTGTCACGGCACTTTACAATTCCTAGCCTCTCCGGGGCTCTCTCACAGAAACCCTGTAAGGCAGCCTCATTATTGGCCCCATTTTATGGATGAGAAAACTGAGCCCCTAAGACTTTCCCAGATCAAGTGCAGAGCTGGGACCCATCCTGTGTAGGAAGATGCAAGCTTGACACCTGGCACATCTGGGTATTGACAGACCATTAGAACTTCAGATTCCTATCTCTGAGGCTTTTTCCTTCCATCACACCATCTCTGCTGACTCGAGAAAAAGTAATCTATCCTGAA
Organism: Redunca redunca; assembly: GCA_006410935.1. NCBI lineage: Eukaryota > Metazoa > Chordata > Mammalia > Artiodactyla > Bovidae > Redunca > Redunca redunca. The sequence continues at coordinate 1,617,588 of SJYQ01001506.1, forward strand.
GGCTATTTTTTTCCAAATGTAAGGAAACCCTTGCTGGGCTGTGATCTCATGTTCCTCACAGCCCCCCTTTGGAGTCTCCATGGACCATGCACATGACCAACTTTCATTCATCCAGAAGTTATAAGAAAGCAAATGTTGGCAGCATAACATCTTTCTCCAGAGACACAGAAGGCTGCCCCAGGATTTGTCTCTGGGGGTTGGGGAAGAAATTTGAGAGGCTGTGGAGGAAGAAGGCACTGGCTTTGTTTTGTCAAGATCTGTGCTTTTTAAACAGTTTCATCCCCAAACCCATAACATCCTTCCTCCTAAAGGAAAAAAAAAAAAAAAATCCAAACAAAATGTGTAAGCCACCATATTCTGTACCCACAGCTCCCTTTCTGCCTGTGTATTTCTAGCCTGGCCCCCAGGCCCCGTGGGAAGTGGGGAGTGTTCTTCACAGGGGTCAGTGGTGTGGGGTGCAAGGAGATGCTGAGGGTGGGCTAAGGGCTCAGACCCAAGCCACACCCAGAGGGAAAAGGCAAGGTGTACTCTGGAGGAACCATCGCGTGGTTGAGAGTCCTTGAATCTCAACCATCCAGATAATGGAACCCATCAGAATCAAGAGCAGGGTTGAGGAGCTGGGTGGAGGAGAGGGCCAGAGGAGGGCACCAGTGCTTGCAGAGTGGCCCCTGTGAGCCAGCTGGTTGCCATACACTTTCTCCTCTTTTTCCCCAACCACATGAAGTTGCAAGATGAGGAAGTTGAGGCTCAGAGGCCCAACAACATGTCCATAGCTTGTCAGAGGCAGAACTGAGACCAGAGCCCAGGTTTCTGATGCCAGAGCTGGAAACGGGATCAGGGAGGATCCAGGCTTGCTAACACAGCAGGAGGCAGTGCTCCTGTGTCCAGCCCTGTGTAAGTGTATGATCATGAAGTCAGGCGTGGGTCTTCTCAGGCATGCTATATGTATTAAAGGTCCAGACCTGTGCTGTCCAGCGTGGTAGCCACTAGCCACCCAAGCTATTTTAAGTTCATTAAATTAAAATAAGAACTTCAGTTCCTGGATTGCATGAGCCACGTCTCCACTGTTTTAGTCTTCATGTTACTAGTACTGTATTAGTACAGGTGTGTAAAACAAGCTGTCTCTGCAGGAAGGTCTACGGGACAGACCTGGTCTAGTGGGGTCCAGAGCCAGCCAGATACAAAAGCGAATAGATTGAACCACCTCTGGGTCTGAACCCCAACCTAGACCTGGCCCAGAGGGGCCTAAACAGTCCTGTCCCCTCCACCAGGTGCTGTTGGTGGCTCTGGAGCTCAAAGTCCTGTGACCCTTGTGTGTCCAGCACCTTGCTTCCTGTGGCCGAGCTGGCCAGCATCAGCTGTATGTGTCCTGCAGATCCCCCAGGGTCAGCTCCAAGGTCTTATACTGTGTGCCACTGCACTTTTTAGAGCATTTCATCCCAATCATTTTATCCTATGTCCAGAACAAGAACCTAGCACAGAAGCCCTAAGTGAGTGAAAGTGAAGTCGCTCAGTCGTGTCCAACTCTTTGTGACCCCATGGACTGTAACCTACCAGGTTCTTCTGTCCATGGGATTCTCCAGGCAAGAATACTGGAGTAGGGTGCCATTTCCTTCTCCAGGAGATCTTCCCAACCCAGGGATTGAACCCAGGTCTCCCTCATTGCAGAAGCCCTAGGTATGGATGAAATCATAGCTCTTTGAAGAAGACAGATGAGTTAACGGTCATTACAGCCTTGTGATAAGGGTTTATTACAGGCAGGCATTCGGTCATTCACTTATTCACTCTTTCCTTCATTTACAGTTTGGCAACTATCAGGAGCATTACACTGGAAACAGAGACAGTGATGTTTAGGAGGGAGTGGCCATCCTGCATGGGCAGGACAAGCGGGGAGATGGAGTCAGAAATTAACAAGGTTCCTGGGGAGCATAGTCCCAGCTCTGTGTGGTCAGGGTACCTCCTTGGATGCTGAGATCAAGGACGTCACAGCTTGGGCCAGCATGCATCCACGCCTCACGGCCAGTGAGCAGCCCTAAGACAAGCTGAGCGAGAACCAGGCCTGATTCTGGGAAAGACTGAGGGCAAGAGAAGGGGACAACAGAGGATGAGACATTAGGTGGCATCACTGACTCAATGAATGAGTCTGAGCAAGGTCTGAGAGACAGGGAAGGACAGGGAATCCTGGCATGCTGCAGTCCATGGGATTGCAAACAGTCAGGCATAACTTAGTAACTGAACAAAAACAAAAGGCCTTAGCCTGAGAATCTTAGGATATTAGGGCAAAAGGCAGCTTAAAGGTCTTCCTCCGACCCCTTCATTTCTCAAAGGGTGAACCCAGGGCCCAGACAGAATCAAGGTGCACTGGGGCTCAGTGGCAGAGCTTCGTTCAGATCCCAGGTCCTCGGCTCCCAGGCCAGGGCCCTCCCTTTTCCTGTGCTGTGTCTGAAGGACCAAATTTTGTTCTGAGTCCGAATTTCTCACTCCTCTATAACACTCACCCAAGGGTCACTCCCACCCCAGCAGCCTTATAGAATTTCGATCTTGAGAAGAGCACAGAGCAGTCAGAGGTAGGGAGGTGGCGTGTGAGGGACATAGTGGAGAGGTGGTAAGCATTAATCCAAGCTGTCAGACCAGGGCTGGAAACTGCCCCTTACTGGCTGTGGGGCCTTGGACAAGTTAGATCACTCCTCTGACCTTCAGGCCTAAATGGGATTATAGTACCTACCTCATTGGATTGTGGTGGGCCTAAGTCAGTTGTTACATCTGAAGGCACTACAAGAGTATCTGGCGTATCAAAGACACCACGACTGTGTAAAGATTGTGCTGTCGTGATTGGTTCTTTGTTCTGGAGCTGGATGTGTGATCTGGCCTGTGTGCCAGTGGGGACGCTGGGGCAAGTTTATATCCCTGGGGCAACTTCAGTTCAGTTCAGTTGCTCAGTCGTGTCTGACTCTTTGTGACCCCATGAATCGCAGCACGCCAGGCCTCCCTGTCCATCACCAACTCCCGGAGTTCACTCAGGCTCACGTCCATAGAGTCCGTGATGCCTTCCAGCCATTTCATCCTCTGTCGTCCCCTTCTCCTCCTGCCCCCGATCCCTCCCAGCATCAGAGTCTTTTCCAATGAGTCAACTCTTCACGTGAGGTGGCCAAAGTACTGGAGGTTCAGCTTTAGCATCATTCCTTCCAAAGAAATCCCAGGGTTGATCCTTCAGAATGGACTGGTTGGATCTCCTTGCAGTCCAAGGGACTCTCAAGAGTCTTCTCCAACACCACACTTCAAAAGCATCAATTCTTTGGCACTCAGCCTACTTCACAGTCCAAATCTCACATCCATACATGACCACAGGAAAAACCATAGCCTTGACTAGACAGACCTTAGTTGGCAAAGTAATGTCTCTGCTTTTGAATATGCTATCTAGGATGGTCATAACTTTTCTTCCTAGGAGTAAGCATCTTTTAATTTCATGGCTGCAGTCACCATCTGCAGTGATTTGGGAGCACAAAAAAACAAAGTCTGACACTGTTTCCACTGTTTCCCCATCTATTTCCCATGAAGTGATGGGACCGGATGCCATGATCTTCATTTTCTGAATGTTGAGTTTTAAGCTAACTTTTTTGCTCTCCTCTTTCACTTTCATCAAGAGGCTTTTTAGCTCCTCTTCACTTTCTGCCATGAGGGTGGTGTCGTCTGCATATCTGAGGTTATTGATATTTCTCCCAGCAATCTTGATTCCAGCTTGCGTGTCTTCCAGTGCAGCGTTTCTCATGATGTACTCTGCATAGAAGTTAAATAAGTAGGGTGACAATATAAAGCCTTGATGTACTCCTTTTCCTATTTGGAACCAGTCTGTTGTTCCATGTCCAGTTCTAACTGTTGCTTCCTTACCGGCATACAGATTTCTCAAGAGGCAGGTTAGGTGGTCTGGTATTCCCATCTCTCTCAGAATTTTCCACAGTTGATTGTGATCCACACAGTCAAAGGCTTTGGCATAGTAAATAAAACAGAAATAGATGTTTTTCTGGAACTCTCTTGCTTTTTCCATGATCCAGCAGATGTTGGCAATTTGATCTCTGGTTCCTCTGCCTTTTCTAAAACCAGCTTGAACATCTTTAAGTTCACGGCTCACGTATTGCTGAAGCCTGGCTTGGAGAATTTTGAGCATTATTTTACTAGCATGTGAGATGAGTGCAATTGTGGGGTAGTTTGAGCATTCTTTGGCATTTCCTTTCTTTGGAATTGGAATGTGAACTGACCTTTTCCAGTCCTGTGGTCACTGCTGAGTTTTCCAAATTTGCTGGCATATTGAGTGCAGCACTTTCACAGCATCATCTTTCAGGATTTGAAACAGCTCAACTGGAATTCTATCACCTCCACTAGCTTTGTTCATAGTGATGCTTTCTAAGGCCCACTTGACTTCACTTTCCAAGATGTCTGGCTCTAGATTAGTGATCACATCATCATGATTATCTGGGTCGTGAAGATCTTTTTTGTACAGTTCTTCCGTGTATTCTTGCCATCTCTTCTTAATATCATCTGCTTCTGTTAGGTCCATACCATTTCTGTCCTTTATTGAGCCCATCTTTGCATGAAATGTTCCCTTCGTATCTCTAATTTTCTTGAAGAGATCTCTAGTCTTTCCCATTCTGTTCTTTTCCTCTATTTCTTTGCATTGATCGCTGAAGAAGGCTTTCTAATCTCTTCTTTCTGTTCTTTGGAACTCTGCATTCAGATGCTTATATCTTTCCTTTTCTCTTTTTTTCCTTTTCTAGGGCAACTTAGAAAACCTCAAAATAGTGACCTGTGTGAGCTGGTTCTGACAAACTCCTGTGTTCCTGCTTAAACCTTCCATGGAGCACTTACCCTGTTCCATCTTATATTTTTAATAATTTGAGTATTTTCCTTAGACTGCATTTCCCCTATGTCTCAGTGGGTAAAGAATCTGCCTGAAATGCAGGAGACGCAGGAGACGCAGTAGACTCGGGTTCAGTCCCTGGGTCAGGTAGATCCTCTGGAGGAGGAAATGGAAACCCACTCCAGTGTTCTTGCCTGAAAAATCCCATGCCCAGAGGAGCCTGGCGGGCTACGGTTCCTGGGGTCACAAAGAGCAACTGAGCACAGCATAGTCCCTATTAGAAAATAAACCTAAATCATTTCATAATGTGTGTAAATCAAACCATTATGCTGTATGCTGAACTTTAAACTTAGTTCTGTATGTCAGTTATTTCTCAATAAAACTGGAAGAAAAAGAGAGAGAGAGAGAGAAACCTGAGGGCAGGAACTGTATTTTATTTAGAGATTCAGACCTTAAATTAGAAAATATGGATTCAGATAACATTCTCTTAGTGATGCATCTTTTCTTTTTCTTTCTTCTTTTTTTCTTGATAACATCTTTGTTGAAATATAATTCACAAAGCATACTGTGAATTATGGATATTATGCATATAATAATGTGCATATTATTCACCAAGCACAATTCAGCAGTCTTTGGTGGGATTCACCAAGTTGTGAAACCATCAGCACCGTCAATTTTAGGACATTTTCATCACCCCAAGGAGAGCCCATCCCCTTCCCTGTAGCACTTCGTGGGATGATGATAAGCATTAATAAAGGAATACATGGTGCAGGCCTTAGCAGAGCCAGGTACTCAGGTGGTGCCTAATTACTGCCTCTTCCATGGGCTCCAACATAGGGTTTTGTTCTGGTTTGTGGGGTCAAGTTCTACAGTTTTTCCCCACCCCAGGAACATGAAGACAGCTCTGCCAGGTCATCTCACAGAATCCTGGGGGGCCCAGCTGCACGGCCAGGTATGCTTGACTCGGGGTGAGGAGGCGTTGAGGCGAGGGGTTCAGTGGAGGACGAGGTGTTGCCCCAGGAGTTTCCTGCACACGAGGCCCAGGCTGCACAGCTCACTGCTAGGAGTTACCCATGCGCAGCCTCCCCCGCCACACCTGTCAGGTCGAGGAAACTCAGACAGCAGCGCCGGGCCCTGTGCCTCATGCAGACCCACTGTTGAGCCCAGGTGGTTACACACAGACTGGGCTGCCCTCTCTGAGCACCTGCATTTTCTCCCTTTTCTTTCTCTCTGCTCCCACGGGGAAGAAATGCTAGGCTGTACAACCATCATTTCCAGAGCTCAGTTGTCTCCTTGCTCGAAGAGCTTCTGGAGAAAGGAATGGAATTAGCTGGGGGACGACCAAACATTGACTGGGATTGGGGCCCAGAAAGAGCTTCAGGCCCTCTGTGTCAGGAGCTGGCGTCCCGGGAGGGTGAACCATGAAGGGCAGCCTTGGAGAGCTCTGAGCTGGCAGCAGGAATCTGGAGAGGAGGTGTGTGCATGCATGCTCAGTCGTGTCCGACTCTTTGCACCCCTATGGACTGTAGCCCACCAGGCTCCTCTGTCCATGGAATTCTCCAGGCAAGTATACTGGAGTGGGTTGCCATTTCCTCCTCCAGGATCTTCCTCACCCAGGGATGAAACCCACATCTCAAGTCTCCTGCATTGGCAGGCGAGTTCTTTACCACTAGTGCCACCAAGGGAACTGAATTAGGGCAAATTGATTCCATTGATTGACCACTGATTCCATAGGTTTGTGTCTGCTCCAGGAAGCACTACACTCTCTGCTGGGTCACAAGGAGGTCAAGTCACATTTCCTGCCCTTGAGGGCAACTCTGGCCAGAAAACAGGCAGACCTGGATTTCACGGATTTCCTGATCTCGTTGCTTTAGTCACTCAGCTGTGTCTGACTCTTCCTGGAGTGGGTTGCCATTTCCTTCTCCAGGGGATCTTCCTGACCCAGGGATCGAACCTGTGTCTCCTGCATTGACAGGCGGATTCTTTACCACTGAGCAGGGAAGCCCTCCTGATGCTGTGACCTTCCAAAAATCATACAGTTTCTGTAGCCTCAGTCTACTTTCTTGTAAAATGGGACTAACAAAATCTACTTTGTTAGGCTACTGTAAAAGCTAAGCACATTGGTAGGTGCAGGCCAATATGAAGATGGTTTGCCTGCCTCGACAGGTCGAGCGGCTCACATGAGTGACAGACACATCTTTCTATGGAGCCAAGAAGACACTGGGTGGCACTTCCATGCAGTGGCAACCCGCTCTCCCTGGTCTCTCTGGTTGAAATAACTTCATCTGCCTAAGCCCCTGCCCCACTGGCAGACAAGGATTACGTGACATGCTCAGAAGCCCAGCCATCTATTAGTATTTAACGGAGTCACTGCTGGTAAAGATTCCTAAAGGTACCCTGGTGCAGGAGGTTGATAGGATTTACAGACACAAGCAGAAAACATCTTATACTTGGAAAATGGTGTTTTACAAGTCAAAGCCACTTTTACTTACTGCAGACCTCACCCGTGTGAAGGAAAGGCCTGTCCTGGTCCTTGCTAGTGGTTGTATGCAGTTGTTGAAGGGGGTTAGCCTCTGGCTTCACAAAGACATGGGCTCGGTATGGCCCTGCTGCCTGCTAGTCTGGGGAGGCAGGAAGACGAAGTAAGTGGTAAATGCTTTCTGGGCATCTTGTCTGTACCAGGTCACTTGGCCCAGTGCTGAGCATGTTAATTCATTTAATCCTTCAGATAGCCCTGTGGTGCAGAGGTGTAGTTGTCTCCACTGGATATTACAAGGAAACCAAGGCTCGGAAAGGTTATATATCTGTCCAGGGTCTCACCATCAGTATCGATAGAGAGGCCTGTTTGTTTGACCTCAGAACCCTCTGGACTTTGGCACATGGCAAGCCACCATACCTACCTGCCTCTCCTCATTCATGTGAGGCATTTTCCATCGCCTCTGTCTGTACCACAAATGCGGGGACCCCTCACCCTCAAGGTTTGCAGGAAGAAGGCTCAGACTCTTTCACCTGAGCAGCCTCGCACTATGCAGGCGGCCTGTGCCCACAATGCCGGAAGAGCCTCAGATGATGAGCTTTTTGAACACTTGCCAATATCTCAACCCTTCTAATTAAAACCACATTATCTGTGATGATTCTTAATGATAGCATTTGTGGAATCGGGATCCTCTCAGGGCTCAAGTTCAGTTTGCAGTTCCTGCTTCTGAACAGCATGTGCAGCGGCCTTACTAATGGGTCGGGTGGAGATTCTGTGGGACCCGCTCTGGTAGCCTGTATATTTTCTTTTTTCCCAAAGCCTCTATCTGGGGGAGTTGGCAGCCCATGTGCCAAAGACGCAAGTCAGCTCTTTCTCGTTTATAACTCTTATTTCGTTAGCTCTGTGCCCCTCGGCCTCCACCCTTCTCAGGGGAAAGTGAAGATAAGCAGCTCAGAGTTCGCTTGGCATCATGGCTGTCAGAATTCAGGGAGCTCCTATTGCTGGGGTCCAGCCTGCTGGTCCCTGATGCCTCCCACTGTCCTGTCCTTGTAGCTGACGATCTTTGCATCTGCAGGCTGGGTGAGCTTCAGGCCCCAGGTCCACGCCTGACCCAAAACCGGAGGAGATTACAGAACAGTGTCCTGAGTCATAGGTCTGCAGGGGTGTCGTCCTTACTTCTGACCAGGTTTGAAAGCATTTTAAACGAGTGCTTTGAGAAGGCAGAGCAGCCTTTAGGGAGATGCCTTCCAGTTCCTGGGGCATCTAGGCTGGCCTTGACACTGTGCCCTAACCTTAGAGCATTGGCCTAGTTCTTTAGTACCCTGGGCAGGACCAGCCACACTGGTCCTGTGTGTCTTTCCAGCCCATCTCCGACCCCCTGGATGCAGCCTGTGTTCAGAAATGCCGAGCTTCTGGCACTCCCTGCTGCTCCTCCGTGGCTCAGGCTCCCTCCTCTGCCTGGACTGACTGTCCCTGCCCTCCCTCCCTGCCTGGCCTCCCATCACCCCCACCTCACCCCCACCCCAGCTTCTAAAATGCAGCTCGGGGTTGCTCCTCAGGAAGCCTCTGCCTCTGACCCTGGCCGGTGAAGTGCCCACTGTGAGCTCATGCTATATCCTGGACAGATGTCTTGCCACCGTGTTATGACAATCATCCGATAGTGTCTGGATGTTCTGTCTCGCTCCCCGTAGCAACTTCACAGAGTGGTCCCTTAGTAATCAGAATGACCAGACGAATGGATGGGTGAAGACACAGGGGACTGATTAGTTACCTAACTGAGCATCTGCCTCACTCCCAAGTCCCATCTCCAGAAAGCTCCATAGCCCAATGGAAATCACAAAATCTGAAGATGACCAATGTGGGGTTTGGAGTCCAGAAACAAGAGGCTTTAGGAGTTGAAATCCAAGAGGCAAATGATTACTAAAAAGCAGGATTCCTACCAGACCCAGGCACGTTTCTCGTGGACAGTCTAAAGACCCAACCTTCTAATCTTTTCAGCTCTGAGATGCAACTTTCCAATGGTTCTCTTACAGTTGGCGTCAGTTCACAAATTCTCACTGATGGCTTGGGTTTCTCAGCAGTATAATCAAGCTGTGAGATCACTACATTTTAGGGTTAGACATGTTGGCTAGGACTTCTGGTTCTGCTGATTCCCGGAGGTGTGACCACAGGCAAGTGGGTCCTCCTCCTAGAGGTTCTCTCTCCTCTTAGAAAAGGGGACACTGCATGAGACAATGAGTGGTAAGTGCAAGGCGCTGATGGGGTGGTTGAAGAGAGTTTAATTAAGGTTGAGCTGTCAGGAAAGCAGAAAGAGCTGTGTCCACAGAAGAGGATGCTGGACAGGATCCCTGGCCTTCAAAAGACGAAAGCCCCCTTCAGTTCACAGCCTGGCAGGAAGGCTTGTGGGGAGGGAATGCCCCAGCCTCTCTTCTCTCGCCCTCCAAGGCTGGTGCCTCCTGTTGGCTAAACCCAGCAGGAAGTCAGAGGGAAAGGAACATCAGTGGCCGTATGTTCAGAGGTCAGGCTCCTGGAGCCCAGAACAAGGCAGGGAAAAGCAGAAAAAGGAGGTAGAGGGCCACATAGAGACAGCCCAGCCCAGCTGTGTCCTGACAGCCAGCACAGCCTCAGTGCACACCACTTCCATCCCTGATCTTATTAACACCTCTACCTCTATAAAAAAAGTGGGGGAGGCTGAGTGGAAGATTCAACAAATATGAACATTCCTTAAGGTCCTCACAGGAGTGTGTTAGGGATGATGTTGAAACGGAGAGAAAGAGTAAAGGATTTTTAATTTTGATTATCTGTGGATTTCTTTTATCCACGTTATCTCTTTCCGCCAGTAGCCAGGATAATTGAAACCTCATTGCCTTCCCTAACTGCAGCTGTTCAGTCTGCTGAATGCACATCAAAGGTGTTTTTGTAAGGTGCTGTCTGCTGTAGTTTTTAATTAATTTTAATTTTATTTTTACATTTGATCTAATAGAGTCAAATGAATCTTTCATTGTTTAGATTTTGCTGAACTGGTGAAATAGGTCAGGCTTTCCAGGAGTTCTCCAAACTTCTTTGCATGGATAAGTAACTTCTGGCAGCAGAGCCTGGTTCTGGAGGCTGCTGCTGCTGCTGTTGCTAAGTCGCTTCAGTCATGTCTGACTCTGTGCGACCCCACAGACAGCAGCCCACCAGGCTTCCCCGTCCCTGGGATTCTCCAGGCAAGAACACTGGAGTGGGTTGCCATTTCCTTCTCCAATGCATGAAAGTGAAAGGTGAAAGTGAAGTCGCTCAGTCGTGTCTGACTCTTCGCGACCCTCCTCCATCCATGGGATTTTCCAGGCAAGAGTACTAGAGTGGGGTGCTATCGCCTTCTCCGGTTCTGGAGGCTACCTGGCTGCAATCCTGGTGGACAAAGCATCAGGAAAATGAAAGGCCAGACTGAGCAGAGGGTGTCAGCAGCCCATTTGTTCCACAAAGAGGTCCTACTGTGTGCTGAATGGTAAAGGAGACAGAGGAGCTGCCTATGCTTCTCAGAGTCCAGGGGGGAAATAAATGTGGACACTTGAGAGAGAGTTAATAGCAAGCACCTTTATTTTTCCCCTTCACCCTGTCTAACTAACTCTGGGAAGATTTGCACCATGCCCACCCCCTCCCCAGGAGCCTCCAGAACTTACCAGTCATTTATGGGGCTACTGCCCATGCTCCTCAAGCCAGGGATTCCCCTGCTGGACTCTGCCCATGGCCCTCCTGGGACGCCTCCCCTCCCTGTTGCCTGGAAGGCAAGCTGGGCCCTTGCAGTATGGTAAGACTTTCTTCTGTCCCCTTCGTGGCTTTCAAGGTTGCATATGGAAGCAGCTATCTATCTCTGCCAACCGCCGGCTCCTTTCTATCTCCCAAGCCCCAGTTGGTGATTTTGCCCAGAGAGAACAACTCAGGCTTTCTAAAGAAACCCCTTCAGAGGATTCAGTCTCCCCTGCAGGTCCTTTCCTGTACACGAGGCCACTTCCACGCATATGGGCGACTCCCAGCCTCAGCTCCTCACTTCCTTCACCCCCACCTGCCTGGCGCTTGAGTACGCTCAGATTAACACATCATTTTATAATAAATTGCAACATGTATTAGATTTGCAATGTATGTGAGGGTGAGAAAAACAAATAAACAGAAAGGCCTTTAATCTCACTGCCTGGATAACTCCTGTTAACTTAAAAAAAAATAGACCTCCATGGAAAGAAAGTGCAGTGTGCAGAAAGATGAAACGAAGCATATAACTCATCTTAGGGTCCTAGTTGTCTCTCTACAAAGGTGCCTACTGAAAAAAGACTTTCCTTTTATTCTTGGAGGAAAAAAGACCCAAGTTTTATTTCTACCAAAGAAGTCCCTTTACGCGTTACTTTACACCTTGCGTTTTCCCTTAACATGTCTAGATGTTTCACTTTCAACCCTACAGAACTCACTCTTGTTCACTGCTGTGTATTCATCCATTGTGTCAGTGTACTTGAGATTGTTAACCTCATCCTCTGTCCATAGACACTTAAGTATTTCTAGATCTTTGCTGTTACAGATAACTTCTTAGTGAATCCCTTATATGCCTACTGCTGCTGCTAAGTCACGTCAGTCGTGTCCGACTCTGTGTGACCCCATAGACGGCAGCCCACCAGGCTCCCGTCCCTGGGATTCTCCAGGCAAGAACACTGGTGTGGGTTGCCATTTCTTTCTCCAATGCATGAAAGTGAAAAGTGAAAGTGAAGTCACTCAGTCGTGTCCGACTCTCTGAGACCCCATGGAGTGCAGCCTACCAGGCTCCTCTGTCCATGGGATTTCCCAGGCAAGTGTACTAGAGTGGGTTGCCATTGTCTTCTCTGCTTATATGCCTATCTTGACCCATTTGGGAAGGTGGGTATAACTAGAGAGTAAATTCTCAGTAATTTTCCCTGGGCTGAAAATTATATAGTTAAATTTTGATAAATGTTACCAAGGCATCCCACAAAATGTTCCATCAATAGCATATGAGACCACTCCTCCCCTGGGGGTAGACACTCAGAATTATCAAGCTTTGCCAATTTTGTCAGCCTGATGGGGGAAAAAATTGGCATTTCATTATTGTTTTGATCTGCAGTTCTTTAATTATTAGTGAGGCCAAACATCTTTTCATATGTTTATTAGTTGTTTGTATTTGTGCTTCTCTGAATAGATTGTTCCTATCCTTTGTCTAATTTTTTTGTTCCCTACTGAACCAGAAATAAATTTTAAACTATTTTGTGAAATCAAAAGCAGGATCCAAATCTCAAGTTTTTAAATACTATCAATTCTGTTTTCATTTATATGGAGACGGCAGAATCTTAGGGAGGGATGAGGGTCTAAACACATTTATCCTCTGCTGCTTCAACAGGGACCCTCTGTCAACCCTCAGAAGGGTCCGCCTGTTCCCACCCCAAGTAGAACAAGGCAGTTAATTATTTACCACCCCAGCAGTTCAGAAGGGGAGCTATTCCAGTCAGACCATGCTTCCGCAGCTGCCAAGTAGCACGCACTAAGACACGGATCAGCTGTGGGCCTCCGTGTCGTCCATTTAGATGAGGCCTCTGTCAGCTGTCTGTTGTGAACCTCCACAGGTCACATCCTTGACACCATCTGCTGGACCATGAAGACCATCAGCTCGCCAGGAAGCCTGACAGGCTGTGATTATCTTCCACTCCAGTGCTTTTTTTCCCCCCCTTGGCATGAAGGGGATTCATTTCCTGGGCAAGCTCTTTGTGCAGCAGACACCTTCTAAAAGGAAAATGAGCCTCTTTGGGTACGCTGAAGAGTTGGTTCTGGCCTTAAGGTGGTCAGGCCCTGAGTGTGTTTTTGGGTGAATGCACTTTATGGTTTGGGCCCAAGTAGATGGAATGGTATTCATCTGTTCCTTCATTCATTCAACCAAATGTCAGTTAAAAAGCAGTTCAATTAGAAGCTTAAAGATTGGGCTGTACAGACAGAATAAGCCTTAGTTAGTTCTTAAACCTGCTCTTGTGTGAGCCAGGGCATGTCTCATTACTCCTTGATTCTTGGAACCTTTGAGTTTCCTTAAGTATGGAATTGTTGTTGTTCAGTTGCTCAGTCACGTTTGACTCTTTGCAACCCCATGGACTGCAGCGTATCAAGCTACTGGTCCTTCACCATCTCCCAGTGCTTGCTGGGAGAGCCAGCCAACCATCTCATCCTCTGTCATCCCCTTCTCCTCCTGCCTTCAATCTTTCCCAGCATCAGAGTCTTTTCCAATGAGTTGGCTCTTTGTATCAGGTGGCCAAAGTCTTGAAGCTTCAGCATCAGTCCTTCCAATGGATATTCAGGACTGATTTCCTTTAGAATTGATTGGTTTGATCTCCTTGCTGTCCAAGGGACTCTCAAGAGTAAGTGTAAAATAGATGAGTTAAAAAATGGGAACAGTGGCAGATTTTATTTTCTTGGGCTCCAAAATCACTGCAGACAGTGACTGCAGCCATGAAATTAAGACACTTGCTCACTGGGAGGAAAGCTATGACAAACCTAGACAGCGTATTACAAAGCAGAGATGTCATTTTGCCAACAAAGGTCCGTATAGTCAAAACTATGGTTTTTCCAATAGTCATGTATGGATGGGAGAGCTGGACCACTGAAGAACTGATGCTTTTGATCTGTGGTGCTGGAGAATACTGTTGAGAGTCCTTTGGACTGCAAGGAGATCAAACCAGTCAATCCTAAAGGAAATCAACCCTGAATATTCATTGGAAGGACTGATGCTGAAACTGAAACTCCAATACTTTAGCCACATGGTGTGAAGAGCTTGCTCACTGGAAAAGATCCTGATGCTGGGAAAGATTGAAGGCAGGAGGGGAAGGGGACGACAGAGGATGAGATGGTTGGATGGCATCACTGACTCAGTGGACATGAGTTTGAGCAAACTCCGAGAGATAGTGAAAGACAGGGAAGCCTGGCATGCTACAAGTCCTTGGGGTCGTGTTGGATATGATTTAATATAAAATAGGGGCAGTAGTGCCTACACCAGAGTTGTGAAGTTTTTTGAGATCATATATGCATTGGGCAACACAGTCGTGTTTCATGGACAAGCCACTGGAAAATTCAGGGGCTTAAAATGATAACTTATTCCTTTCCCAATGTTGTAGCTAGGGCTCAGTTGGGTACCAGCTGAACTAAACTGGGCTCAGCTGAGTTTGACTCCAATCTGTAGGTTGGATGACATGTGCTGTGTGTCTGATCTCCCTTGAACTCACAGAGTAGCTGCTGCTGCTGCTAAGTCACTTGAGTCGTGTCCGACTCTGTGCAACCCCGTGGACGGCAGCCCACCAGGCTCCCCCGTCCCTGGGATTCTCCAGGCAAGAACACTGGAGTGGGTTGCCATTTCCTTCTCCAAAGCATGAAAGTGAAAAGGGAAGTGAACTCTCTCAGTCGTGTCCGACTAGTAGCGACCCCATGGACTGCAGCCTACCAGGCTCCTCTGTCCATGGGATTTTCCAGGCAAGAGTGCTGGAGTGGGGTGCCACTGCCTTCTCCACACAGAGTAGCTAGGGCATGTTTTTTTCCCTCTGCCATTAATGGCAAGTGCTGAAAAGTTCAAGGCCAAGGGCATGAGGTGAGGGGTGAAGAAAGAGGACCAATAATGCAGTCTTCCACTCTGTAGAGTACCTGGTTGGTACATCCTAGTTGCCCTGGTTTTCTGGCTGGTATGGTAGAGAACAGAATTGCTTGTTTGAGCACCATTTTTTCCCAGGGATGATGGCCTAGTCTGGTGCTGCTTTTAATCCATGGTTTTAATGCTTTTAATCTTCCTATTTCTTAATTCTTTAGCTGGCCAAAGATGGATCCTTTTGAGCAAACCAAAGAAACCAACACTTAAGAGTCTTTATAATTTGTTCTTTGCCTTAACTGTGCCATTGTTTCATATCGTTCATCATTTTCAAACATTCTCCTCTCTTATCACTTCAAATACTTCCCTTCCCCCATTCGTCCCTTTTGAAATTTCCATTAGATGTGTGTTGGATCTTCTGATTCTCTCCTTTGTTTTAACAGATCTCTCATGTTTTCCATCTATCTCCCTGTTCTACAATGTGGGAAGTTTCCACAAACCCATCTTTGAGTTCACTGTATCTTTTGAGCTATACTTAATCTGTCATTTTATTTACCCTGTAAATTTTAATTTTAATTACTTTTCTTTTTCACTTTTCAAGTTTATTTGTTTCTTCATCACACCTGCCTTCATAGTGTCTTGTCCTTTTAATATGGTTTTTATCCCTTCATTTATCTTCTTAGTCACTGAAGTACATTTGTTATCACTCAGACTATTTTAGTATTTCAAGGGTGGTAAGCCTCATTATTGCACCTGCTGATAAAATGTTGTCTTGGATGATTTGTGACTTTTTTGGTGAAGTCATCATCAGGTTATGTGGGGTTTGTTCTAGTTTTGTTTTATTTTTTTCTAGTGGGATTTTCTTGCATTCAAGGTTATAGAAGTGTCCCTGCAAGGCTGATAGAGCTATTTTGTGCTGGATTTAACCAGGCTCTACAGAGATCTCATTGGTTCTGGGCCAGTTTTTACATTAATTTCTTGGTTTAGGATTC
The DNA here is from genome assembly GCA_006410935.1 of Redunca redunca. Classification (NCBI taxonomy): domain Eukaryota; kingdom Metazoa; phylum Chordata; class Mammalia; order Artiodactyla; family Bovidae; genus Redunca; species Redunca redunca. The sequence goes on from SJYQ01001506.1 coordinate 1,633,508, forward strand.
TCATACCCCATAGGTGGCACAAATTTAGATTTCTTACTTGCATGTGCCACAGATTTGAGTTTTTCTTTATCCTGGGTTTTGTTGTTGTTTTTTTTTTTCTATCCAAAGACCTGAGTAAAAACGAGCTTCTTGGCCTTCTCCATAAGTTAATGGGCAGAAGTCTCATGCATGGATGTAGGAGATTCTTGCAAGGTCCTGACATTTCACAGGGGTTTCAGGCTCTCTGTTCTAACTCCCTGCCTCATGTGGGCTTGGGTCCACATCTTCTTTCCCCCACATGGATGTTCAAATCCCAGCTCCTAGCTCTTAAGGTTCATGCTTATGTCTTATAAACTACTGGGCCATTCCAACTTCATTTCTTTCACTCAGTGCTCTGGTTAAATGTTTCTTACTCAATTATTTTTCACTTTATTTTGTTCTGCATTTCTGTGTGGCTTTTGTTTTGGTGCTGAATTCTCTCTGTAAATTCAGTCTACCAAACTGCCAGAACCAGAAGTCCAACACTTAGAGCTTATCAAAAAAAAAAAAAATTCTGGGTCCTTTTATTTTTAAACTTCTTCCTAGGATATAGTCCCCAAAATGTATTTTCACTAAGTAATTGAATAATCAGACACATACTGAATTTAAAAGTAAATGAGAAAAAAAAAAAGTAAATGAGAATTAAAGCTTTTCCCTAGCAAGTTGCTGTCTAGAGTTGCCTTCTATTGACTCTTGTAATAATTAGAGTTTCAATTATTTATTTTCAATTAGAAGCATGGCATGATGACCAGAAATGTCATTAAGAAATTGAATTATGTCTAATGTTGAATAGATAGAAGGCAGTATATCCCCAGGACCACTCCTTTCTTTAGTGCCTGGAAACCAGACATGCTCAATGAGAAGAGCAAAAGTTGCAGTAGGACTTTGGAAAGATGCAAAAAAGGAGTGCAAGACAGCTGAGTTGGCCTCAGTGACTTGGGAATGTGTGGGAATTTATTTCCCACTGGGGCAAATATCCCCAGTCTAATTGCTCCCAGGTGCAGGATTGGAAGCCACCAGATGTGTGTTCAGCTCTAACTCTGCCACTTCCCACCTTGTGTCCTTGGCTCCAACAAAAACAGTGGCCCCGCCACCAGACAGGAGCCTGCAGGGGACACTGCTGACCCTGCTTGTGTGCCTGGCACCCTGCTTGGCCTGTGGATGATCTCATGAGTCTCACAACCGACCTCCAGAGTATTTTCTGAGACCAAAATTAGCACAGAGCACAGAGTGCTGGGAATCATCAGTGCATAGTAAGCGTCTCTGTAGTGAACTAGTAATGCTGCAGCCGCTGCTAACAATCACTGGGTTTTCAGCCCCTACGAGGTGTTAGTTACTGGAATAATCACCTAACATCCGTTTTCTGATTTAATCTTCAAAACTACCTCTGAGCTATTACTCCTGTTTTAAATATTGGAAACGAGCTTGAAAGAGTTAGGTAAATCACCCCAGTGCCCCATAGCTAGGGAGTGATGGACCTGGAATCCAAACCCAGACTTCTAATGTTAGGTGACTGGTTTATTTATATTGTGTTACATTATGTATACAGAAAGTAAAGAAGTTGGGGGAATATTCTTGAATAAGTATAGTATGTGAATGTTATGTTTGGGTGGCTCAGAGACTTCTATATAATTCTGTTTTCTTGTAAGAGTTGCAGATGGCTGAGTTTACTAGGCGGATGAATAGGAGCCCGTACTGTGCCTGGCATAAATTAAAGTTTAATAACTATTAATGAGTCAATCAATTCATTAATAATTTAGTTACCGACTGAGGGTTATATCATCATTTTTTTTTAAGGTAGACTAGAAGCATAGTAAAAAATGCATGGACTAGGTTTGGAATTAGAGGTTGGGTGCTTAATCACTTCAGTCATGTCTGCCTCTTTGTGACCCCATGAACTGTAGCCCACCAGGCTCCTCTCTGTCCATGGGATTCTCCAGGCAAAAATGCTGGAATGGGTTGCCACTCCCTTCTCTGGGGCATCTTCCTGACCCAGAGATCGAACTCCTATCTCCTGCATTGCAGGCAGATTCCTTACTCACTGAGCCACCAGGGAAGCCCTGGAATTAGAGTGACCCATGTCCAAATCTTGCTTAGCGTGTTCATTCGCTCTGTGCCCGCGGGCAGGTGGATTGATCTCTTTGTGCCTTGGTTTCCTCATCTGTAAAGTGGGGATTACCTTAATAACCACACAGCCCCTGTGAGGCACACACAGTGCCCATTTACTAGTCCCTAAAGATAGTATGTACTGTATAAAAACTATCATTCTCCTTATAAGCTCTCCAGCAAATAGGATTATTAATCATTGTTACTGCATGCTGCTAGTGGTGTTGTTAATGATAACCGAATAAAATTGTCAAAGAGCAAATCATTGCTGAAGGCAAGTGAGAACACCTGGATCCCACAGGTAGCATTCCTCAGAAAGCAGGAATTCCAAGGACATTCTTCCTTTTTCTCAGCTTTCTGGAAACATGGTAACCAGCTTCTGCTCTCACAGAGATGTGGCCTAGAGAAGTAACACATCAAAAGGAATAGAGCAGAGGAGGGGAACCTTGTCTTCGCACAAAAGGAACAAAAACAGCCCATTATTCAAAATCTCTGCAACAAATCCTCTGCTGAAAAAGTTGACCATATTCAGCAGAAGATGCTTTAGTTTCCATGGCAATTAATGGTGTTAAGTGCACTTCATAACTCAGAGGTCTCTGGTGAAGATGGAAGAGGGGAAGGGAGAAAGGGTATGTGGTTTTTTAAAAATAGTATTTGAAGGTTTTTTTTTAACTGAAAATCCTTTTACAGCCTCTATTGGGCAGGAGTTTTATTTTTGAATACTTGGAAAGATGTGCAAAATGGCTTTAAGGGTGAAATTACACATACAGTTGAGACTCCCAAAATAGGCTCTCTCTGAGGCATGGCAGACACTCCTGGAAGAATCTCCAATACATTTACCCTGAGTGCCAGCAGAATACCTGCCTCTGGTCCTGATGGAAATTCTCTCACGCGGTGGTCTCTAGCCACGAAGGGAGAGATTTGCTTGCTCAGATACCCATAGCTGTGTAAATTCCCAGGAAAGGAGAGGTTTGCAGGACCCTTGCTCTAACCTCTGAATCATCTAGGTCATTCAGTGCAGATTTAGTCAATAGGTGTTTATTAAATGCCTACTGTGTGCCAGGCACCTCACTAGGGGCTTTGCACCGGTAGCCCACCTAATTCTGCGTCAGAAGGATGGTACCTCACTTTAAAGGGATCTGGGCCTCAGAGAAGCTTGGTAAAGTTCCACCAGGTCACCACAAAACTGCAGAAGAGCCATGTAATCTCAGGCTTTTTTTTTTCTCTCTATTTTATTAAACTTTTTATTTTGTATTGGAGTACAGTCAATTAACAGCGTTGTAATAGTTTCTGGCGGACAGCAAAGGGACTCATCCATACAATATCCATGTATCCATTCTCCCCCAAACTCCCTCCCATGCAGGCTGCCACGAAACACTGAGCAGGGTTCCCTGTGCGTACAGTTGGTCCTTGTTGAATGCCTGTTTTAAATATAGCAGCTTGTGTCTGTATCCTCAGCAAGACAGAAGGCTTGACTTTGTGCCTTTGTAAAAAAGCATGAACCCTCAGGGCAAACAGGGCTTCCAGACAAAGGTACAGGCCACTCCGCAGCTCCTGCCCCTTCCCTGGCTTCCTTTTGTATAAAACACAGGAGGAGGGAATACATTTTCCGTGCCACATACCTGTGGGTTTGGGTCTGAAATTATATTCACTTCTTTCGTTGCTGTCTCTCTCTGTCTCTCAGATTATGGGTCTCCTGTTCTAATAACTAGACCCTTTCCTTCGTCTTCTTTTTTTCTGGACTCTGCTCTGTGTTTCTCATGTGTCATCTGACTTAATCTCAATAATCTTGATGCCAGTTCTGTGATCATCTCCGACTTTCACCTGAAGCAACCGCAGCACTGAGAGGGAAATGGCTTTTCCCTAAGCCTCCCAGCCTGTATGAGATGGAGCCGGGGTTCACAGCCTCGCCTTCCACCTCCATGGAGGACACTCAGCCAGGATGCAGCATGGAGGAACAGATTCGGTGACAGTTAACCCCCAGCTGACGTCTGCCTACCGACCCGCTTCCTAGTTTGGGTTTTGTTAGGACAACCTGAGCTCACGTCTATGTAGGTGGTTTCCTCCTTCAGTGTCTGAAGACAGACACGGAGCCTGAGGATCTTCACAGAGTCAGCCAGTCAGGCATGCAGGGTCTCGGGGCTCCTGCTGCTCTCTTGGACTGCCCTGTGCAGAGTGGAAGCTCTGGAGAAAACACGTACCTGCCTTTTGCCACACAAAAGATTCAGTGCCATTGAAGGGTGAGCATGGCCATAAACAGATGACACAGGAGTTGGTCTTCTGTGCTCAGAGGCAAAGATAAAGGGCCATGCAGTTGAGAGCACGTTTGCCTGGAGAAATCAAGGAAGGCTGTCTGGAGGAGGTGACCTCCAAGATCTTCCTTCCTCAACCTACCTCTATTCTTAGTGAGTAGGCCCACCATTAAAGAAGGCCTTTTCCTCAGGCAGGCTCTCTGGGCTATGCCTTCCTCCATCCCAGAAGTCTCTGGTTAATTAAGAAAGGCCTGGGACAAAGAAGTTCACCCCTCACTCAAGTCTCCTTCCCTGTCTTCCGTTTCTCTGCCCCCACACCCACCGGAAGTCTGCTGCAAATACAGGCTTGTGAAAGAGAGGACTGTTTTAAAACAGGAGCTTAACATGATTCATTTCAGATTCCCCAAGGACTTCTATAAAGTTTGGACTGAGTCATAATATATATTTTTTATAAACTCTAAGACCCAACAAGCAGGAAGCTCTGTTCGACAATATAATATAACTGATATCCTGCAAAGGGGGCTTTTTTAATGAGTGAGTCTTTAAGCTGCTCCAGAAACACTGTGGCTTTTCCTCTCACTGCTTGGTTCTGGAAGGAGATTATAAGAGCCTTGGAGATTCATCATACCAATCCCAAGAGACAGATAGACACACAGACAGACAGACAGACAGACACACACACACACACACACACACACACACACACCCCTTCCTGTCCCCCTGCTTTGCCGCAGCCAAGTACTGAGGGTCTTAAAGCAAAAGCAACACCTTTTTGCAGTCCCACTTCCAATCCTTTCTAAGAACTAGGGTCTCTGGGGTTCTCCAGAACACATTTGAGCAGGCTGAGAACTGCTCCCCACCCCCCACCCCCACCA
>SJYQ01001506.1:1639317-1693966 GCA_006410935.1 Redunca redunca
CTGCTTCCCCAGGAGTCACTTAGAACCTTTCTTCCTGCCTCTCTCTCCCTGTAAGCACACAGCCCGCTGACACTCACCCTCGCTGGATTCCAGGGACTCTATTCCTGCAGCCCTCCCTCCCCTTGTATTTCTGTTTTTCTTGTGATTAAATATCCCCCATGGCGTTTGGCTGGAGCTCTCTAATTCTGCTTGCGAAAAGGCTCACGTGGTTTCCCGTTTGAAGTGCCTCATTTTTTTTTTTACCCTTTAACTTCAGCAGTGCCCTCCAATCAGGGCATGACTGGTGACCTCTCTAGTACAAATCAGAAAGAGGGTTTCTCCAGGGTTCTCCAAAACAGACCCCAAAACACAGTGTGCAAGGAAGGGTTTGAGAACAGCCAATTAGACCTAGGCAGCAAAGTCTTCTCACACACACAGTGGTGATACTTTAAAAAAAAAAAAAAGGAGAAAAACAGTTCACCTTGAGTCTGATAAATTGCTGAGAAGTGCTAAAAAAATGACCACAGCATCACAGACACCTCCCCTTTGCCCATTCCCTGCCTCCCACTGAGTCATGGCTCCTTGCTGGGAACAAGAGGCTCACAGAGGCCTCTCAGTCCCCCAGATGAAAGGCCCTAAAGCCAGACACAAGGGGAGGGGACAGGGAAATAGAAGCCCACTGACCCTTCCTGGGGCCACCAGAGGGGATTCAGAGGAATTAAAGCCCTCCCCAGGCACCAGGCTGCAGACAGATGGCAGTGTCCCTTCCCAGGGTGTAGGGTTTAAAAAATGCATCAGACAGGGCTGCCTGCATGCATGCACAGAGGGGCCCTCACACACTGCCAGGCGGAGTGTGTGGGGGGTGCGTGGAGATTGGGACTGCTGCTCAGAAAAGCTGTCTGGCAGTAAGATTCAAGAGCTGCAAAAAAAAAGTCTGTATTCTTTGACCCAGTAATTCTACTTCTGGGAATCTGTCCTAAGAAAACAATCTGAAATGCAGACAAAAATGTATACACATGGGTATTCCCTGCAGCTTTATTTATAAGAGTGAAAAATTGGAAACCGCTAAATGCTCCACTTTGGGGAATTAGTTAGGTTAAATGACGGTTCATTCATAGAATGGAATATTTTGTAACCGTTAAAAATGATGTTTACGGAGCTTTTAACGACATGCGGAAATGCTATGGTATACCGTGGAGTGCAGGAGGCGGGATGTAAAATCACACCCACAGTGTGATCTCAGCCATGTAAAACAATTAGAGAAAAATTTCAGGATGGAAAAACGCACACACAAACCACTAACCGTGGTTGTTCCTGCGTAACGAGACTGTGGATGATTTTTTTTTTTTTTCGCCTTTTCTTTCCACCTTTCTGGGTTTTTTCTGCATTTAGAAATGATTGCTCGTCAGCTTTGGGAACTGTATTTATTTAAGCCTCATGGCCGATGAAGGGAAAAATCACCATTAGTTTGAGATCTGGTGAGGGCTACGACAGCTGTTTTCCCCCCCTATCCATATATTGTTGTTAGGATCGAAGAAAAACATTACATAAACATTATTGACCAAATTAAAATCAAATCAAAATAAATAAATAAGGCATCTGAGGAAGGCCTCTGCTCCCCCAAGAAGCAATTGCCCATTTCTAGCTTATCATTTTTGGGGGATCTTATAAAACCAACCACTGTGAAATTGACTTCTAACTGATTTAAATGGAGATGGGGCCCAAATACAAGGCTCAGAAATTAAAGTCGGGAGGACTGCCCCATGGGCTAGATCACTGCTGGAGCCCTGCAAATCCCAGGTCACAGATGAGCTAGTGGGGGGTTATTTCATAAGACCAGGTTTCACCTACTGTCTTTCACAAATGACTCCAGGGCCTCACCATCCATTGGCTGCTTTGAAATCTATTTTTTTTATTTAATTAACTAATTAATTTTGGATGTACTGGGTCTTCCTTGCTATGCACAGTCTTTCTCCAATTGCAGCAAGCAGGGAATATTCCCTGTTTTCTGTGTGTGGGCGTCTCGTGGCAGTGACTTCTCTTGTTGTGAAGCAGGGATTCTTGCGTGCAGGTTCAGTAGCTGTGCACACAGGCTTAGTTGCCCCATGGCATGTGGGATCTTCCTGGACCAGGAATCAAATCCGTGTCGCCTTTATTGGCAGGCAGATTCTTAACCACTGGACCACCAGGAAAGTCCCGTTTTAACTAGCTAAGGACTGAGTGGGTGTTGATGTTAAACTACCTGGGCCTTTAAGGATTCTTAGAAGGCTTGTGGTTGAACGTTTCGCCCTCAGCCCTACCAACATCCCCCTGCCCCACCACACACTCACTCACTCAAGTCTGCATGTATCATTCATGTGTCTGTCCCCCTACAGAGGGTATATAACATTTAGTAATTGGGCTTCCCTGGTGGCTCAGATGGTAAAGAATCTGCCTGCAATGCAGGAAACATTGGGTTTGATCCTTGGGTCAGGAAGATCCCCTGGAGGAGAGAATAACTACCCACTCCAGTATTCTTGCCTGGAGAATTCCATGGACAGAAGAGCCTGGTGGGCGACAGTCCATGGGGTCGCAAAGAGTCGGACATGACTGAGGACTTACACTTTCACGACCCTGTGCATTATCATCAAATATAAAAAAACTCAATTATAATTTCATTCTTCCTTCCACCTGATGATGAAATTCCTATGATTTCAGGGGTGAGCCTCGTCTCCAACCTGAGGTCTCCTCCAACTTTAAGGGACTAGTCTTCTTTGTGTTAAATGCAAATAGTCCCAGCCCCAACTCATGGGCTGCATGGCAGCCAAGCAGCCTCCCTTGTCATCCCGAGTCTCCCTGGCCAGCCTTCCCCTGCTTGCCACCTTGATGCTTGGCCCCCTCCTCTGTCCTATCCCCTTTGGGTCTCCCCCAGAACCCCTCCTGCAGCAGCTCATGATCAGATTCATTCACTGCTTTGTTTAAACCCAGAAGGCCTCCCTTTTTGGATCCAAACAGTCTTATTATGGTTTTTTCCTCACTAAAAGAGTTCCCTCTCAAAGATAGATTCTGCCAGGCAGCTTTCTGTGTGGCCGGCATTTTAAAATAACTTTGTGTGTGTGTGTGCTTCTGGTATGCTGCAAAATAGATACAGCACTGCAAAATATCTTTTATTAAAAAGGAGAACTAAATACATGACAGAAAGCAATGATGTGATTTAAACTGGTCACAATACAGTGCTCCATTGTACTCTAAGTGAAGTGAAGTCACTCAGTCGTGTCCAAACTCTTTGTGACCCCATGGACTGTAGCCTATCAGGCTCCTCCCTCCATGGGATTCTCCAGGCAAGAGTACTGGAGTGGGTTGCCATTTCCTTCTCCAGGGGATCTCCCCGACCCAGAGATGGAACCTGGGTGTCCCGCATTGCAAGCAGACGCTTTAACCTCTGAGCCACCAAGCTTGCAAATCTCCGTAAATCAAGCTGTTTTCCTGGGAAGGTATAAGCTACTCAAACTGACTCATTAAAATTAGAAAAACTTAAAAAGAACAAAAGATCCTATACAAAGGGAACACTGAGAGAAGTTTTAATGAAATGATGGTTTTTTAAAAGGCCCCAGGTTAAGATGATTTCACGCTGAACCCCTCCAAGTATCGGGGCACAATTGCTCAAATGATTCCCATGCTTGCATGGACAAGCTTTGGGATCCAATGTCCTGAGTTTAAATCCTAGTTTACCATTTATTAGTTGCACAGTCACGGATGAGTTAAAATCTCTGAATCTCAGTTTCCATGGAAATTCAACAAAGGAAGTGGTCATGGTAAGCCGGAAAGGTCCAGGTGAGCTTTTTGGAGGAGCTAGTCTGTAATGGATTTGATTTACCACCGTAGTTATCAGCAGCCTTTCACATCCTTGCTCAGACTCTCTACAGTTAAGGGAAGGACCTATAACTTGCCTGGCCAAAGTTAGGGTAGAGTTCATGTCACGGAAGAGCTGAAGATTCACAAGTCTTATTACTTCTTGGATATCTGTAGTAGAACTTCCAACACCCTGATTAGATGAGTCAGATTCCTGTGTCCAGGAACAATGTTGAATTCCACATGTAGTAGCCCACTTAATCCTCAGAACAACCCTATGAGGTAGATGCTATAATTGCCCCCATTTTAAAGCTGAAGAACACCAGGGAATTCCCTGGTGGTACAGTGGTTAGCACTCTGTGATTCCACTACGGGGCGGGGCCCGGGTTTAATCCCAGGTCATAAAACTAAGATCCTGCAAGCCACATGGCACACTCCCCCTCACCCCACAAAAGGTGAAGAAACCAAGACAAAATGCCTTACCTGAGGTCATGCTATTAAATAACATATTAAATGGCCAGGATTGGAACTCAGGCCATCAACTCCAGAGCACTTTACCACCACAGTTCTCTTCGTTGATTTTAGTGTCTTCCTTTGTGCAGCCTTTGACCGTCGATGGCATGATAATCATAGATTGTTAGATCACTGCAACAATCAGGTGTTCTCACCTTTACAAAGGAAGAAACGGGCCTGCAGAGCTCTGAAATGACTTACCCAAGGTCACTGCTGAAAAGTGATAGATCCAGGATTCGCAATAAGGCTTCCCGGTGGCTTTTGGAGGCCCCACCACTGTGGGGGACACAGGTTCATGGTAAGATATCCGTGTCCCTAAGTTAACTTGCATTCTACCAGCAAGGCAGCAGTGCCCAATACTTGCCCCCCGAAGGACTTGCCTCGGGGCCTTGTCTCTGCACCCCTCAAGTCCATCACCTTCCAGAAACCTTCCCAACCACTCCATCCCATGAGAACTTCTCACCTCTCTGATATCCTGTAGCCCTGATGTTCCTTAGCAACCCTTTGGTGTTACCATTTTCATATCACACTCAAGCCCTAACTTGTTTGGGTTCGTTCAGGTATACCGTTGCTGCTTTCTAGCAGGGAAAGTAAGCGTCACTGTGAAATGAGGGTAATGCCACCACTCTCCTAAAACTGTCATCGTGGTGTCAATACATGGGATGGTATCTTAGCTCTGGGTGTGAGCCTCCCCATCTTTATCCCGAGCACCCTTTGCTTCAGATTCCTCATTGCTGGGAGGAGGATAATGATGCCTAACATACAAGCTAGTGTGAGCATGAAATAGGCAAAGCACTCAGCAGAGAGCCCACATGTAGTGACTGCTGCGCGAATGTCAATCCTGAGTGTAATTATTGTGATTATTATTATTACACGACTGTTATTCTCTTTGCCATCCTGGAGCACAGGGTCTTGTATTTTGCAGTGCATATCAGTGCATCATAACAAAGTTAACGACAGTTAATAACAGAGGCCAGTGGGCCTGGACACAACACAGGACGTCGATTCAATGCCTCTGGGTTGGTCCCACACTCTGTGACTGACCTCCCCGAACCTCAGTTTTTGCATCTGTGAAATGAGCATGACAACATCTGCCTCCCAGGGTACTTGGGAGGATTAATGAGCTGCTGCATTTTGGAAGTGTCTGGCTCAGAATGTGCGGCAGCATATATGACTTCCTTTCCCTCCCTTGGTTGTGTTTTTCATGTAACGGAGCCAGATTTTTGACAAAAAGAAGACATACTGCAGAGTTTCTGTTGTGTGTGTGTGTGTGTGTTTTTAGTAGGATAGCATTTCATAGCTAGTCTGATGAGAAAGTGTTAACTGAGCACCTACTATGAGTGCAGAGCTATGTGGGTATACGGAGAAAATATAAATGTGCCTCTGCCCTGGGGGTCCTGTGATGTTTTGCCGGTAGCTCCATGGAATCAGGTTCTGGTGCAGTTAGAGCTGTCCCTGCAGAGAACTCATCTGAGAGCACCTAATTTGGGGGTCCCACTCCCTTGAGTCCCTAAGTCAGGGACAGCTTTCAAAGAAATGTTTATTTTCAAGCAGATAGAGGAATACAATCCAGACAGCACTCCCAAACTGTTAGCTGCATATTAATCTGCAGGGACTAATATCATAACATAATTAGTATAGCAGTGCTCCCGGCTTAATTGAAAATGCTGCATATGAGGGGCAGTTAATGAGAAACGCAAGGTTTGATGATTCAGAACTGCTGAGATTTAGCAGTTTAGTGGGTGTAGCGAAGGAAGTGTTGGATTTATTTCCCTTTGCTATTCTCTTCGTACATCTGGACAGGAAGGGGTCTGAAAGGAGTTACTAACAGTATGTATGGTTAGAGAACTTTGATTATCTGGAAGTCCCTCTACAACTTGGAACACGGCAGAGAGCCAGCCAGGCAGGAAGTGGAAAAAAGCCTCTGAGGCAACAAAACACATTTCAATTTGTCTTGCTGCAGTCTTTTCGCTTTTCTGATAAGAAATCCTCTCAACCCACATCACAACCTATTTGTTTATTCCTCCCTAGCACAAGATCTTAATAAAGGAGGTGATCTGATTTCCCAAGCATTAGCAGAAGAGCAACAAAGCATCCTGGCATCATGGGCGGGGCCTCAGGAGATGCCTGTCTGTCCACCCCTCCTGAGTTCAGTCCCACAGTCAATAAAGATCTTAAAGGCCCAGAGTATGTTTTGGCCCCAGGGAAGATAAAGACGCAGGAGAATCCCTGCTCTTAAGGAGCTTACAGTTTGAAGGCAGATAGATGTTGTCTCAAAATTCTTAATTTCAGATACGGGAAGCTACTCTGGATAGTTTAAACAGAAAAGGATTTCAAACAGGATATTAGGTGGCTTGCAAACTTTCCAGGAATGTCAGGGGCCCAGGTTTGGATGACATAGAACCAGAGAAGTACCCAAAACACTGCACAGCCCGATTGGACTGGAGTCCTCTTTATCCCTACCCCCTGAGACTCAAAACTCTAGGAACTAGACTGCAGCTTCCAGATAAATTATCACTTTTGCCATGCTTATGGGAAGCCCTGATTCACCAGAGTCCAGCCACCACCTCCCATGCCAGCAACTGACTGTGTGATCCAGGAGAACCTGGTCCAGCTGTCTAGCCTCTCTGGACAGAAAGCACACTGGGCGGAGGTGGGTGGGGATGGATGAGGGGATTGGGAGAGCCAGTCTGCTGAGATGGGGCCAGATAACTACAGCCCAGCGAGCCAGGTCCTGTTGTAGAGTTGTTCTAGGGCTAACTCATGGACAAGGTGAATGATAGAGTACCACATGAGATGTCACCTGGGTGCTGACAGGGAGGAGACCCCAGCGTGAGAAAGAATAAGCATAGAAACTTCACAAGTATGAAACGCTGGGGCCATTTCATTTAGGAGCAAATAGCCCCACAGAGGGGGCTTCCCAGTTAGAGCTAGTGATAAAGAACCCACCTAGTAATGCAGGAGACACAGGAGATGCAGGTTCAATCCCTGGGTCAGGAAGATCCCCTGGAGGAGGGCATGGCAACTCCCTCCAGTATTCTTGCCTGGAGAATCCCATGGCCAGAGGAGCCTGATGGGCTACAGTCCATGAGTCACAGAGTCAGAAGCGACTGAAACTGCGGAGCACCCACACATCCACCCCTACCGACATAGTTGTCATGAGGGGTATTGGCATTACACCACCAGAAGTAACAGAAAATCAGTAATAGGCCCCATAACTAGAGAGGCAAGCAGGACCCCCTTCCCAGCCCCAACCCCTCTTCTCTCATTTCTGCTGTACTGCAGGGCCGCTCTGACTTGTGAAATTCATTAGCATTTGTCAGGGAAATTCTAGCGGAATTTTTAAGCTTCTCCCCTTCATGTGATGACATGGATATGGCTCCGCTGCTTCCCTGACCCCCATGCCAGGGATGGGCCTGGGCATTGGTGTTTTTAAAACTACCAAGACCCCCTTATGTGCAGCCCACCTGAGAACCACCACTGAGGGTGTTCCAGAGCATCTGGGAGCATATAAAAAGTGTATAATCTCTTGGACCCCACCTCGGACCTAGGAATCAGAACTTGGAGGGTGGCGTTCAAGCGTCTTTAGATTTAACAGGCTCCCAGCACTTCTGTCAGCTGCTCAGAGATTTGAGAGCTCCAGGCATGGGTAGTCTGGAAATCTGAATACTTCAGCAGATACTTGCTTCTTGCCTGACCAGCCATCCAGGCAGGTGCCCTGCATCCAGGAAAGAAGTCCAGGGCAGAGGTCCCGTGCGCAGGATGTAGGAAAGGCCTCATGGGCTCACTGTTTCTTTTCCTCAAGGAAGAGCCAGAGGTGGGAAATAGAACTGCCTCCCTTCCCACGTAGCAATTATGTGCACAATTACATTTCCAGCAGGTGTCACTTAAGAGGGTGAAGCCCATTAAGTGTTCAAATGAGGAAGCAGAAAGGACCTGTGAGGAGGCGAGGAAAGCTGCCAAGGGGACAAAGTAAATGTTGACTTTCCTGAGCAGTCACCGCCCGGCACCCCAGCACTCTTTCCCATAAGTGATCTCATCACAGCCCGGGGACAGCCCTGGTGCAGAGGTTAACAGGCCCTCTTTGAACAAGTGAGGAAACTGAGCTTGGAGCCCTGCAGTGCATTGCCCGAGGTCACTTATCCAGGAAGGATGAGTCCACAGGGCAGGAGGTGCACATGCCTATACAGGGAATGGCGTGTGTGTAGCCATCAATTTTCTCTAAGCCCGGAGAGGACCAAACCCTCTGTTAGACTCTGCTCTAGCTTTCATGGTGCCCAGCATAAAGCACATGCCCAGTAAGCACTTGAAAAGTGAAAGTCACTTCCACCAGGCTCCTCTGTCCCTGGAATTCTCTAGGCAAGAATACTGGAGTGGCTAGCCCTTCCCTTCTCCAAGGGATCTTCCTAATCCAGGGATCGAACCCAGGTCTTCTGTGTGGCAAGCAGATTCTTTACCATCTAAGCCACTAGGGAAGCCCAGGAGATACTTCTTGGGCTTCTTTGTGGCAGTTTTATCCCCATTGCCCTAATGATGAGTGAGGTTCCCAGAGGGAAAGAAGATTAAAGGGAAGAAAGTGCCAAGCACATGCAGACTTATTCAAATAGAATTTACAATCAAAAATGGGAATTGTCACCCTCTTTTATAGATGAGGAATCTGAGGCTAAGAGCGGTGAAGAGAATTGTCCAAGGCTGCTTGGCTAATTAGTAGATAGCATCGGAACCCAGGTCTGTCTGACTCCAGAGTCTGAGTTCTTGGACTCATTGAATGTCCTTGCATGGAATCCATCACATGGCAGAGGTGACTGCATGCTCCCCCTTGGGGGTGCTGGGAGGGCAGTGAACTCAGGGCTGCCATGCTCTTCTCTGCAGTCATATTGAAAGAGCCCCTCTCTCCCTGCTCATTTCAAGGTCCCCAGATGTTGTGCTGAGTCAGAAGAGACTTCTGTTTGCTCTAATATCTAAATCCTGTCTTTGGGCCATTTTAACCAAGGCCTACCAAATGAAAGTTCATGAGGGGCCACCAGAGGCAGAGAATAATATTTATTGGAGCTCTACCAGTCCATATGCCTCCTTCCTTGCTGATAAAACCAGACTCACCATCTCCTTTCCCAGTTTACCACCCCTATGCCCAATATGCATTGTTACCATTGGGTCCCTATTTTGCCTGAATGCATCACACTCTGCTCCATCTGGGAGTAAGATCAGCCTTCCTGCACCATCTCTCTCAACCCTTCCTCTCCATGAGCTTACCAGGTTCTCTTGAGTCCCTCTAGCAAAATCTCTTGAGTCCTCTTCATTCTTCCCATCTCCTGGCCTCTTCCATCGTCTGGAATACCACACCAGTCACCTCACTGGGGTTTTTCATATCTCTCTCTACCACTACCACCGCCCCCATCTTCCATACAGGTGAGCTTTGTTAAAACATTTTATCCATCCAACCAGCCTTCCAACCTTCCATCCATCCAATAGATATTTGTAGGATATGAGTATTTGCTATGCATCAGAGTTCCTGCTAGACTCAGGATGTAAATTAGATAAGAAGTGGTCTGGTCTCTAATGATGGAGAGAAAGAAATTAACAAATTCCATTGCAGATGAAGGGAACCCAAAGGAGTGATGTCTGAATCAGGTGACATCTTCAGCAGAAGTTTCTGGCAGAACTGACAGGGGATCAGAATTTTTAAGGTGAGAGTGGAGAAAAAGGAGACTGTCTAGGCAGAGCCGCTGTGCCCTTACAAAGGCTTGACACTGCCTTGTACCTTTGGGAAACCACAAGTGCCTGGTGAGGTTAGAGTCCGGTGGTTGCTGTATCATGAAGTGCCTTGTTCGATGAGTCTGAAATTTCCTCGTGGGTGGTTTTCAGGAAAGGAGCAGAGAGCTCTTAGCCATCCACTCTCCATGCCTCACTTGGGCGTCCTGGGGAGTTTTTTTGTCCAGGCTCCAACCTCTGACTTCATCACTGGCTCCTCTTCTGGCTGGCTGGGGTTCACCCTGAAGGACACATGTGGTTTCCCAGACACTGCTTATCCGTAAAAGTTCTGAACCTCACTCACAGAAATTCCTTTCCACTCTCTCTCTGTTCCAGACACGTGTCTTGAATGTATTGCAGTTTCCAGGGCCCATGGCTGCTGAGTGTGTGGAGAGCGAGTTGTTTGCGGATGTGCTCAGTCACTCCTGCTTCACCGCATCTGCCCATCACTCCAGAGTGTTTAGTAGGAGCAGATAATACACAGGCCAGCTGCCACCTCCTGCTTTTCTAATTATCTATCAGAGAAATGGAAAGCCCACTCACTGTCCCTGAATGCTGATTGGATCCATAAGCCCATCTTCAGTTTAGGGACAAGTAAGAGGAAGGGCTTCCCCAGAGGAGGGCATGGCAACCCACTCCAGGATTCTTGCCTGGTGAATCCCCATGGACAGAGGAGCCTGGCGGGCTGCAGTCCATGTGATCACAAAGAGTCGGACACGACTGAGCGACTAAGTACAGCGCAAGAGGAAGGGCTCAGGGAGTGGACCAACCCATGCGCCAGGGCTCCATGCCTGGGAACCTGCCCCCACTCACAGCCCTGACTCCACCTGGCCCTCTCTCCTAACCTCCCATCAGCCTCTGTGCCACCCAAGGTGATCCCCTCACCAGCCTGTCTTCCGTGGCCCTTACACTTTCCTGCTTCTACAGGAAGCAGGAAGAAATGGGTTGGAGGCCTTGGCTATAGAACTTTGGGTGAGTCAACTGTGGGTTTCCACACTTAAGTTCAGGGCTAATGCCCCCTGCCAGCCAGTTTCAGAGCCCAGTGAATCAAAAGCATCAGTGTCTGTGAATACATTTTATAATTGTCACAACTGCCCTGGGAAGAGTTACCATTTCTATTGCACAGATAAGGAAATGGAAAGTTCAGAGATGTCAAATAACGCGCCCCAGCTCACACAGCTAGAAAGTGGATTGTGGCTCATGTGTTGTTGTTGTTTAGTGGCTAAGTCATGTCCAGCTCTTTTGTGACCCTAGGGACTGTAGCCCCCCAGGCTCTGCTCATGGGATTTTCCCAGCAAGAATACTGGAGTGGGTTGCCATTTCTTTCTTCACGGGATCTTCTCAACCCAGAGATCGAACCTACTATGTCTCCTGCACTGGTAGGCAGATTCTTTACCACTGAGCCACCTGGGAAGCCCCGGCTGGTATATCAGCTCAGTTCAGTTCAGTTGCTCAGTCGTGTCCGGCTCTTTGTGACCCCATGAATGCAGCATGCCAGGCCTCCTTGTCCATCACCAACTCCCAGAGTTCACTCAAACTCACGTCCATTGAGTCGATGATGCCATCCAGCCATCTCATCCTCTGTCGTCCCCTTCTCCTCCTGCCCCCAATCCCTCCCAGCATCAGAGTCTTTTCCAATAAGTCAACTCTTTGCATCAGGTGGCCAAAGTACTGGAGTTTCAGCTTCAGCATCAGTCCTTCCAAAGAACACCCAGGACCGATCTCCTTTAGAATGGACTGGTTGGATCTCCTTGCAGTCCAAGGGACTCTCAAGAGTCTTCTCCAACACCACAGTTCAAAAGCATCAATTCTTCGGCACTCAGCTTTCTTCACAGTCCAACTGTCACATCCATACATGACCACTGAAAAAACCATAGCCTTGACTAGATGGTCCTTTGTTGGCAAAGTAATGTCTCTGCTTTTGAATATGCTATCTAGGTTGGTCATAACTTTCCTTCCAAGGAGTAAGTGTCTTTTAACTTCATGGCTGCAATCACCATCTGCAGTGATTTTGGAGCCCCCCAAAATAAAGTCTGACACTGTTTCCACTGTTTCCCCATCTATTTCCCCTGAAGTGATGGGACCAGATGCCATGATCTTCGTTTTCTGAATGTTGAGCTTTAAGCCAACTTTTTCACTCTCTTCTTTCACTTTCATCAAGAGGCTTTTTAGTCCCTCTTCACTTTCTGCCATAAGGGTGGTGTCATCTGCATATCTGAGGTTATTGATATTTCTCCTGGCAATCTTGATTCCAGCTTGTGCTTCTTCCAGCCCAGCGTTTCTCATGATGTACTCTGCACATGTTAAATAAGCAGGGTGACCATATGCAGCCTTGACACGCTCCTTTTCCTATTTGGATTCAGCCTGTTGTTCTGTGTCCAGTTCTAACTGTTACTTCCTGAACTGCATAGCTGGTATATAAGTTCAGTTCAGTTCAGTCACTCAGTTGTGTCCGACTCTTTGCGACCCCATGAATCGCAGCACACCAGGCCTCCCTGTCCATCACCAACTCCCAGAGTTCACTCAGATTCACGTCCATCGAGTCAGTGATGCCATCCAGCCATCTCATCCTGTGTCGTCCCCTTCTCCTCCTGCCCCCAATCCCTCCCAGCATCAAAGTCTTTTCCAATGAGTCAACTCTTCGCATGAGGTGGCCAGAGTACTGGAGTTTCAGCTTTAGCATCATTCCTTCCAAAGGAATCCTAGGGTTGATCTCCTTCAGAATGGATTGGTTGGATATCCTTGCAGTCCAAGGGACTCTCAAGAGTCTTAAATAACTGGCTTCAAAGAATTATGAGGAGGGAAAACAAGTTACTAATTTAGGTATAATGGCATTTTATTTTTGGTTCTAATTTGTATTTCTTTGATTACAGAGTAACTGAATATTTCTTTCCATGCTTGTATTCACTTAACATACTTCATGTAAAATACTCTCACATCTGTTTCCAATCTATTTATTGGTGTCCTTAAATTTGTTCCCACATCAGTTTAGGAACTTGTTTGAATGGACATTAGCCCTCTTCTATACTTTACACTACAGATATTTTTCCAGCTTGGTGTCTTTTCCACTTTATTTTCTTTCCTTTTCCCTGTGTAAAATTGTAAAGTAAAATTAATTTCCATTCTTGTTAACTGGTATAGTCAGCAGTTAAAACCCCAGCCAAAGTGGGGAAGCAGGTTTCCCCAGGCAGCACATACCGCTTCCCCACCCCGGTGGGTCCAGTGAGTTGAAAAGAACATCAAAGAAAGACTCAGAAGTTCAGCCCTAAGCCCAAGACCCCTTGATAAGCAGCCAGAGGACAAATCTTTTGTACCGTAAACATATGATTGCCTTATGTGTATGTTTTACTGTAAACACTTGATTTTGATCTGAGTCAAAAGGTCCAACAACTTGTTTAACCTTGTGTTCCCCTCCCCCCACTTGCTGCCCATCAGCATTATAGATTGGGGCGTGGGGCAAGGGCTCCTGCAGAGCCATGGGCTCCAAAAGCTTGACCCTTGGGGCCAGTTGTTCGTGACGTCAGCAAAAGTGCTTTAGACTGGGTTTGACAGATTGTAAAGTGCTTTCCTCCCTGTTTTTCCGTTGATCCTCACAACAGCCCTCTAGTAGTGGTGTGCCTGTGTGTGTCCATGTGGGCTCAGTAGATTCATTTGTGGTCAACTCTTTGCAACCCTATGGACTGTAGCCCGCCAGGCTTCTCTGTCCCTGGGATTCTCCAGGCAAGAATACTGGAGTGGGTTGTCATGCCCTTCTCCAAGGGATCTTCCCAACCCAGGGATCGAACTTGCGCATCTTAACGTCTCTTGCCTTGGCGAGTGGGTTCTTTACCACTAGTGCCACCTGGGAAGCCCAGTGGTGGTGTGCTCTTTGCTGTGCTTAGTCACTCAATTGTGTCCCACTCTTTGTGACCCCATGAACTGTAGCCCACCACTCTCCTCTGTCCATGGGATTCTCCAGGCAAGAATACTGGAGTGGGTTGCCATGCCCTTCTCCAGGGGATCTTCCCAACCCAGGGATCGAACCTGGGTCTCCCACACTGCAGGCAGATTCTTTACCATCTAAGTCACCTGGGAAGCCCAGTAAGTGGTGTAGGTAATAGTATTATTTCCATGAACTGCTTGCCTGGAAAATCCCATGGACGGGGGAGCCTGGAAGGCTGCAGTCGGACACGACTGAGCAACTTCACTTTCACTTTTCACTTGCATGCATTGGAGAAGGAAATGGCAACCCACTCCAGTGTTCTTGCCTGGAGAATCCCAGGGACTGGGGAGCCTGGTGGGCTGCCATCTCTGGGGTCGCACAGAGTCGGACATGACTGAAGTGACTTAGCAGCAGCAGCTGAGGGAACAGGAGCTCAGGGAGGTTGTCCATATCCCCATGCTAATCACCGGCAGAGACTAGAGCCTTCTCCTTAGGTGTCAAGGCTCCTGTGGTTTCCGCTTTGCAAAGTGAGCTCCTGGGGGTGGTCCCGACCATACAGTAATGGAGCAGGGGTGGTGTTCCAGGCCAGCAATCCAGCTCTGGAAACAGAAGGGCCTCATCCCTGCTTAGAAGCTCTTAAATTATAAATTTCTGGAGAAGATCTTCCATAATACACTGTCCCTTCTAGCCACGTGGAGATGGTACTCCAGAGAGCGTGGGGGAGGTTCTGAAAGAAGGAACAGCA
This sequence comes from Redunca redunca, assembly GCA_006410935.1. Taxonomy (NCBI): domain Eukaryota; kingdom Metazoa; phylum Chordata; class Mammalia; order Artiodactyla; family Bovidae; genus Redunca; species Redunca redunca. The sequence continues at coordinate 1,654,059 of SJYQ01001506.1, forward strand.
GCTAATGATAAGCAGGGTATCCTGAAGTGGTCTGCAAGTCACGGCTAAAACACAAGACTTCCCCTGTTAAATAGGATCTGGTCATTCCCCTGGAAGTTCATAGCAACTGAAAGAGACAGCAACATCCCCAGACAACTATAGGAAGTGCCTGCAATGCTCTAGCAATATCATTCATTCATCCAGAAAATACTAATTGAGCACCTACTATGTGCCAGTTACTGTCCAATAGCAGTAGACACAACAGATAAACATCATGACTCAGGCAGGGGAGAGAAAGAGTGAAGAATAACCCCAGAGCATGTCCGATGCTGAAGGGTGCTATGGAACGAAATAGGGCAGGGGGTGTCACGTGTCTGAGCAGGGTAATCAGGAATGCACAGGAATGCAGAGTAGCCCAGAGAAAATGACCTCGAATTCTGTTTGGAGTGGGATCAAAGAGGATGCTTTTTGTGTGTGCTTAGTCCTGACTTCTAAGTGAGGGTTTCCTGGCAGCCAAGGGGAGGGATGCGTTTTTGGCAGAGGGTAGCAGCAGATGCATAGGCATGAAGCTGTGAAGGTATGGACACGTTTGTGAAACTGTAAGCACGTCTGATATGGCTAGAGAAAAAAAGAGAAGGAAAATGCAAGACCTGATGCTGGAGATGTCGGCTGTGGCCAGACTGGGAGGGCTCTGTGATGCACACTCTGACTCTGTAGATGCTGGGGTGACTCAGGGCATGTCTGCCGTGGCTGCCTTCCTGAGCGAGTGATCAGCGGCCCCAGCCAGACTGGAGGCATGGCCTTTATAACCAAGAAAGAGTTAAAAAACAAAGGGGACATTTCTTCCCAAAGGCCCGTAACCTGAGTCTTATCAGACAAATTTCCCTAGTGGGGCATCCAAAAAATACTTTCCCAGTACTCCCTAAAGTTTCAAGGTCATCATAAACAAGGAATGTTTGAGAAACCATCAGAGCCAAGAAGCACCAAAGAACACACAATGACTTCAGGATCCCATACGGTGTCCCACGTGGGATCCTGAAACAAAAGAGACATTAGGGAAATGCTACGGAAATGTGAATAAACTGTAGACTTCAGTTAATAATGGGGGCTTCCCTGGTGGCTCAGATGGTAAAGAAGCTGCCTGCAATGCAGGAGACCCAGGTTCACTCCCTGGATTGGGAAGATCCCTTGGAGAAGGGAAGGGCTACCCACTCCAGTATTCTTGCCTGGAGAATTCCATCAACAAAGGACCCTGGCAGGCTACATTCTATGGGGTCACAAAGACACAACTGAGCAACTAACCATCAGTTAATAATAATGTATCAATACGGGTTCGTTAGACGGTAAAGCGTCTGCCTGCAATGCGGGAGACCCAGGTTCAATCCCTGGGCCAGGAAGATCCCCTGGAGAAGGAAATGTTCATTACCTGTGACCAAAAAACATACTATAAGATGTCAATCATGGGGAAAATAGAGGCAGGGTATATGGAAACTCTCTGTACTATGTTTGCAATTTTTCTGTAACCCAAAACTCTTCTAAAATGTATTTTATTAAAAAAAATAGATGTGATAATATGGATGCAATTAAAGTGGAAAATCTTTGTAACCCCCAGATTTTCTTGGGTTCCCTTATCTCTGGAAGGATTGGTTCTTTTCCAATTCAGTTTCTCCCCCCACAAATGTTTTCAGCTTCACCAACATGGAAACAAGCATGTGTGTCTGTGTAGGTGGGCACATGAGGTTGGGGAAGCTGGGGATGCTGAGGTTGAGATCACTTGTGTACTGAAATCCCAATACTGTTTTTTTCCCCCTTCTAGGACCAACAGAGGTTTCCAGGGAGGTGAGGCATGTGGCAGTTAATTAACAATCCTGCTGTTCCACACCTGGTGGTCCTTTCAGTTCCTGTGTGGGACATTGGTCTGGGACACTTGGATCAGTCAATAAAGGCCACCTGTGACAAAGAGCCTGGGCCAAAGCAGAAAGCAATGCACCAGGGAGCAGACCCCTGACCCACCTGTGGGAAGGTGCTCTCTACTAGGAAACTTGCCTGCCACTCAGTGGCTGGCTCATGTGGAGTGCTGGCAAAGCTAACCCAACTGGCCCTCTATTTCTGGTGCACTTTTCTCCACTGTCTCCTACCCTGTCCGTGCCTGTGTCTGACTGTGTATGTATATTACGGTCAGTTCAGTCGCTCAGTTGTGTATGACTCTTTGCAACCCCATGGACTACAGCACGCCAGGCCTCCCTGTCCATCACCAACTCCCGGAGCTTACTCAAACTCACGTCCATTGAGTCGGCGATGCCATCCAACCATCTCATATATATACTTTTTTCACATCTGAATTCTTCTTTAGTAACAAAGAATGCTCTGTCTCTCAGCAGTCCCCAAAATATTCTGTTTCATTTCTCTCCCCATCCTCTCTCAATAAAGCATGGCTTCTCCCCTCTGAGTCTGGAAGGACCAGTGATAACCCTTAACAGCTGTAGATGTCAATAGAGACAAGATCCAGCTACATCACCTTAAGTCTCAAACATCTCATTGAATCTGCTAAGAGATGTCTTTCTTGGTCCGTCTCAGTTTTGTTTAACTCCTAGCTTCAGAGATGCTGGACACCCTAACCTTCCAAACGATTTTGAAGCTTCACAGCTAAGCTCCTTGGCGTCCTTTGCATGAGTTTGGCTTTTCTCATATTAGCTTACCAACTGATAAAGGAAGTCACATTAAACCCAGTTAAATTCCTGGGGGAAAAAAACCAGAGATCTGACTAGCCTTCTTCTTCTAGATGTGTAACAGGTCCCCTATCAGTCACTTACTCCCTCCTGGGCTTGACTACATGCTCACTTCTGCAGCAGCTCCCTATCCCAGCCGAAGCCCTGAGAGTCTTCACACATTCATTGTCCCCAAGGCTGCAGAGGGGCACTTCCACCTGCAGATTCCTTCTCAGCACTTCTATCCATCAGAGTCTAGGCGGGGAAATGGAAACCAACACAGGTTTTTCAGCAGAGGGAATTTAATACAGGGAATTGGCTGCACAGTTAATGAAGCAACTGAGAAGATAAATGATACTAATTGAGTCAGTCCAGAGATCAACAACAAGAAGCAACCACTATTGCTTCTAGACGTGGAGGGGCAATGAGAGAAGTTGATGTTTCTAGGGTCCAAACACTGAGACAATCCAGCAGGAGACAGAATCATTGTGTAGAGTGCCTGTCAGGACCTGAAGCAACCGATGGTATGTGGCCACTGCCAAGGATGCTAAGACAAGCAAGAGAGGGAGAGACACCCTCACTTCTTTTCTTCTCACCTCCAGTCTTCTGGCTGTGGTCCTCCATTCACAAGCCCACCTGCCCAGAAGCCAGGGAGCAAAGGATTCTGAGCATTGTGGTTCTCCATGAGATGGAGCAGAGGAGCAAGTGTGGGGAAGGGGCCTGAGAGCAGCCTCCACCCTCCCCACCCTCTGTTCAAGGCTGAGTTGGCCCTCATCCCTTCCAGATAGCTGCTTTTTGCTAATTTCTCTCATGAAGACAGCTGGCAACTTGATACAGGCATCATATTTTTGTATGCTTTCCTGGACTGAACAGATGAGGGAAGAGGAAAAAAAACAGAACCCTCCCTTACTCTGGGGTGGGAGCGCTGAGCTCGATATCTGTAGTCATCAAATCTTGCTCACGTGGGTAATTGCTGTCCCTAGTCCTTTACAGGAGAGCAGTGTCTCTCTTTTTTTGTGGGACCGTCAAGGTAGCCTGGTTCTGCTTATTCTTACAATGGAGCCTGGAGGCTCAAAGACAGCTTGAACAATTATCTTCTATTCTACAAGACCAAACTCATAGGCCAGAGCCCCGCTATGCAGCCACATTCTACCCTGGAGGGCCTGTGTGCACTGGTGATTCCAGAGGGTGGGTGAGTTGCTTCAGGGGACCTCAGCTCTTGTCTGTGTGGTGAATCCTTTCTAGGCTGCCTTCCCTCTGTCTCTCTCCTCTGCTAGCTTGGAGCCCCTGCTGCTGACGTAGGAGCACACGCAGAGGGGAATGTGGAGAGGAAGCGTCCAACGGCAAAGCAGAGGAAACAAAGGGCCCTAAGTTTGTGCAGCCAAGAAAATAACATGAAACAAGATGAGGGACTCGGGCTGGACTCGTTTTGTTTTGGAGCATTTCAAGGGGCCAGGCACGCAGTTGTGTTTGGATTGGGAAGAAAGGGATAACTGTGCAGGAGAAAATCCGTTTCAGATTTTAGTCTGGCCATTACTGGATTACAAAAAACACCAAGAGGATTAAACTGTGTGAACGTATGAAAGCAGTTGTACCCAGACAAGAGGGGAACTTGTATCCTCCTAGGACATGTTTGGACAGTGTTTGGAAGCCATGGCTTGCTTGTCCATCCATCACTGATCTGGCACCGCTTGGAGCTGTCTGAATTGCTTTCCTTTTCCTAGCATTAATGATAACTATTAAATATGAATAACAGTGCTGGTTAGGACTCTTGATTCAAAATGACAGAAGCCTCAGAACTCACTCAAAACAGAGGGACTTTTAACTTTTACTACTACCTCATCAAATCCAAGGAGTTGAGCTTGCAGCCAGAGACAACAGGGAGCTGCAGTAGAATTGGGTTCACAGTTTTAATCCTGTTAAGATTTGTTCTGTTTCTTTCTGCTCCTCTGGTCATTTCTCTTACTTGTGAGCTTCTTTCTCTCCCTGCAAACCTTAGATCTCTCTATTTTTTCCATGTTAGTTTGCAAGGTTCTCATAACAAAGCACACCAACTGAGAGGCTCAAACAACAGAAATGCCATGTCTCACTGTTCTGGAGGCTGAAAGTTCCAACTCAAGGGGTCAGAGGGACCGTGTTCTCTCTGAAGGGAAGGCTCTCCCCAGGCCTCTGTCGCTGCCACTGGTGGTTCTTGGCTTGTGGCAGCATAACTCCCATCTTCTCTGTGTCCAAATCTCCACCCCCCCGCCCTTTTTTATGGACACAAGCCACATCGGATGAGAGCCCACCCCAGTGACCTCATTTTCACTTGATTNATGCTTTTGAACTGTGGTGTTGGAGAAGACTCTTGAGAGTCCCTTGGACTGCAAGGAGATCCAACCAGTCCATTTTAAAGGAGATCAGTCCTGGGTATTCTTTGGAAGGACTGATGCTGAAACTGAAACTCCAGTCCTTTGGCCACCTCATGCGAAGAGTTGACTCATTGGAAAAGACTCTGACGCTGGGAGAGATTGGGGGCAGGAGAAGGGGATGATCCAGGATGAGATGGCTGGATGGCATCACCGACTCGATGGACATGAGTCTGAGTGAACTCCGGGAGTTGGTGATGGACAGGGAGGCCTGGCGTGCTGCGATTCATGGGGTCACAAAGAGTCAGACACAACTGAGCAACTGAACTGAACTGAACTGAATCCTGAACCAATCAATGATGGCCAGGGAGGCAGGGCCCTTTAAGAATGTGGCTATTCCACCTTAAAAAAAAAAAAAACAATACAAATGAACTTATTTACAAGATAGAAACAGACTCACAGGCATACAAAACAAACTGATGGTTCCCAAAGAGGAAGTGGTGGGGGGAGGAATAAATTGGGAGTTCGGAATTAACAGATGTACACTACTTTATATAAAATAGATCAACAAGAGGGATTTACTGTATAGGGAATGGAACCATATTCAATATCTTGTAATAAACTATAATGGAAAAAAATTTATATAACTGAATCACTTTGCTGTACACCTGAAACTCTCACAATATTGTAAATCAACTGTACGTAAATTAAAAAAAAAAGAATATGACACTTTTTACAGAACCCATGAATCTGTCAGATCAGCTAGTTAATGCGGGGTACACATCATCACCAAATGATAATGGTTTATAGCAAAGGGTTCACTCTCTCACGTTCTCCGTGGGCCGAAGGAGGGGTGGGGTGGGGAGGGGTATTAGCTCTGAGGTCCCCCAGGGACCCAGGCTGACAAATCACCCCAACTGTGCCGATCTCCGTGGTCTCCGCGCCAGAGTAAAAGAGCCCTGGAGAGTCCTGCGCTGGCAGTTAAATCTTCTGCCTGCAAGTCGTGCACCTGTTTTCACACCCACCGGCCTCAGTTAGTGAACGAACCTGGCGGTGCGCCACCCACCGGTGCCTGGAAGGCAGCGCACCAGACATGGCTGCGGAACAGCAGCGTCGATGCTCACGAGGCACAATGGGAGCCGCGGGAAAAGCGGTTCCCAGCAGCAGCGAGACGCTTCCCCAGAATAAGAAGGGGCGCTCCTCAGTCAGCTCGTGAAGGAGCACTCGGGACCTTCCCAGCCAGGGAGCGGCAACCGGAAGACAGAGAGGGTTGTAACACGGGTTTGGGCTTCCCTCATAGCTCAGTTGGTAAAGAATCCGCCTGAAATGCAGAAGACCCCGGTTCGATCCCTGGGTCGGAAGATCCCCTGGAGAAGGAATAGGCGACCCACTCCAGTATTCTTGGGCTTCCCTTGTGGCTCAGCTGGTAAAGAATCCTACTTCTATGCTGGAGACCTGGGTTCGATCCCTGGGTTGGGAAGATCCCCTAGAGAAGGAAACAGCTACCCACTCCAGGATTCTGGCCTGGAGAAATCCATGGACTGTATATTCCATGGCGGCCCAAAGAACTGGACACCACTGAGCGACTTTCACTTCACTTCACTCGGCTGCAGCATGGCAGGTCTGAGAGAGTGGCAGGAGAGATGGCCAGGCTGGGCGTGAAGAGAAGTGCCTCTTCTAGGGGGAGCTTTGGATTTTGTCCCCAAGACAGTGAGGCACCAGCAAGCATTTCAGGCCAGGAACAGCTGGGTCAGACTTGCATCTTAGGAAGAGCAAGTGGCCTTCCGCTCATGTGGAGGAAGGGATTGGAGAGCACTGGAGCTGCACAGAGGTCAGGGCAGGGTTTCGTGGTAGAAACTCCAGGTCCGGTGGCTCTTTGGCATGGGAGTGCAGTTAGTTGCGACACATGCAACAGGAATGTGTGTGTGTGTGCTCAGTCATGTCTGATTCTCTGCGACCCCATGGACTGCAGCCCGCCAGGCTCCTCTGTCCATGGAATTCTCCAGGCAAGAATACTGAAGTGGGTTGCCATGCCCTTCTCCAGGGGATCTTCCCAACCCAGGGACCGAACCCATATCTCTTGCAGTGGCTTTGTGGGAATGTCTCAGAACTGGCTCCTGAAAGAAGCAGAGGCTTTACAGGCTGATGACAAAGCTGACCAGAGGCCTGGGGGTCTGGGAGCACTCAGGTGGTTGAGAACAAGAGTGAACATTTGTCACGCACATTCAGATTGCAGAATTTTTGATACTGTGCTGGAAGGGCTTAAAGGTGAGCATTGGTGAAGTATTGGGTTGAGCCAAAAAGCACTCTTGGGCCCGACCCAAGGAAAGGTTCAGAAAACAAAACTTTCCACTGATTCCACTAAGGTCCTCAGGTTGCTTCGTGGCACCTGAGAACAGTTAACTCCTCCGCCCCACCCCTACGCTATGCTTTCTTCTGTGCCCAGTCTTCCAGGCAGAGTTCTCGTGTATCCCCGGCAGCACGTGATCTTTCTCTGGTGGGAGCCCAGTCTCTCGTCTTACTCACCAGCAGGTGAATGCTGATGCCCCACCTGCTGTACCCAGTCTCCTCCCTGACAATCGGCCCTGCGTTAGCATGGCTCCTCCTCAATCCTCTGAAAGATACACCTGCATGTGTTGCAAATTTGGGCTGCTCACCTGGGGAGGATTCGCGCACCATTTCCTGCCATGGCTAACCCTGAGAGCCGCTGGAGAGCACACAGGAGACGAACCACACAAGAGAACACTGAGTGGACACCTGGATATGGCCCGTGAGCCAGAAAATGGCAAATCACCCATCATCCCTGCACGAGAAATCCTCACTGCCACAAGTCTGGGGCTGGCTCTCTGGACACATGGATGACCTGTTTAAAAAAAAAAAAAACACTCAGGCCTTCCTGAATGAGGATGCCTAGTGAAAAATCCGCAGGAAGGCTCCAGAAAACCATCTGCTGCCTTTATTTCCCCCTGTGCATTAAAAGTGCACAGCTGCTGGACACGAAAGAATCCTTTATGCTGCCCTGTGCCTCATGGGCTGGGTGTGGATGCTGAGGGCAGAGAGGAAGCCAGGTGGGAGGGAATTAGGGGGAAGCACCTCCAGGAATATCCACCTGGATCTGAGTGTATTGAGCAGGGCGGCCTAGATTTCTCCACGCACACCCCCGCCTGTGTGCTCTCTAAAGGAGCTGTCCTTCACATATGTAGTTGATGCTCTGGGTGAGTTTGTCTGTGGGGATGTGTATGTGTTTTTCTTTTTGATCTGAAAATTGGGCTTTGGGTTCACAAGCAGCAGCTGCAGCTGCCATAATTAAAATGAAATAACCCACTTCCTCCAGTCCTCAGGGAGAAAAGCTTAAGAGAAAAAAAAAAATCCATATTGTAAGTGGACTCAGGAATGTGGTGAATCTTCTCTTCTCTCCCTGTTCACAAGTTTCATGGCTTTGCTTTTCTCTGGAGCCAGAGGAAGAGAAAGGAATGATCCTTTGACTGAGCATGTATCCTTGTCCCAGGCACCACGCAAGGCTGTCCCAGCTGCACAAGCCAGGGTTTGAACCCAGTTTTAATGCTTCATCTCCTCCTCTGCCACGTGCCATTCTTGTATCCTATTAGACCCCAGCTCTCTCATACTGATGTGATTCTGTCCGGAGACCTGGGAGGTTTGGTATTATTAAGATGTTATTGAATATGTTGGCACATATAATTGTCTTGGATTAGAAACCAAAGCTCTTAGCAGAGTAACAAAGTGAAGCATCTCATGCTAAATGATTCCATGCTAATGAGACGGTTTTCAGAGGATTGGAATTGTTCTTGAAGGTGTTGCTTAGAAGTTGCTATTCAAACCAGGCTGGGAAAATAAAACCCCAGAGGAACCGTAGACTCTGGTCTGTTTGGATGTCAGTTGAAGGGAACTGAGGTAGAAAGGGACATCTGTGTGTCCAGAACTGAAGCCACAGCGGTCACCCTCTTCAAGAAGGTCTCAGTATGGTGGAGGAGAAAGATATGCTGACAATTCCAAGATGCTGGTAATAAGCGCTGGAAGTGTTAGTTGCCCAGTTGTGTCTGACTCTTTTCGACCCTATGGACCCTGCCAGGCCCCTCTGTCCATGGAATTCTCCAGGCAAGAATACTGGAGTAGGCAGCCATTCCTTTCCCCGGGGGATCTTCCCAACCCAGGAATCAAACCTGGGTCTCCTGCATTGCAGACAGATTTTTTTTTCTTTTTTTTTTTCTGTTTTACCATCTGAGCCACCAGGGAAGTCCAATAAGCACTAGGTCAAGGGTATTAACAACCTGCTATAGTTGCAGCATTTTTTTTTCTCTCCAAATCCATGACTTCAGTTGGTAAATTTGTGAGGAGAACAACCTCACTGGGAGGGCATAGCCAAAATGTTGAAAATAAAAAGATGAGAAGAAATTATCACACATTCTCATGTATGTGCCCAGGGCCTGGCACTTAGTCTCTCTAAGTCATTATTATTATTCCCATTTAATAATGAGGAAACTTAAGATTCAATCTCTGGATCGAGACGATCCCCTGGAGTAGGGCACAGCAACCTATTCCAGTGTTCTTGCCAGGAGAATCCCATGGACATAAGAGCCTTTGTGGGTCACAGTCCATACAGTCACAAAGAGTCAGACATGACTGAAGCGACTTAGCATGCGTGCACAAGGAGCTAAGTGGTTTGCTCAAGGCCCCATAGGTATAGCCAGTAACCTGGGGGCGGTTGGAGGGTGTGATTAAGACCCAACCTATTTGCTTCCTAAGTCCCTGCTCTTGCCACTGTGCCAGGCTTCCCTGAAGAAAACCTACACCCTAGATTGTCCAGTGTATAGCAAAGCCATCACCATGTCCCATTTTTAGAATGAGGAACTCTTTTTTTCCTTGGGGAAAAAAACAAGTTTTCACAGCAGGCATCTTTATGGGAGTGATTCATGACCGTTCTCTCCAGGCTGCAGGTGTGCCAATCCAGATGGAGTGCCCTGAGTCCTCCGAGCAGTCCTCCCAAACAGTGACATCAGCCCAGAGACTCTGGGTTCCTCACTGACTTTCTCCATGGCCCAGCAGAGGAGGCCTGGGTATACAAGTGTGTTTCCCTGGGCTCCCAGTCCGCTGCCCCTGTTAAACTTAGCTGACAGAAGTTAGCATTCCCTACAAGAGAATGAGGTGGTCCCCTGCTACTTTTGGAATTCTCTGCAAGAGACTGTAGTCCATGTTGTTTGGGAGGCAACTCAAGGTATTATCTTCTAGATTGGGGACACCTGGGGGAAAGCTGGAGGCTTCCCAGGTGGTGCTAGAGGTAAAGAACCTACCTACCATTGCAGGAGACGTAAGAGAAACGGGTTCATTCCCTGAGTCAGAAGATTCCCCTGGAGAAGGAAATGGCAACCCACTCCAGGATTCTTGCCTGGAGAATCCCGCAGACAGGAGCCTGGTGGGCTACCATCCATGGGATCATAAAGAGTCGGACACAACTGAATCGACTTAGCACGTACACACGCACAGGGGAAAGCTAGCAGGAGCAGAGGCACTTGGCACTTCATTCCGTCTCAGCCTCTCAAAAGGCAGCCCAGGAAACCATCCTGCTTCCCCCCACCCACTTCCTAGGGCAGGCGGGAGGTACGCTAGGAGCAGAAGGTGTACCGGGCTGTCCAGTGTGCAAGTGTCCACACAGGTCACAGCATGCTTTCAGGCTCACCTGGGAAAGGAAAGAACCGGACCCAGATCTCATCTGCTACACTCCTAGCTGGGGGATTAGGGGCAAGCTACTGGAATTCCCTGAAGCCTCATTTTCTCATCTGCAAGTCTGGAAGGAATAGGCTTGTTTCCTACGGCTGTTTAGAAGGTTAACTGAGATCAAATATGTACCAACCCTGAAAACTGCTCAGTGCCTGGCACACAATTAGCTTCCTCCCTTTCCGATCCGTACTGTGCAAGCTTGCCAAATCCATCTTCCTGCAACACATCTCTAATTATGCCCCATCTCTGCTCATAAGCCCTCGGTGGCTCTATTACTCAGTGAATGATGGCCACCTTCTCTGTTTTGGTGTTCAGGGCCCTGCTTCTGGGGGCCTGCGTCATCTGTCGGGTGTCTTCCGCTTCCCTCCACGCAGTCCTCACTCACTCTTCATTCACACTTTCCCCTCCTGTGCCTTCACTCCCTCACATGAGTGCCCCGCCCTGTTCCCATGCCAACCCCCCCAACTCTGTCCCCGGTGCCCAGCTGGTGGCATGCTGCCCAGTCGGTGCTCCCTGGTTTGCCGATGTGACCCATCTGCTCCTCCCTCCTCTGACTGTCTTGTTTTTCTGTTTCCACCCCCCAAACTGCCAAGCATTTCCCTTACTTGCAGCCTTATCACCCTGTGAGTCCCTGTGGGCACGGTTTGCTTCTGAGTCCTCAGTGTGTTCTGTATCACACCTAACACTCCGAATAGGAGTGAGCGAGTGAGCAAGTTAAGGAATGAACACCCACATCCAGTCCTAACTGCATTGCCCTTCATAAACTGCTCGTACACGAAAGGGAAAGTTTTAGTCGCTTGGTCATGTCCAACTCCTTGTGACCCCATGGACTGCAGCCCACCAGGCTCCTCTGTCCATGGGATTCTCCAGGCAAGAACACTGGAGTGGGTTGCCATTCCTTCTCCAGGGATTGAACCCAGGTCTCCTGCATTATAGACAGATTATTTACTGTCTGGGCCACCAGGGAAGCCCTAAAGCCTTGGTCAATCCTTGGGCATTTTGGTTTCATTAACCATCATGGGGTGCTTATTGGAGGTACAGCCAGCCCTTTATACCCACAGGTTCCACGTCTGTGGATTCAACCAACTACAGATTGAAAATATTCTAGGGGGAAGAAAATCTCTGGACAGTTCCCAAAACCAAACTTGACTTTACCCCACCAGCAACGATTTATATAGCATTTACATTGAGTTGGACACGACTGAGTGACTGAACTGAATATATCATTTACCTTGTGTTAGGTATCATAAGTGATCTAGAGATGATTTAATGTAGATGGGAGGGTATATGTAGGTTACATACAAATCCTATACCACTTTATGTAAGGCACTTGAGCATCCATGGAATTTGGTACCCATGAGGGATCCTGGAACCAATCACCCTGCATGTACCAAGTGATGACTTTACTTTGAAAAAGGGAATTTGGAGATACAAACTGAAAATAAAAAATGAAGAAAAGGAGTAAAGGTTTTCCCAGGAAGCCTGGCAAAGATGAAGGTGGAATAGAAGTAAAGCTATAGTTCTGCGGCTTCTTCAGGATGGAGGGATCAGATAAAGGTCCCAAGTACTAGCTCTGGCCCAGATCCCTGGAGGCAGAGTGAAATTGTGTGACCTGGACAAAGGAGAGGGGTTTGAGAAAGACTCTAAGTGCTTCATCCAAGTCACTGGATACGATTAGGACCGCAGGGTGTCCCTTGCAGGCCAAGCCAACAACACTGGGCCCTAAAATCCACAAGGCGCTGGGCACGGGAGAAGAGGGCCACACACAACAGGAAGGGCCTCTAACCACGTCCATCATTACAGCAAAACAATTTCCTGCTCCCCTCTGAAACTTTGGAGGGTAAACTTGTAATGAGCAAGGCATAGTAAATAGAAATTAAGGGCACAGTAACCATTACCGTTCATTTGAGATACATAAAATGATAGACATTTCCTGTGATTACTGCCTATGTTTTGTTTGAGAGAATATAGTACGATTTATAAGGACTTTTCTAGTTTACCTCCAAACTTAGTCTTGCTGATTCTACCTGGCGGTGTTTGGGAGCCTGAGCCCTGAGGGAAGGGGACTCCACACTTGGGCAGAGCCTGGTGAATGTTCCCACCTAATCCAGTTACTCTGTTTGGAATAATGAGAATTTACAATAAAGAAACAGGAAATGCAGATGAAGCTAGCAAAATTTCACACTTAGGGGAGTTTTGTCTTAATGAAGATTACCAGTAATTCCTCACCTTCTAATAGGCAATAACGTCTTCTTAGCTAGGCTCCGAGGTATATTTGGCAAATATGTGTTCAGGGAATTTCTCAAACAATGACTTTGTACTTCAGATGCCTGAATGTATCCTTCGTGCATTGTCCTTTAGCTTAGAGCATCTTTCATATAAAAAGGCACTTTGTAGTGTCTTCAGTGGGTGAGTACAGTAGTTGGCGCAGGGAAGGTACAGAGGCCCCGAGTGTACTTGAAGTCCTCGAGTCTGTAAGGAGCTGTGTTCACATCCCCGCTCCTCCTCTTGCAGTGATCTCCTGCAAATGGCTTAAAACCTTTGACTCTCTTGCCACTCTTCTTGGAGTGAGATGGAATTTTCTTTTATTCATTTCACAAAGCTTTATTGTGGACAGATAGCTCTTTGGACACTGGATGTGTGGAGATGAATCAACATTGTCATAGAATTCTGGGGGCATACAGAATCTTACATGTAGCCTAGCTCAGAGTTTTTCTCTTTCAGACAAAGGCTCAAGGAGGGGACGTGATTTGCTAGAGGTTGCAGAATGATAAACAAGTGGACCAGAGCCAGACTCTTGGGTGTAAGGAGCTTTGCCCATGTGCCTCCAGATGATATATTGCAGGGAGGATGGGGCCATTCTATCGGGCTGGACACTAGGTGGTGTATTTATTTGCCCAGTGAATCAGTGATAGAACCGCTGCAGAGGCTGGTGCCTTGGCCACATGCTCTGCCCCCTTCCTGCTCCCTGCTTCCATTACAGCACAGTCAGTCCTTCACAGAACACTCGGTGTCCACTCTACACCAAGCTGCCTTTGCCAGGCTCATAAAGAGGGCTGATCCGTAGTTCTGACCCTCCAGGGGTTTGGTAAGCCTTAGGAAGCATGTGTCAACAGTGGCTGTCACACAAGGCCAGCTGAGATGGGAGAAGAAAGAAAGGTTGCAGACAGGGTGTTGTGCAGGATTCCCAGGGTATTTGAGACCCCACTTGCTTTTCTTCATGCCTGGGGGACCAGGAACCAGTCCCCTCTCCCTACTGGTGCACATTTGCTGATGAGAGATCTGCTAAACACACTCACTTGAATCTCTGTTCTCTGCCTCAACAGGAAGGATCCCATCCCATCCTCCAGGATCTGATGGCCCTGGAGACAGGGCTTCAGGGCCCACGGACACTGCCGACTCTTCAGAACGTGCTGACATGGAGCCAGGTCAGTCCCTTGTCCGCTCTGATTTTCTGTGTCATCAACTGAAAACCTGTGGTCTTGATGAGAAATGGTGTCTTAGAATCTGAAAACAGGTTGAAGGCTTTTGCCAACTAAGCTGCCTAGGGAATGCAGGGGTCAGGCCAGGGTGGAGGTGGCCTTCTTGGAGAACAGATGCAGTGGCAGGATTGGTGGCTGCTGGAAGCCAAGCCAGTGCCAGCTTGGTGGGCGGACAGGGCGGGTAAGGGCCAGGCATCCAGCCAGGTGTGAGCGGGGAGCTGGCACCCAGGAAGCACGGTGCATATCCAGGTCCACAGAGGCTGCAACAGCCTTGACAGTCGTCCTGGGGCCCAAGGCACCAGGGGCAGGATCCAGAGTTTGGTGGTTACATTTCAAGCTGAGTTGGAGTGGAATTGAAGGCATAGTTGAGAATGAGGTAGGAGGAAGTGTGTGGGCAGCTGCCCAGAGGACAGGTGGTCCACAGGCCAGGTCCAACTAGCCAGAATGGCTTTCCAGGGGCTTTTCTGATATTGCTGTGCAATGGCAAAACCAGAACACACCGGGGGAGGAGTAGGGAGTAGAAGGATGTTTCAAGCTAGAGAAAGAACATGGCAGAGAGAAAGGGAGAATCATGAATGGAGCCTGGGTCATCAGGAAGGCTACGGAATCAGGGAAATGTCAGGACCCAGGGGATGAGCCTGAGATGGTTGGATGGTATCATCGACTCAAGGGATGTGAGTCTGAGCAAACTCCAGGAGGTGGTGAAGGATAGGGAAACCTGGCGTGCTGCAGTCCATGGGGTCGCAGGGTCAGACACAGCTGAGTGACTGACTGAACAATAACAGACCAAGACTTCTTCCTGCCTTCTGGACGACCGTGCTGGGTAGAAGCCTGAGTCTCTCTAGGCTCAGTTGTGCTGCAGTAATGAACGAACTCCGGAATCTCAGTGGGTTAACACAGTGAAGGGTTATTTCTTGCTCATGCTGCCTGTCTAACCAAAGGGTGGAGGGCTCTGCTCTGCCCAGGGACTCGGGGGTCAGGCTGACAACTCTGCCATGTTTTAGGTGTGGCCCCTGGAACAAGGGGCCACCTTGGGCTCCACTTCAGAGGAAGAGGTGGCTCTTAATTGCTTCGGCTCAAAAGTGGCACAGCCTGTGGGCCAGAACTAATCATGTGGTCTTACCCGGTTTCGAGGGCTCTGGGAAATACAGATATTTGATAGGCAGTAACTGCCTCTACCATAGTAGATATTATGAGTTCCATTTTATAGGTAAGAAAACTGAGACGCAGACATTTTTTTGTTGTTGTTACATTTCTTTAGTTTTTTAATCTGGCGTGTGTGCATTCTAAGACACCTCAGTTGTGTTCATCTCTTTGCGAGGCTATAGACTTGTAGCCCACCAGCCTACTCTGTCCATGATTCTCTAAGCAAGAATACTGGAGTGGGCTGCCATTTCCTTCTCGAGGGGATCTTCCTGACTCAGGGAGCGAGCCTGCATCCCTATGTCTCCTGTATTGATAGATCGGTTCTTTATCACTAGTACCACCTAAAGTGAAGTCATTCAGTCGTGTCTGACTCTTTTTGACCCCATGGACTATACCCTACCAGGCTCCTCTAACCATGGGATTTTCTAGGCAAGAATACTGGAGTGGGTTGCCATTTCCTTCTCCACCTAGGAAGCCCTTTAATCTGGTGTTCCAACCAAATAACTCATTTTCAGAACTAGTGATATTGACACATTCTAAAGAGATTATCAGTATTTTTTTAATTTATTTTAATTGGAGGCTAATTACTTAACCCGGAGACATTAATTATCTTATCTGAGGTCTCCCAGCTAAAAAGCACCAAAGCCTAGATCATACATAACCTTAGATTCAGTCATTTATTCACCAATTCAGCAAAACATTGTATATTGACGTAGACCCAGCACCACTCTAGGCTCTGGGAATATAAAAGGGAACAAAAACAGATGTAGCCTCTGCTCTCAGCCTGGTGAATGTCTGTAACTACAAGCTGGGATAAATGTTTGCCAGTGGAGACACAGTGGTTTTCTGTATGTGTTAAGTCGAATCAGTTGTGTCCAACTTGCGACCCCGTGGACTGTAGCCCGCCAGGCTTCTCTGTCTGTGGGATTTACCAGGCAAGAATACTGGAATGGTTAGCCATTCCCTTCTCCAGGGGATCTTCCTGACCCAGGGATGGAACCCATGTCTCTTATATCTCCTGCATTGGCCAGTGGATTCTTTACCATGGGAACAACCTGGAAAGCCATAGTCCTCTGAGGACACCTATTAAGATTTTTGCCTTTTATAGAGAGGGACAGGTAAAATGGGGTGACATTAATTGAGGCATTGTGCCAAGTACTCGATTGATGTATCTCATCAAATAGCTGCAACCCCAAGAGGTAGTTCTTATAATTCCATCTTGAGAGCCCCTTGGACAACAAGGAGATCCAACCAGTCCTTCCTAAAGGAAATCAGTCCTGAATATTCATTGGAAGGACTGATGCTAAAGCTGAAACTCCAATACTTTGGCCACCTGATGTGAAGAACTGAATCATTTGAAAAGACCCTGATGCTGGAAAAGATTGAAGGCGGGAGGAGAAGGGGATGACAAAGGATGAAATGGTTGGATGACATCACCGACACAATGGACATGAGTTTGGGTGAACTCCAGGAGTTGGTTATGGACAGGGAGGCCTGGCATGCTGCAGTCCATGGGGCCGCAAAGAGTCCGACATGACTGAGCGACTGAACTGAACTGGAGGTGAGAAAACTGAGGTTCATTTGGCAAGGGAAGATGACTGGGCTGCAGGTGAGCTCTTCCACCCCATCCAGGCTCACTTGTAAGGAGGACATGAATGTTAAAGTTAAAAATTAAATCTCATCCCTCACTGCATCTAAACCCAAGAAAGGTGTAAATCCCCACATCCCATAGGCCTCTTCCTCCCGTAAATCCCCACATCCCGGGCCTCTCTCTCACTGGTTCCCTGAACATCCTGCAGTGTCACATGTGAATGCAGCTCTTGGCTCTGACAGAGGGGCTCCTTGGACCCCAGATGGCGTCTCTCATTCCCATGTTGATGCTGCCCAGAGACCTGGGCCCAGAGCAAGGCTCGCTGAACCCACGTGCATTGAGACAGAGGAAAAATTGCAGGAACCTCAGTAGCAGGATCTGAGCCCGGCCGGATGGGGTTGAGTCTCAGCCTTGGCACTGGGGGGGTTCTTCTGTCTAGAATGTTCCTCCTCTTCTTTGTCTCATTTCCCCCCTGTCCCTCCACTCACACTTAGTGCTGCATTCGCCCTGACTCCATCACTTTCCCCCCGCCCTCAGCACCTGTGGCCAGCTCCTCTGTCGCCTCCCTGGTCCGAGCCACCCTCTCGGACCTGGATTCCTGCAGTGGCCTCCTTGGGAGCCTCTGCTGCCACCATTCCCTCCCGGGGGAGGGAACAGATCTGATCTGATGGGTTCAGTCAGATCAGATCACTCCTCTGCTCACAGTTCACTCATGGCTCCCCAGCTTATGCAGAGGGAAAGTCACAGACCTCACCCTGACCCCCCACGACTCGCCTGAGCCAGCCCCTGTCCCCTCCTCCCCCATCTTTGTCTATCCCTCGCTCACACCAGTGGACCCTCCGCTTTTAACCATAGACACATTCCCATCTCAAAGCATAAGGCATCGAATCCCTTTTCCAGCTTTTGGGAGAACTTTTCAGGCAGAGGGAACAAACCTCCAGGTCACCATCCAAGCGAGCAGAGCATAGATGGGGCTGAATCAGCAAAGCAGTGTGTTTGCTGTTCAAGATGCAGCTGGGTTCCCGTGGTGTGAGCAAGGTGGATGTAGAGGAGGTGAGAAGGGAAGGCAGTCCTCACCCTCCAGGTCTTCCTGTGCCCATCTTCCCTTTGAACATTCCTAGGTAGCATTTATCTCCACCTGGCACATCGTATATTACTCTGTTTTCTGTTCTTCCCCCGTTGGAATGTAAGCTCCATGA
Source organism: Redunca redunca (assembly GCA_006410935.1). Classification (NCBI taxonomy): domain Eukaryota; kingdom Metazoa; phylum Chordata; class Mammalia; order Artiodactyla; family Bovidae; genus Redunca; species Redunca redunca. The sequence goes on from SJYQ01001506.1 coordinate 1,672,248, forward strand.
AGGCAGGGGGTTACTCTGTGTTGTGTTGGCAGGGTTCTGATGTCTAGAACACTGCCTGGAATGTGGAGGCACTCAGGAAATGCGCACTGGGTGACTAAATGAGTAGACAACTGAAGGAAAGATTCCAGAGCGCGACTCGTTACACTGTTCTCGGCACCTGCCTTTATATGTGTTGTCCCCTCTTCCAGGAAGGTCCCCACTGCCTTCCTCCCCGCCCTTGCCCCCTCATTCTCTCTCACTCACTCTGCCAGCTCAGGGGGGCCACTCCCCTGCAGCACATCACCCAAGCACTGTTCCTGCATCCCCCTGAGCTCGGGGTTTCCAGGGCAAGCTCAGATCCTCATCTGGGGCCCCTGGAGCCTGGCGCACAGGTAGCGTCCAGTAAGAGTTCATTGGGCTGAGCTGAGTTGACCAGAAATGCCGTCCCAGGGGCCTGTCCGCCTCCTCCTTCCCTCACCCGCAGTCAGGAGGCAGGAGCCCTTGTTGCCAACTGAGTCTCCCCCTGCTTAACGCCTGCCTCAGAGATCAGGAAGACGAGGCAAATGGGACACTAATGAAATTCAGAGAGAAAACTAAATTGGGAGGTGTTGCAAACATGGTGGAGGAGGGAGATGTGATTTAAAAGGCTTGCTCTTGCTCCAGGGTGGGAGGGGGTGTGGGGAGGGCTGCAGAGAGCGCTGGGCTGGAGGGAGCCTCACACAGGCCCACTTCTGACCCCTCCAGCTGGGGTGGCCTGCCCATCCCTTTAGTTCAGGGGCCTCACTGTTCTGGCTTTAAATTAGGGGCCTTTTTTTGCTTGACTCATTCATTCATTCATGCCTTCCCACCACCTTGCCTAAAAAGATTTGAGTGGGCTAGAAAAACTGTAGTTGATTAATTGAGACGAAGAACATTTAATGCAAAATTAAGATAGAATGTGGCAACCCACTCCAGTGTTCTTGCCTGGAGAATCCCAGGGACGGGGGAGCCTGGTGGGCTGCCATCTATGGGGTCGCACAGAGTCGAACACAACTGAAGTGACTTAGCAGCAGCAGCAAGATAGAATGAGGGGGAGGAAAAAGGGAAATGGAGACGAGAAGGTGATCCGGGCCAGTCGGAAGAGGAGGTTCTTGGGAAGGGGGGTTGGACACCGCTGTCCTGAGGATGGCACAGGCTCTCGTGACAGGTGCATGGGCTGCAGCTGTGACCAATCTTTCGGGAGCACCTGTGGTCCAGGAGAAGTGAGGACGACCGCTGTCTCAGTTCCTGCTAACCTGTTCTTCGTGTCTTCAGTTATAGGCATTGATTGGCTGACTGCTGTGTGCCAGGGACCACCCCACTCCCCCCACAGCACACTCTTTTCTATCTCCCTGAATGTTCACAGTAGTGACCTTTCCTCACAGGGTAGTCTTTTTTTTAATTAATTATTTTAACTGGAGGATAACTACTTTACAGTGCTGTGATGGCTTTTGCCATACATCAGTATGACTCGCCTATAGGTATACATGTGCCCCCTCCATCCTGAACCCCCTCCACTGCCTTCCCCTTCTCATCCATCCAGCTTGTCACAGAGTACTAGCTTCAGGTGCCCTGCATCATGCATCAAACTTGCCCTGGTTACCTATTTTACATATAGTAATGTATATGTTTTAATGAGTGAGTGTGAGTGATAGTTGCTCAGTCATGCCTGACTCTTTGCAACCCCATGAACTGTAGCCTGCCAGGCTCCTCTGTTCGTGGAATTCTCCAGGCAAGATTACTGGGGTGGGTTGCCATTTCCTTTTCTATGTTTCCATGCTCTTCTCTCAAATCATCCCACCCTCGCCTTCTCCCACCGAGTCCAAAAGACTCTTCTTTACCTCTGTGTCTCCTTTGCTGCCCTGCATGTAGAATTGTTGGTGCCATCTTTCTAGATTCCATGTATATGTTTTAGTATATGGTATTTGTCTTTCTCTTTTTGTCTTACTTCAGTCTGTACAACAGGCCCTATGTTCATCCACCGAATTAGACCTGACTCGAATGTGTTCCTTTTTATTGCTGAGTAATATTGCATTGTGTATATATATCACAACTTCCTTATCTATTCATCTGCCAATGGACATCTAGGTTGCTTCCATGTCTTAGCTATTGTAAACAGTGTTGCAATGAGCATTGGGGTACATGTGTCTTTTTCAATTCTGGTTTCCTCAGGGTATATGCCCAGCAATGGAATTACCTTCTCAAGCTCATTTTAGGGATGAGGTGATGGAGGCTCAGAAATAAGAGTCATCTCTTCAACAAATGGTACTGGGACAACTGGAGATCCACATACAAAACCTTGAAGTTAGACCCCTTCCTCACACCATATACAAATATTAGCTGAACATGAATCATCCATCCAGCATCCTGGTGGGTACCAGTAGGTGAACACTGGAGTGGAAGAGGGTTGAAAGGTCGAGGCCTCCTGATGGAAGGCTTGGGATGCCATACAGGGAAGCCAAGATGTCCTGTTATTCTTGTTTAAGAAATGATAAGCCACTGGAAGCTCTTGCACAAGCATTGGATTGATGGTAGGACCCTTACATGTGCAGAAGACTGTGATCACCAATAGGCAGATAGAGGTCATCCACTACTCATTCAAAGTCAGTCACAAAGAGAATAATGTCAGTGATCTAGAGGAGAAGGGGAAATGAGAAAGATGGAGGAATGTAACAGCTAAGTGAGCACTCTCGGTGTGCCAGGCAATCACCATATCATCTAATCATCACGGCACTTAGGGAGTACTTTCTCCACTTGACAGATTTATAAACTGAGGCATCCATCCCCACCCCCACCCCAGGATTGCTGTTGTTCAGTCACTGAGACATGTCTGACTCTTGTGACCCCATGGACTGTAGCCAATCAGGTACCTCTGTCCACAGGATTTTCCAGGCAAGAATACTGGAGTGGGGTGCCATTTCCTTTTCTTTCCAAACCCAGGGATTGAACCCAGGTCTCCTGCATTGGCAGGTGGGTTCTTTACCACTGAGCCCCCAGGGAAGCCTGCCTGCCCCAGGATGCCTTACTAATAGATGCAGAATTGGGATTCAAATGCAAGTCAGTCTGCTTCTAAAGCCCACGATTACTTTTCCCACCACCCCACCTAGGCTTGGTATTGTTCATTGGAACTAGCGTGTTTACTGCTACAGCCTGCTCTTTTTAAAATGCATGTCTATCTTTCAGGCACGCTTTTTAGCTTTGGGAATATTGAACAAGAACCTCAGGTACGGTTCTTTGTTCCACCCTTTTGGAGTCTACCATGGCAGCTCCCCCGCAGGTAGCAGACAGTCAGCAGTCCTCACTTTTGTATCTGTTACTTTTCATAGACAACATGGTCACAGATGAGATGATAACTATTATCTAGAGTTGCTGGTGACTCAAAGACAGCTGAGTGGTCAGGCCTTGTCAGAACCTTCCATCCTGGTTAGCACTGGGAACCTGGGGGTTCAGAAAATAGGGGACAGAGCAGTTACTTTGCTCAGGGCCAGGTTGGAGAAATAATCCTAATTGGAACATGCTGATCCTCATAGGCATGTGTGCTAAGTCGCTTCAGTTGTGTCTGACTCTTTGCAACCCCATGGACTATAGCCCACCAGGCTCCTCTGTCCATGGGAGCCTCCAGGCTAGAATACTGAACTGGGTTGCCATGCCCTCCTCCAGGGGCTCTTCCAACCCAGGGATCGAACCTGCGTCTCTTACATCTCTTGCATTGGTGGGCAGATTCTTTACCACTAGCGCCACCTGGGAAGCCCGGGTTCTTGTGTAAATACTGAATAAAGCAAACATGACTTATGAGGCTAAGCATGTGTTGTCACATTTGGTGCCAATTATGGCAGTGAAGCAAAGATAAATGAACATTGATTGAACTTTCTGTGGGTTAGTATCTGTGCTGGGCACAGCACGTCTTATTCTCATTATGCAAACCTATGTGTTTGGGGCTCTGTGAGCTAGGGACAGTCCCATTTTCTAGCATCAAACTGAGACACAGAGAAGACGCTTGCTGAGGGACACCTATGTCCTAGTTCTGGGTGGAACTGGGGTTTGAAGCCAGGTCCGTGTGCCTCGTCCTCGGGGGTCCCCACGCCATCCTCCAGCTGGGGAGAAGCTGCCAGGTCTGGTCCTGGTTAGGCACCTTGCTTCCATTTGTGAGGTACAGCAGTCCAAACAGGGCTGCCGCGGCTGCCATACCCTCATGCTGGTTTCGGGCTTTTTCTGCCCAGACCATTTGCCTGTCCTCCACAACTCCCTTTCCCTCCCTGAGCTGGCACCTCCATCTTCACTCCAGGCACCCGGGATGCCCACCATCCTGCCATCCTACCACCCTTTCTATACCTGCTGCTGCTGCTGCTAAGTCACTTCAGTCGTGTCCAACTCTGTGCAACCCCATAGACAGCAGCCCACCAGGCTTCCCCATCCTTGGGATTCTCCAGGCAAGAACACTGGAGTGGGTTTGCCATTTCCTTCTCCAATGCATGAAAGTGAAAAGTGAAAGTGAAGTTGCTCAGTCGTGTCTGACCCTCAGCGACCCCATGGACTGCAGCCTTCCAGGCTCCTCCATCCATGGGATTTTCCAGGCAAGAGTACTGGAGTGGGGTGCCATTGCCTTCTCCGTTTCTATACCTAGTGTCTGCTTAATCAGTGTTTGGACTCGGTAAACACACAGATGGTCTAAGGAGAAGGAGGAAGGATCTGGTGACCTAACATGAAATCCAAAAGGTGCCCTAGATGGAGCTCGCAACGCAGAAGTTCCCTGTTCATTCAGAAGAGGAATCCTGATGAGGGAACATTTTCTGGATAGCCTCTGCCAGTATTTTGGAAAGTGACAACCAGGCAGCTGTAGAAACCAGGGGTGGAGTTCTACCCTTCCCCGAGGCCTTGCTGGAGTCATGGTTCAGAGAGCCACACGGCCACTGCTGCGGATGTTCCTGCCCTTCTGCACCTCCTCTAATGGAGCCCTCATCTGCCTGTCCCCCATCCCTGGGGCAGCGCTATAGCGCAATCCTGGATGCGCAGATGCATAACAGACTGACTCATAAGCTGAATCCCTGGTTCATTTCCAAATGGGAAGGTCAGTGCCATTTCCCTCAGTGGGTTCAAAGACCAGATCCTCATAAAGGCAGGGCTTGCTGCTCATGGCATCTTTAGCTGCACGTCTCAGTAGCCAGTTTAGCCAAAGCAGCCAAGGTCATGGCTCTTCTGAAGCTATGACCCTCTCTCACTATGCTGCCTTGACTTACCTGCTGTGAAATGGATGTGCTTGGACATCCTCCACCCGCTGCTGCTTTGTGAAAGCTCCCTAGGTGGGAGAGAGCAGCCTGTCAACATCTCTCAGCACAGAATCCTTTGCCTCTTTGGATTCTAACCCTGATGGAGAAGCCGAGTGTGCAGCAAACGCTCCAGGGGTGAGAACAGACATTTGTTGAATACCTATTATATGTCAACCACTGCGCTAGGCATTTCACAGTCCATTTAACCCTCACAACTTCCAGTGAGGTAAGCACTGTTATTTCTGATTCGCAGATGGGGCCATGGAGCCTCAGAGAGGGTCAATGGCTTGAAGTCACACAGCTGGGAAGTGGGGGAGGCTGGAAATGAATCAGGGTCATCTGCTGCCAAGCCCAACTCCTTCCCACTGGGTTGAAATTAATAACAATGATGGCAGCAAGAGCCACCATCGGCGGCTACGCCTGACTTGTATTAGCTCACCGAATCACAGCAACAACCCAGTGAGAGCAGGTACTATTACGGTTCAGATTTTACCCACGAGGAAACCAAGTCACAGAGCAGTGCTTTCAGAGTGAAGCACTGTCCAGAAGTGGGTGTTCGGAACGTAAGCCCCAGCAATCTGTTACCGTTGGCTGCTCCGTCATAAATACCTCTTGTCTAAAATAAGCACAAACCTTGTTCATAGGATGTACTTAATAATATTAATATTTGGTCACTGGTAATTAACTCCACGATGCTCTTGCCACCCACTGGAGTTGGAATTCTTGTTGCTCTTAACAGCTGGGCTAGCCATTTAGCTGCCCCTTGCCCTGGGAGAAGGTGGAATTCTGAGGTGGAATTCCGGATGTGAGGAGTCAAACAAGATAGAAGGGTATATAGTGGAAGAGAGCCGGCTCTGCAATCATACGGATAGAGTCCAAGCCTGGTTTACCCACTCTGGATTCTAAGTTACTTAACCTCTGCTTCAGTTTCCTAATACATGAAATGGTCATAATAAGAGCCCATATCTCAGTGGACTATTGTAAGGGTTCACAGTCTCCTAAGGTGCTTATAATCAGAGGTGACTCAAAACTCAGGTGCCCAGTAACTGAACTGTTGTATTGTAGAATGTTCGTTGACAGAGTTGGACTTACGAGCTGATCTAGTTCCACGCTTTAATTTGCTGATGAGGCCAGTGAGGACCAGAGACAGGCAGTGACTGGCCCAAGACACGCAGTATTTTGGTTTTCTGATTCCAATGCCAAAGTTCTTTCTGATATTGCAGGTGCACTAGAGTGGGTTGCCGTTTCCGACTCCAGGGGCTCTTCCCAACCCAGGGATTGAACCCACACCTCCTGCGTCTCTTGCATTGGCAAGCAGATTATTTACCACTGTGCTGCCTGGGAAGTCCCTCTGACGGCACACATAGACTATATTTAGAGCAGCCTCAGGAAGCCTATACGTCAGCCTTGCTTCTAGACGTTCTAGTTATCTTTCAACCTGTTTTAGTTTTTTTTGAAAGCCTATTCTTTGTTTATGCTTTGACTACTCTTACATATCTCTTTAGATATTATATACATTTCTTTTCTTTTCTGAATCTGATCATTTCAGCACCCATAGGTCTGATTCTTTTGTTCATTATTTTTGCTGTCTCTTGCTCATGGTGGCTCGTTGCCTCACGTGTTCTGTGAATTTTCAAATCATGTGTTCATGATTGTTTGGTGGGGATCCTTTGAGGCCTGAGCTGAACCTTCATTGGTCCAGAAAGAATTTACATTTGCTTAAGCTAGATGCCTGGAGGAATCACCAACTTGAGGTTACTTTTAAATTCAATACTCAACTCAGACTTAGGGTTCTTTTCTGGGCATAAAGTAATATGTAGTCAAGCACCAGATCCACGTGAGGACCACTTTTTTCATTGATAAAAGCATGTGTGTGCTCAGTTGTGTCAGACTTTTGGGGACCCTATGGACTGTAGCCTGCCAAGTTCCTCCATCCATGGGATTTTCCAGGCAAGAATACTGGAGGGGGTTGCCATTTCCCTCTCCAGGGGATCTTTCCAACCCAGGGATTGAACACGCATCCCTTGCGTTTATTGTATTGGCAGGTGGATTCTTTACCACTGTACCACCTGGAAAGCCTCATAAGAAACATTAAAATTTTTTCCTTTCTCTTCACTCATCCCCACAACCAAATTTCCCTTGCTGTCGTCTTTGGTGGGGTAGGATTTTGTCTTTTTTTCTGACTCACCTGTTCATTGTGGCACACATGTCTCCTTTGGAAATCTTAACCCTAAGTGAGGTCTCAGTCTGACTTCTGCCTTTTCAAGGACTTTGACTTTGCCTCTTTCCTTGACTCTAAAACTAAAATTCCCAGACCACCAAGGACAGGCAGAGACTGTCCCCCAGGACTGTCCCCTGCTCCCTGCTTGGGAACCTCTAGAGATTCATGCTATCTTGTGGTCATCTTGACCTCTGAAAGTTTGCCTCCTCTCTCTTGACAGGTCAGTCTCTATATTTTTAAAAAATTGTTTGTATGTTTATTTAATCTAATATTTTTCTATTTCTTGCATTAGGAGAATTTCTTAGGGTGAATAAGCAGACATACATACTGTGGAAATAGAAGTTGAAAGTGGTCACCTCTATCTTTCTTTTGGTGTGAACATGGGGCTTCATTGGCTAAGATTTTCCTGATTATTACGGGTTGGCAGTTTACTGTATTTTTGGTCCAGAGTCCATGGAGTGTGCCAGGAACACTGAGGGGCGGTTTCCATGCCACGGACCAAGTCCCTCTCAGTGCCATTGCCCTCAGGCTTCTGAGATCTCACCCTGTGTGCATCTCAGCCCCACAGGCGCCTTGACCAGGAACATTACCTATTGGTGTTGTCAAATGAAAACTCTGGTTCTGTGATAAGTGCCCAGGAGGCACCACATCCTGAAGGCGGGCCTACATGTCATTGCTATGATCCAGTTGTTCCCAGTGCAGTCCTTGGAAAAGCTTTAGCCAAGCACAGCAGAGGCAGCATGAGCAATCTTAATGTCATTTGCCCACCGATTCATTCACTCCCCAAACATTTACTGAACACCTACTCCATGCTGTGCCCATGTTAGACCTTGGGATGCAGAGACGGAGAAAGACAAGGACGTTTATATGGACAGTGACCACTGTCTGACCATTGCTTTGGCAGAATGAAACTGGAGGTGGAAGGGGACTAACCCAGCTTCCGACAGGGATGTCTAGGCAGGCTTCTCATAGGAAGTGAGAAGTGAGTCTATAAAGTAAGAGAACCAATAGCAAATCTAAAAACGAAAAGACCATGACTCACCAGCTCCTTGAAAGAAAATATGAACACACCACTTGAGAGCCAATGGTCCAGCTGATTTTCCTTTCCTGGTCTTGGTTTAGGGGTAGATACTTCTTTCGTCCACCTTGGGGCCAACACTTTGAGAATCACTGGTGTAATTTACATATCCTCTGCAGAGACACTGTCATCCCCCAGAGGGCAAGATTGGTTCTTGGGGATGAAAAAAATCTTAGTTATTATAGTCACTGTGGTCCTCTGAGGAACCTAGTTCATAAGCAGAAATACACTATATGTTCAGTATTAACATTTCACAGGAGGTAGAGGAATTTGCAGGGGGGAATGTCTATAAAGTCTCCTTAGCAATGGGTTTGGGGGGGCCGTGCAGAGTGATGTTGGGAAGGATTGTAATGAATAAAAAACTGAGAACCACTGGTGTAATGGGATGAGCAAGAGCATTGGAGACAGATATGCCTGTTCAGAGCTGCCCCCCTCACAACCTGTGTGTGGCTGTGACTGTGCTCAGTTGCTAAGTCGTGTCCAGCTCTTTGTAGCCCTGTGGACTGTCGCCCTCCAGGCTCCCCTGTCCATGGGATTTTCCAGGTAAGAATACTGGAGTGGGTTGCCGTTTCCTTCTCCAGGGGATCTTCCCAACCCAGAGATTGAACCCTCATCACTTGTACTGACAGATGGATTCTTTACTGTTGAAACAATTGGGAAGCCCCACAAGATGTATAATCTTGGGCAAAGGTATACCTCTCTCTGTGCCTCATTTTCCTTATCTCCTAAATGAGAAAGAATACCTCCCACCACAAGGTTGTTCTAAGGATTCAGTGAATCCTATATGTAAATTTCCTGGCACGTAACAGATGCTCAATAAATGTTATTAGGCGTGAGTTCCCTGCTTCCATCCAGCCTGACACACATGTTCAAGAGAGGGCCCAGAGGTACAGAGACTTGTTGCAAATGTTTTAACTGCAGACCATGAGTAACCTGTGTAGGAGAATTCCCCTCTGAGACCACGTGAATGTGTGATGTCCTGGGAGCTCTTGGAATGATCCAAGAGAGAGATCGGGTGATCCATGTGAGTTATCAAAGACAACATTTCCTGGTTCTTCTTCTGAGACACAATTAATATTCATCCTGCTTGGAGCAGTTGGTATCAGGGAAGTTCAGACATCCAGGTGGAGTTAAACCTTCTGAGTGACTATTTTTTTAAGGGAGAGAGTTTGGGATTTTCCCAGAGGTCCCTAATTAATTGGGGATTCCTGGCCTCTGTACCAACAGTTAGGGAAGAAACTATTGATCCAGGAGGAGCAGCCAAGTGGGGTATGAGTGGAAGTGAGCAGTACGTGGGAGGGAGGCAGGATTGCAGGAGGAGTCAGGAGAGGAGTCTTGGGTGGCTCTTCTTTGTTGCTCTGAGGTTCCACGCTTCCCTCCATCAGCAGCCTCCCCAGTGCCCCAGTGAGGGCCTGCAGAGATTAGTTTCCTGCATAAGGCCTGGCACAGAACAGACCCTCATCACAAACATGTTGAATGAGTCATTAACTTTCTCCCCTTCCCCTAACAGTTACAACTAGCAGCATTATTAAGTAATGTGTTGGTTTACTGCTTTATCTCACTTAACCCTCCTAGCAGCTCAATTGTTATTTCCACCACCATCATCGTCCCCCTTTATAGATGAGAAAACTGAGGCTGGGAGAAGTTAGAATGTTGCCCCAGATGCCAAGATTGCAGGGCCAGGACCAGCGGCAGCTCACCCCACTTGACCTCCAACCCTGGGCTCACGTCCACTCTGCCGTTTTCTGGATCTTCCTGAGGGTGAGGTCGGAGGCTGGTGCAATTCTGAGTCCCAGTGTCCGGCACAGGAAAGGGAGAGGGCCCTGTTTCGCAGCAGTGGGCTGGCTGCCTTCCTCCTGCCATCCCTCCAGGGCTCTCTGCAGCCCCGATTCCTGTCTAGGCCTACCCACGTCGGGTGTGACCGGAGCGCAGAGGCCTCCGTATCGCTGACGCATGGACTGGGCCTGCAAGCGAGAAATGCAGCGCTGCCCCAGGGAGCCAGGCAGAGGCGCCTTCTTTCTGACACCTGCTGTTTCCCCGCAAGGCCTGTCTTCTGCAGGGATGAACAGTGTCTGAGCGAGTTCATTATCTCTGCTCAGAACATGTCAGGGCTCGGACCAAGCAAATCCAGGCATGGTCTGGGGGACTTCTCTGCAGCTCCCCCGCCTCTTCCAGCCCCAATGGACAACCCCCCGCCCCGCCCCATCATTCCCCTCCTCGCCACCAAATGAAACTCACACATGCACAAGAAAGACAGGGAGTCGGGAGACCCTGGAGATAAACTAGGACATGAAGTAATGAAATCATCTCTCGCTCTGTAAAGAATGTTGTGGTTGACCAGTATTTGCCTGTATGTTCTCTGGTTCATCTGCACAACAGTTGGGGCAGAAGGAGGGGTCTGCTGTTGCCGTCTCAGCTGGGGAGGGGTGGACGTGCTCCACCCTGGGCACTGTGGGTCCTCCAGGAGGTATCCCAGGCTGGAGGACATTTGACATCTTCTCACCCAACCTCCTCCCGACCGAGACTGGAACAGGGACTGTTCAGCCGCTCACACGGGTGGTAAATGGCAGCACCCAGGCTTGTACCTGGAACCCACTGACTGCAAAGGCAGAGTCCTTCCCCTCTGTTGTGTGGGGGATGTCTCAGAGATAGGGGAGAGGCCCTGGACAGCCACTGGCCCAGAGCAGTGGGTAAAATAGAGCGACCTTCACAGAGAACTGCAGAAGGAATGACTAACCACTCCAGTATTCTTGCCTGGGAAATCCTATAGATAGAGGAGCCTGGCAGGCTATAGTCCATGGGGTCGCAAAGAGTCAGACACGACTGAGAGACTAAACAGCAACAAAGAGGATAGCATCCAGGTTTGGCAAAATACTGACCAAGAGACTTCCTTGTGCTTATGGCTTGTCTTGGAGACTCTGGGGTGAGTTCTGGTCCAGCCATGCCCAGCCGTGGCCTAGGGCAGGGAGATGAGCAGAAGTGGGTGGCATGGAGTTTAGTGGGTCTGGAACACTCGAGAGAGATGCTTCCTGTGCTAGTTTAGCAACCTCACCAGTTACCTGCAATTATAGAAGAGGTGTTGCCTTATTCTCCAAAACAAGTGTAATATTAGCACACTGAAAGTTTAACTTGCAAAATAGCGAAGGAAAGCAATGAAACTGAGGTGCTGAGCCTCCAGGGGTGGTGAGGAAACAGCTCAGAGCAGCCTCCAAGGTAGCATCCCTGAAATAGAGGTCTGCCATTACCCTCTCTGCTTAGGGATTGTCTGTTGCTCCCCTTGGCCTCCAGAAGAAGCCTAGACTACATAGACGACCTGGTAGTATCCCTTTTCACAGAAGAGCTGATCATCAACAGCAAGGAGCTCAGGCTCTGGATCCTGACTCTCCTCCTTCCAAGCTGAGTCATCAGGAGTAGGTTTCTTAACTACCCCATGCCTCTATAAAGTCGCATGTAAAATTGACATGACAGTGAATTGTGGTGGTGGTGGTTGTTAGGATCAAATGAGGCGTTACACATAAAGCTGTGGGCATGGTACCTGGTCCATAGCATTTTCAACCAGTGTGAGTTGTGATATTGTTATTATTAGCAGCAGTGGTTGTAGCTGTAATTGTAGTGCCTTGCAGCCCCTGGGCCTTTGCACTTGCTCTTCCTTTGACGTGAGGAGCCCTTGGGATGTTTTTGCACCTGTCAGAAACTTTCTCATTCTCCCAGACCCGCCTGGAAGGTAAGCTCAGTGGTAGCCCTCTCTGACTTGGGCTGCAGTCTTGCTCCTGCCTCCCTCCCATGGTAGGTCATCACAGAGCCCTGCTGGCTTTTCAGCACACTGGTTGTAGTTCTCTGGGCCGCACAGGACATTTCTAGGTGCCCCAGAAGGGGCTTCCTGAGGGCAGGGTGTCTGGGCAGCAGGCAGCCCCCTGGGGGTGTTTGTTGCACAAGTCTGTCATTACCCCACACTCTGCCCATGACTAAGTGGCTCATAATTGGTGTTTGTGAGGATTTAGGCAAAGCAGGTTACAGCTACCTGTGCGGGGGTGTAGGCAGCACCCTGGAGGCCGGGGCCACACTTGTCTCCCTGCACCTGGCAGTAACAGATAGGATCGGGGCCTCATTATCCACCCACGGGAAAGAAATCCCCTACAGCTTTGACCTCAGGTTGAAAGGAAGTTCCCAGCGTTTTCTGTTTCCTTCCAACTGGCTCCCTCGACTCCAACACTGTTCCGGCAGCCAATTTGCTGCACTTCTGGAGTTTTCTCAAGGGTCTCAGGCATTGCCAGACTTCATCCTGCCTCCCTGAGCACTACTCCCATTTCTTCTGCTGTCTCTGCAATTTTCCCATTTGGGGGCAGACCACCCACATACACACAGGCTGGAGAAGGACCTCTGTGACCAGGGGCGGGATTCTTCAGACACTTGCCCCAGAGGCTGAAGGTCTTGGACGGGTTTCCTTGAACCCATGTGAGGCTTGGGACCTTGATGCTGGCAGGTGCCTGGCTCCTGCTTCCTAAACACCAGACCTGCCTTGGCTTCATTTGTCACTCAGAGTCTTGCGCTTGAGGCCACTCTCTCGTGCACAAAGCTGGACAGGCAGTATCTCTTCCACCTTCCCTCCCTCCCTTCCTTCCAAATATGAATCTCCTTTGCATCAAAAAATAGGATCAGTAGTACAGTAAAAAATCAAATACCTCCCAGTTGAAGGACTAAAACTTTATAGATATTGTAAGGGTCAAACACTGGAACGAGTCCAGCTGTCCTTCACAAAATGAATGGTGAAACAAGTTGTGGAAAGGAGTGAACCATTGATACCTGCAACAACTTGGATGGGTCTCTGGGGAACTGTGCTGTGCCAAAAAATTAAAGCCAATCCCATATCATCACATATGTATGATTCCACGGATAGAACATTTTGAAATGACTGAAATTTAGAGGTCAGGGTGGTGGTTGCCAGGATTTAATATCTTGATTGTGATGGTAGATACTGACACTTAGGAGATAAAACTGGGTAGAATTTGACAGGGGCATAGAGGACTACAAGTCACACTGGGGAAATCTGAGTAAGATTGGTGGATTGTATCAGTATCAGTCTGCTGATTGTGATAGTATATTACGCTTTTGCAAAATGTTACCAGTGTGGAAACTGGGCATATACATAAGGAATCTCCGTACTGTTCTTACAGCTGCCCATGGATCTACCATTATTTCAATGAAAGATTTCACTTAAAAAAATAAAAGATACTGCAAGTCCGTTCTGAAAAGAAATACTATAGATATAATTGAAGACCCTAGGGTGCTCCCCAGTCTTATTACTCTGTTTCCTGAGAAGCAACCAGTATCCAGGATTTCATATTGATCATTCCGACACCTGTTTGTAGACTTTGACTATGTTTGTACCCATGCGTAAGTAATGTAGTATTGTTTGGTATGTTTTAAACTCGTATATACTGTATTTGTTGGAGTTTACCTGCTGTATATAATCCTTTGTGTGACTATAACAGAGTTTATTTACTCTTTCTCTTATCGATGGGCTTGATTATCTCCAGTCTTGTGGTGTCAGTGGGGAAGCCATGGACCTTGTTCACGTTCCCTTGTGCAAGAGTTTATCCAAGTGATACCCTAGGAGCACTTGGGATGTCTGGGTCAGAGGGCATGTGCATCCCTAGTTCTCTTTGAATAGCTGGGTCATACGGCATGTGTATCTTTAGTTCCACTAAACACTACCAGAATTATTTCCAAATTATACCTATTTATTCTCCCTTAGACAATATATCAGAATATCTGGGGCTCTGCATCTTTGCCAGTGTGGTAATGTCAGACTTTTTAAATTTTGCCAACCCACTGGATATGAAATAGTACCCTCCTGTTTAAAATCCCTTGGCTTCTTCTCCCATGAATCATGATTATCTGTGCCCACATCCTATCTCCTCTACCCAGACTGGGAGCTCCTAGTCAAAATTTCCCAGATATATGCCGACTCATAATAGGGGCTTAAGATGTGTTGAATGAGTGAAAAAATAATTCTAGATACTCTTACTTGGAAGGATCATGACTTTCTTTTTCTTTCTTTTTAAATATTTAATCATGGGCTTTAAATAAAAAGCAACATCTTTGTTGAGATGTAATTCACCCATTTAAAGTATATGATTCAATAATTTTTAGGATATTCACAGAGTTGTGCAGCCATCACCATAATCCGTTTTAGAACATTTTTATCACCCCTCCTCCAAAATACCCACATCTATTACTGGTATTAGAAATCTGATCACTCCAGATTTCTCCCTAACCCTCCAGTCCCAAACAACCATTAATCTACTGCCTGTCCTTCTGAATTTTCCTATTCTAAACATTTCATGTAAATGTAATCATACATTATGTACTCTTTTGTAATAGGCTTCTTACGCTTAGCATAATGGTTTCAAGGCTGCAGAATGTGTAGTATTGAGTTGGTCAAAAAGTTCATTCAGATTTCCCATAATGAACTTTTTGGCCAACACAACACTTCATTTCTTTTTTATTGCAAAGTGAATTCCATTGAATGGATATACCACATTTTATTTATCACTTCATCAGTTGACAGACATCTGGGTTCCTTTCACTTTTTTAGTATTATGAGTAATGCTGCTGTGAACATTCATTATAGATTTCTTTGTAGATGCATATTTTCATTTCTCTTGGGAATATATTAATACCTAGGTGAGGAATTAGAGGAGCACGGAGCAAATCTGTTTAACCCTTTGAAGAACTGCCAGACTGTTTTCAAGTGCCTGTAGCATTTTGTGTTCCCGTCAGCAATGTATGAGTCTCGATTGCTCCACACCCTCGCCAACACTTATTGTTATGTCTTTTTTATTCTATCTCAGTCATGGGTTGTTGCATCAAGTAACCTGGGCTAGAATCCCAGTTTTGCTGTTTATTAGCTGTGAGGTCATCATTAACTCTCCCCTGTTTTCTTCCTCTGTAAAATGGGATTAATGATACCCACTTTTCAGGACAGTTGAGAGGTTGGATTATTAATAAAACAATAAGCTTGTTTTAGTACAGTCAGGGATGCAGCCAGCTCTCTTATCATTATGAGCCTCCTCTATTCCACTGTCTTCCTGGGATGTTCTTAAATTCACTTAGAACCTCCATGAGCACCTCTTCTCTACTGGCTGTGAGCTAAGCTGTGAGTGAGAAGCCCAGAGAGCTGCCTATCTCTAACACACAGAGCAGATGCCAGAAGAATTCCACTGTTAACAGTGATTCTCCAAGCCTCCAGGGGCCATCGCTGTGTGCCATGCCACCCTGGTTGGGTCTCACGAGCAGCTCCCCACCCCAGGCAGGCTAGAAGGGCAGAGAACCTTAGGAGGCCCCAGTTTAGGAAACCTCAAACCAGGTCTGAACCACTTGAGTTTAGTTAAATAGATTTTCCTCCTTCTCTTTGCAGAAGCCCCACTTTTCGTTTCATTATTTTTGCAACAATCACAAACATTATCTGCACTCCCAGGCATTGTATAAAAAAAAAAAAAAAAAAAGATTGCTTGCTGATTGCTACTGTTGTTCATTTTGGTGAAGACTCCAGGGATGGGAAGGACACAGCTGCAGGTCAGAGCAGTAGAGAAGAGCAGAGCTCAGGAATGCCAGAGCATGGGCAGGGGAGAGAAAGGAACAGTTCCTCACAGTGGGGGAGTCCTGGTCCTGGCAATCCGAGTAGCATTGCTACACAGGACGAGGTATTCATGGCAATGACATAGCCAATTGTGTCCAACTCTGTGTGACCTCACGGACTGGAGCCCCCCAGGCTCCTCTGTCCATGGGATTTCCCAGGCAAGAATACCAGAGTGGGTTGCCATGCCTTCCTCCAGTGCATCTTCCCAGCCCAGGGATCGAACCCACATCTCCCATATCTCCTGCATTCCAGGCAAATTCTCTACCCTCTGAGCCATCGGGGACATAGCCAGGAAGCAGAGGCTTATTAACTCTATCCTAATCCACTTGCCCAGTCCTGCCTACCTCACTCAGTGAACCAGAAACCTGGGCACTCTCTTGATTCTACCACCTCTTTGGTCCTGCCCGTCTAATCTCTCCAGTGCATCTACTTTTCCTCATCAGTCTCCCCATCATCTCTTTCCTGCATCACTGTAGCCTCCTCACTGTCTTCCTGCCCCTCTGCCTCTAGACATGCCCCTCCCAATGGGTGATGCATGCTCCAGCCCACAGTGATCTTCCCATAAAACAAATAAGATGAGGTTGCTTTCCACCTTAAACTCACATGAAGGGTTCCTTTTGCCTTGAGGATAAAGTCAAACTTAAGCCACTCGTCCATCTCTTCTCCACACTTCTACAGCTTACCGTGATCTCCGCAACTGCGTCAGCTATGATGGTGATTCATTTATCTATCTTCCCCATCCACCCCTGGGCTCTCTAAGAGCAGAAATTCTGGTTTACTCATGTCAATATTCTGACATCTAACAGAACTTCTGACTTAAGGTAGGCATGCCCTAAATGTTTGCTTCCTCTTGTTCTTGAATAGTCTTAACAATTTCTGGGACTCTTTTGCCTTACTTGTTTCTCTGTTTGACGTTGACCACTCTGAGCTGCAGACAGTAGCTGTTGTTCCCATTTTACAGATAGGAAAATCTGAGGTTCAGAGGTGAGAAGTGATGATCAATGATAAGTTCTGCAGATGGCAGAACTGTATTGGCACACAGATCCTCCAAATGAGCCGACACTAGAAGGCCATGAAGAAGGCCAGACAGGTTACTATTGCTGGTGGTTCTCAAAGTGTGGTCCCTTGACCATCAGCATCGGTTTTGCTATTAGAAATTCAAATTTGGGGGCCCAGGCACAAGATGATAGAATAGCAAGTGGCCCAGCCCAAACTTGCCAGCTGTCTTCCAGCCAAGATAGTGTTTTCTATGTTGTCTGATATTCTGCTTCTAGAGCTTCTCACATCCTTCAGCCCTAGTCGTGGGCTCTGCTGTACCACTGAGAAGGAAAGCTTCTTCCTACAGGCCCTCTACAGTATGGCCTTTTCCCATAAAGTCAGAAAGCAATGTGGGGCATAGTTGTGCTTGACCTTTGAACATACTTCCTACCAGGACTGATTAAACCTGGTCTGACAAATGTCTCTCTGGAGTGACTCTGAGTGTTGAGGCGGCCAGAGTATGAGTCCCTCGTAATGCCCCCGGTGAAGTGTCTCCAAGGCAAGATAATCTTGCAACGTGAACAGAAGCTACATTGACAGGCACAAAATTCAGAGACTGTGCTTGTGCCTAGAGCAACGGCTTTGTCCTCTCGTGCACTGCCTTGACTTTGAAGCAACTGTCAAGAATGATCAGCCTGGAATTGAAAGGCATCCGAGTGCCAGCTGAGCAAGAGAGAGGTGGGATGCACACAGACGTTTCCCCAGTGGTCTTTCTGGGTGCTCACATCCCTGAAGGACACCAAGCATGGCCGCGTGATGACGAGGAGTAAGCCTAGAAGGCCTGGCTTGCATCCTCAGGGTGTGGCCTTGGATGACCCTTGCCCTCCCTGGGCCAGATCTGCGAAGGTGCTAAATCGCCAAGGCCATTTTCGGCACTGATGTGTCACCTGTGGCATGTCTGGGGGACACTAGCTGCAATGGGTGGCTTTCTCCCAACTTCACAGATGAGCAATTAGCTGGTACTCAAGAACACAAGTCAACCCCAGCTGTTTCCACTGAAACTGTGTGGCCGTGGCCTCTGAAAGACAAGGGGCAGGGCAGGGGGGAGGTCAGTGTCCTCCTGAATCTCTGTCTCTCGCTCTGAAGGTCATCTTGTCCTTTCCAGTCTGCCTGTCCATTCCTCAGGGTCCCAGCTCACCGGTTCTCAGATTTCACTGTGCACTAGAATCACCTGGAAGGCTGGCAAAATGCAAACTGCTGAGCCTCCGCCCCAGTCTCTGATTCAGTAGGTCTAGGGTAAAGCCCCGGGTTCCCTTGGTGGCTCAGATGTAAAGAATCCTCCTGCAATGTGGGAGACGTGAGTTCAGTCCCTGGGTTGGGAAGATCCCCTGGAGGAGGCCATGGCAACCCACTCTAGTGTTCTTGCCTGGAGAATCACCATGGACAGAGGAGCCTGGCAAGCTACAATCCATGGGGTCACAAAGAGTCAGACACAACTCAGCTCAGCACATCACAGCAGCAGGGTTAAGCCCTAGAATTCGCATTTCCGACAGGCATCGGGGAGGTGCTGCTGCTCCTCTGGCATCACAGTGAGGACATCTGCTCTGCAGTTTGGTACCCAGCAGCTTCTGTGGTGCTTCTGCTCTCCTGTGACCTGTGATGGGAGCTCCCCCTCCTCAGGTGGCCCTTCCAGCCCTTGGGCAGACCTTCCCTACATGGAGTTTGTAACACCCACTCTTGCTAAGTCTCAGAATCCATGGCAAGTACAAATACTTGAGGTGAGAATAATCAGGTACCTCTGCTTGCCAGGCAGGAGGCCAAGCGCTTTACAGACAAAACTTCGTTAATCCCCTCCAACTATACAAGGATTAAAATATTCTTCCTGCCTCCCAGGATCACTGTAAAAATAAAAAGAATCAAAAATGTGAAAGTACTTTGGAACCTTATAAACTGTGAAGAGTTCTGGTTTTGCTTTTAAGCTTCATATTAATTTGCTAGGGCCACTATAGCAAAATACCACAGACTGGGTGTTTTAAACAACAGAAATTTTTTTTTTTTTCCAAAACTGTGGAGACTAGAAGTCCGAGATCAAGGTGCTCCCAGGTTTGGTTTCTTCTGAGGCCCCTCTCCTTGAGTTACAGGTGGATGCATTCTCACTGTGTCCTTATTTGATCATTCCTACTTCCCTGGTGGCTCAGATGGTAAAGCGTCTGTCTACAATGCGGGAGACAAGGGTTCGATCCCTGGGTCGGGAAGATTCCCTGGAGAAGGCAATAGCAACCCACTCCAGTACTCTTGTCTGGAAAATCCCATGGACGGAGGAGCTTGGTGCAGGCTACTGTTCATGGGGTCGCAAAGAGTCGGGCACGACTGAGCGACTTCACTTTCACTTTCACTCTCTTCTCATTCCAGTCATATTGGATTAGGATCCACCTACATGACATCCTGGAGGAGGAAATGGCTACCCACTCCAGGATTCTTGCCTGGAGAATCCCATGGACAGAGGAGCCTGGTGGGCTCCAGTCCACGGGGTCGCAAACAATCCAACATGACTGAGCAGTCACATTCTGAGGTGCTGGTGGTTAAAGTGTCAACATGTGAGTTTGGGGCAGACACAGTTCAATCCTTAACAAGCTTCTAAATGAAACCTGATTAATGACTAGCTGTGTGACCACAGAGATGGCACCAAACCTCTCTGAGCCTTGTTTTCTTCGTCAGGGCCCAGCTTGTAATACTTCTAGGCACAATGAATTGGATAACAGAGAAGAAAGGTGATCAGGATGGAGTCCGGCTGAGAATCAGAAGAGGAACCTCATTGTCCAGGCATTCAGTTCAGTTCAGTCACTCAGTCGTGTCTGACTGTTTGTGACCCCGTGAATTGCAGCACGCCAGTCCTCCCTGTCCATCACCAACTCCCGGAGTTCACTCAGACTCACGTCCATCAAGTCAGTGATGCCATCCAGCCATCTCATCCTCTGTCGTTCGCTTCTCCTCCTGCCCCTGATCCCTCCCAGCATCAGTCTTTTCCAATGAGTCAACTCGTCACATGAGGTGGCCAAAGTACTGGAGCTTCAGCTTTAGCATCATTCCTTCCAAAGAAATCCCAGGGCTGATCTCCTTCAGAATGGACTGGTTGGATCTCCTTGCAGTCCAAGAGACTCTCAAGAGTCTTCTCCAGCACCACAGTTCAAATGCATCAATTCTTCGGTGCTCAGCCTTCTTCACAGTCCAACTCTCACATCCATACATGACTACTGGAAAAACCATAGCCTTGACTAGACGGACCTTAGTTGGCAAAGTAATATCTCTGCTTTTGAATATGCTATCTAGGTTGGTCATAACTTTTCTTCCAAGGAGTAAGCGTCTTTAACTTCATGGCTGCAATCACCATCTGCAGTAATTTTGGAGCCCCAAAAAATAAAGTCAACCACTATTTCCACTGTTTTCCCATCTATTTCCCGTGAAGTGATGAGACCGGATGTCATGATCTTCATTTTCTGAATGTTGAGTTTTAAGCCAACTTTCTCACTCTCCTCTTTCACTTTCATCAAGAGGCTTTTTAGTTCCTCTTCACTTTCTGCCATAAGGGTGGTGTCATCTGCATATCTGAGGTTATTGATATTTCTCCCAGCCATCTTGATTCCAGCTTGTGTTTCTTCCAGTCCAGTGTTTCTCATGATGTACTCTGCATAGAATTTAAATAAGCAGGGTGACGTACTCCTTTTCCTATTTGGAACCAGTCTGTTGTTCCATGTCCAATTCTAACTGTTACTTCCTGACCTGCATACAGATTTCTCAAGAGGCAGGTCAGGTGGTCTGGTATTCTCATCTCTCTCAGAATTTTCCACAGTTCATTGTGATCCACACAGTCAAAGGCTTTGGCATAGTCCATAAAGCAGAAATAGATGTTTTTCTGGAACTCCCTTGCTTTTTCCATGATCCAGCAGATGTTGGCAATTTGATCTCTGGTTCTTCTGCCTTCTCTAAAACCAGCTTGAACATCTGAAAGTTCATGGTTTACATATTGCTGAAGCCTGGCTTGGAGAATTTTGAGCATTACTTTACTAGCATGTGAGATGAGTGCAATTGTGCGGTAGTTAGAGCATTCTTTGACATTGCCTTTCTTTGGGGTTGGAATGAAAACTGACCTTTTCCAGTCCTGTGGCCACTGCTGAGTTTTCCAAATTTGCTGGCATATTGAGTACAGCACTTTCACAGCATCATCTTTCAGGATTTGAAATAGCTCTACTGGAATTCCATCACCTCCACTAGCTTTGTTCATAGTGATGCTTTCTAAAGCCCACTTGACTTCACATTCCAGGATGTCTGGCTCTAGATGAGTGATCACACCATCGTGATTATCCGGGTCGTGAAGATCTTTTTTGTACAGTTCTTCCATGTATTATTGCCACCTGTTCTTAATATCTTCTGCTTCTGTTAGGTCCATACCATTTCTGTCCTTGATCGAGCCCATCTTTGCATGAAATGTTCCCTTGGTATCTTAATTTTCTTGAAGAGATCTCTAGTCTTTCCCAT
>SJYQ01001506.1:1698822-1723319 GCA_006410935.1 Redunca redunca
GTCCCCCGACACACACACACACCTGACCCCTCACCCCTGACCCCTCAGACGCGGCCACTCCCCCGACACAAACACACACACACCTGACCCCTCAGACGCGGCCACTCCCCCGACACACACACACACACCTGACCCTTCAGACGCGTTCACTCCCCCAACACACACACACACACACCCACCCAGAGGCTCAAGGGACCACAGAACCAGTCAGTGGCGGGACTTGTGCTTTTGGGAATTGTGGGCAGCTGCTTTCAGACCCTCTTCTCATTTGATCTTTTCAACAAGCCTACAGGATGGGTGGAGGAGAGGTGGTCATCCCTGCTTTAGAGATGAGGAGGGGACTTCCCCGGTGGCCCGGTGGCTAGGACTCCATGCTTCCACTGCAGGGCCACAGGTTCAGCCCCTGGTCAGGAGATCCCGCGTGCTGCGCAGGGTGACATATGCACACAATGGGGGCACCTGAGACTCAGACCCAGCGATTTCTCCAAGTGTCACCAGGAACATAGGAGCCCCAGGGCCAGGACCCGCGGCCGGGCCTGGAGGTTCAGATCCGTGTTCCCTCCCTGGAGCCCAGGCGTGTGGCGTGTTCCCTGCTCTCCACCAGCCGTGTCCCCCTCTGGGCAACTCAGTGGCCAAGCTGCCCCCGGCAGCAGACATTGCCATTCTTCATCCTCTCCTGAAACCCACCCTGGTGGCCGTGCTCTAGCTGTATGACCCTGGACTGCCTGATTACCCCAGCCTCTCTCAGTTTTCGTTTTCCTGCAAAGGAGAGACAGGAGAGCCCACTTCCCAGGGTCACTAGAGAACAGATGAGGTGATCGTCCAGGTACCTCCGGCAGGGCCCCTGCTTGGGAACTGGCCAGGCCTCCTGCTGTGGGCCACTGGATGCTCACAGGATCAGAGAAACTCATCTCACACAGCGTCATCTGACCCAACCCTTCACTTAGAGGAGGAAACTGGGAGCGAAAGGGGATAGTGCCTTGTCCGGGGTCACACGGCAAGTGGAGGCCAGGCTGAATGGTCCTCAGACTCCTGTGTCCTGATCCCTAGTCCAGCACTCCACACACCATGGCAGATAGCACCCTACCCCTGGGGAATGGACGACACAGGGGACCAGATCTGGGAAAGATCCCACCACCTTAAACCCCTAAAATCAAAACCGTCCTGGTGGGCGGCAGCGTCCTGGTTGCTGCTGGTGGTGGTGGTGGGGAGAGGGTAGGAAATCTCCACTGGCTGTGTGTCCAGCCCCCTCACGGCCTGTGCAGGGTCCTGGGAGCGGGGAGGTGTGGAGAACAAGCAGACCCGTGACAGCCTGTGTGGCTTCTTAGTGGCACTAGTGGTAAAGAACCAGCCTGCCAATGCAGGAGACGTAAGAAATATGGGTTCAATCCCTGAGTCAGGAAGATCCCCTGGAGGAGGGCATGGCAACCCATTCCGGTATTCTTGCCTGGAGAATCCCAGGGACAAAGGAGCTTGGTAGGCTACAGTCCACGGGGTCACAAAGAGTTGGACACGACTGAAGCAAAGCAACTTAGCATGCATGCATGCATGTGTGACTTCTGGTACTTTCTGCAGCATCCTGGAACCCCCACCCTGACCCCTAGCTTACTGGGAAAGGGTCACAAGCCAGGAACTTGGAGCTGATGACTGAGAGGGGTGGTTGCCACTCTTTCCCTATAGAGAAAGTAAACACCATTGCTGGATTTGTCTCCAAAATGTGTTTGTTTTTTAATGCCTGAGATACTCAGATGCAGACTCTGTACTGAAAATCTTTTTTTAAACCATAATTATAATTAAACCTGCTTTGCAATGTGAAAAAATCACGCTCCTTGAATTGTACCACCTATTTGAATTATTTACATTTTTCTGATTCCTTACACATTTATTCTAGCACAGACTATATCTGTGTTTGAAGGGACAGTCTATAGTCTGTATGAGGGTCTTCTGGATGCTTGGTGGGGAAGCTTAGGGGGAAAGTAGTCTAGAGAATCTGACACTCATTCATTATAAAAATAAATCCTGAACATCTACCCTTTATCAGGCTCTGTTTGAGGTCCTTGAGAGTCTTCCAGAAAAGTCAGACTGCCAAAGAGGGCAAGGAGAGGAAAGGGAAGGCAGATTGTGTTTACGGGCCACCTACTATGCACAAGGCCTGATGCCGAGCACGTTATACACGTCATTGCGTGGGAGCAGGGATTCTTAGCCCATTTTACATATGAGGAAGCTGAGACCCCAACGTAAAGTCAGTGCCTAGGGCAGTGTAACTGGTAGCTGGCAAGAGGCCGGCTCCCAGAAGTGGGAGCTTGTGCCTGTTCTGCAGGAAAATCTGATCATCTTTTTAAAAGCTCTGGTGGCATCTACCAAGTAAGATAAACACACAAACAGTGAACATCCTGTGATGGGGATAACGCTATGAGACTTTTTGCCTCCAGCTATAGCAGGAGCACAGAGAAGGAAGAAACCAATGTTGCCAGGACTGAAGACTCCAGAAGACTGCCCAGAGAGGGCCCCATTTCAGTGAATTAGAAAGTGGAACTGTTAGTCATTCAGTCGAGTCTGACTCTTTGCAACCCCGTGGACTGTAGCCCACCAGGCTCCTCTGTCCATGGGATTCTCTAGGCAAGAGGACTGGAATGGGATGCCATTCCCTTCTCCAGGGGATCTTCCTGACCCAGGGATCAAACCCAGGTATCCTGCATTGCAGGCAGATTATTTACTGTCTGAACCAGCAGGGAGTAGAGTAGAAATCATCTCTAAATCCTTCGAGATGTGGGGAATCCAGCCTCCATTATAGTAAGTGACTGGCTACTTACTGTGGACTTTCCTCTGAGCACCAGTGGTCTGGACATCCCACCACGCTCTGTGATCAGACACCAAGACCAGGAGCATCTGCCCACACAAGTCTGGACTCAGCCAAGCCCGAGCAATTCTGAGCAATTTCTGATGTTACACTCTTAGGGCTCTTTCTTCTGTTATTCATGCCAACTGTGAAACTGGTCAATATTAGCTTTTGGTTCCATCTCAAATCGGAGTAAAATCCATTTCACAAATATTTGTTGAGGCCCTACCACTTCAACAGGCACTACGTACCCAGGGTATGAAAAGGTGGGTAAGACTGAAAGTTTGGACTCCAAGGGCCTCTCAATCGAGGAGGGAGAAGAGAGCTAATTCCTATTACAAAAGCTGTCACAGGCATCACAGGACCATTTGGAAAAGAGATGTTTCATGGGTTCACCAGCCGCTGCTTCAGGAGCACCTGCTCCCAGCTCAGCCCCGGACGGCCACGCTTGCGGCTCCCTGCGCGCTCCTCTGATGCCCCTTCTTCTCCTGCATCCTTCCCTCCTCTCTTCTTTCCTGTCTTCTCTCTTTCTGCTCCCCTCCCTGCTTCTGTTTTATCTTCCCCTCTGTCTTCCCCTCGTGGTACCACAGCCTGGAAACCAGAAAGGAAGAGGTCACACTCCCTTTGTGTTTTGTTCAGCCACTCAGTCGTGTCCGACCCTGCGACCATGTGGACTGCAGCACGCCCAGGCTTCCCGGTCCCTACTCTGAAGAAACACACACCCTACTTCCTAAAAATTAGAAACACAGACACGGAACTGTGAAAAAGGGGTCCTCCCTGGTGACTCACTGGTAAAGAATCTGCCTGCCAGTGCAGGAGACACAGGAGACAAGGGTTCAGTCCCTGGGTCAGGAAGATCCCCTGGAGAAGGAAATGGCAACCCATGCCAGTATTCTTGCTGGAAGAATCCCATGGACAGAGGGGCCTGGTGAGCTGCAGTCCATGGGGTTGCAAAGAGTCGGACATGACTGAGCGACTGAGCATGCATGCAGCTATGAAAAATTATTTGTGAGATGAAGGAGAAGGGGAAAACTATGGGAACTCAGAGGAGGGCTCACTGTCAGTGGAAGGAGAGAAAGGAGCTAGTGTTTGTCAAGAACCTCCTAAATGCTGGGGGTTTACATATGTTATGTCACTTCCCAGCTGCTCTTGATAGATTTTTTTGGATGTGGAAATTGAGACTAAGAGAGTTAAAGTAACTTGCCCAAGATAACCAATTACGAATACATAAAAGTTTTGCATTCCACATAAACATCCATATTTACATTCATGTGAAGCAGTGTTTTCAATGACTTGCTGATAAGTGAAACTGATAGCCCACTGGGATTTACCTCATGTGTTTCCTGCTTCCTCTTCCATCCCCTTGTAGGCAGTAAGTTTGAGAAAGCAGCAGGATTATCAAGGTCAGGAGGAATTATGCAAATGCCCTGACAAGTATTTTTACATTCCCTAAAATTCGACAACAAAAAAAGGAATCCCATGTAAGGAACTAGGACAGTTGTATCTGTTTTAATATCTGTGGATTTCACACTAATAATTTCCCTGAGCCCTAGGAGTTCTTTAGGATATCCTGCCTCATAAGGTCAATGAGAGGTTTAAATAATTATTTTGCATTTTTGCAGGAAATACATGTGCTAAATGTCCTCATATCTGAGCCTCCAAGTATTGACCACACTTCTGAGGTTAGGACTTGGATCCACCACGGGTTAAACCAGCCTGGCTCAGACACAGACAGAGCTCAGCCCCAGGCAGCCCCTGCTCCCTTCTCCCTGACCCCTCCTCCGAGGCCCTTCTCCCTTCTCTCCTCCTGCATTCTCCCCTCCTCTCTCCTATTCTTTTCCATCTCTACTTCCTTTCTGCTATCCTGCTTCTTCTCTTCTATTTTGCCTTCTGTCTTTCCCTCATTCTCCTCTCCTCACTCCTCAACCCCTTTTCTTTCCTCCTTTGTCTTCCTCTCTCCATCCCCATCTCTTCTCCCTCCCTTTCCCCCACCTCTGTTTTCCCTTCTTTCTTCTCCATCATCTCTTCTCTACCAGGACTCCATTGAAACCCTCCAATCTAGTGGCTTATAAGCTGAAGCTCTTAATTCCCTGCCAGGTCTGTACATGAGTTTAAAGAGTTTATTGACCCTGGAAGTGGAATTCAGCATCCTGCATTCATGGGCAGAGATGTCTTTTCCTGGGGGGAAGCTGTGCACCTTTGACTAGGTTCTGAGATTCCTAGACCCAGGCTCATTGCTTCTCTTTTCAGTTCTTAGTCTCCAGGTCATTGTTTCCTGGTCATCCCACAATAAGTGAGATTCGCCATGTACATATAATTGATTGAAAACTTTGCAACTGCTACAGAAGTATGAGCACCTCCAGCCACTGGGTGAATTAAATAAGATCTCATGGATCAGTATTCTGCATCTATCATCAGTGCTTAGTAACGGTTACTTTCTGTCCCCACCCCCAGTCAGAGAAGGCACTGGCACCCCACTCCAGTACTCTTGCCTGGAAAATCCCATGTACGGAGGAGCCTGGTGGGCTACAGTTCATGGGGTCACACAGAGTCAGACATGACTAAGCGACTTCACTTTCACTTTTCACTTTCACACATTGGAGAAGGAAATGGCAACCCACTCCAGTGTTCTTGCCTGGAGAATCCCAGGGACGGGGGAGCCTGGTGGGCTGCCGTCTATGGGGTCGCACAGAGTCAGACACGACTGAAGCGACTTGGCAGCAGCAGCAGCAGCAGCACCCCCAGTCTACACTGAAACACTGTTCTCTGCAGATGAGTAGAATGGTTTATCATTTGCCAGAGCTGCTGTAACCAAGCAGCACAGACTGAGTCAAGTAAATGGCAGAGTTGCATTTTCCCGCAGTTCTGGAGGCTGGCAGTCCAGATCGAGGTGTTGGCAGGGTGTGTCCCTTCGGGGGCTTCTCTCCTTGGCTGTAGGTGGCTGTCTCCCCTCAGTGTCCTCACATGGTCCTTCTTCCTGTGAGTCTGTGTTCCAGGCTCCTGTTCTCTCTGTTTTTTCTTTTGGCTACGCCGTGCAACACGTGGGACTTAGTTCACTGACCAAGGGTTGAACCCACATGCTCTGCAGTGGAAGCACAGCGTCCTAGCCACCGGGCCACTGGGGAAGTCCCCTAATCTCCTCTTCTCAAAAGGACACCTGCCATACTGGGTCAGAGCCCGCTCATATGACCTCATTTTACCTCTTTAAAACCATATCTCCAAATAAAGTCACAGTCTGAGATAATGGAGATTAGAACTTTGATTTCACCTGAATTGGGGGTTGTGATTTTTTAGTCGATAAGTCATGCCAGACTCTTTGCCATCCCATGGACTGCAGCCCACCAGGCTCCTCTGTCCATGGGATTTTCCAGGCAAGAATACTGGTGTGGGTTGCCACTTCCTTCTCCAGAGGATCTGCCTGACCCAGGGATAGAACCCTCATCTCCTGCATTGGCAGGTGGATTATTTACCTCTGGGCCAGTGGGGCAGAGGGTACACCATTTAGCCCGTAGCCAATGAGGTGGAATCCCTCACCAGAGCCCTGCTGAGGAGGCAGGCACAGGGAAGGGAGGGGTGGCCAAAGGCGATCAACTAGAAACTCTTGCACTTAGAACTTGGTCTTCATTCAAACCACTATTGACAGAAGGTTATTTAGGAAGCACTTTCTGGCTGAGTAGGCCCAGGATTAATTATTAAGGACCCATCCACGGACCTGGCAGGAGTCATGGCAACCACATGAGCAAGGAGCAGGCTCACGTGGCGGCCTGGTCTTCCTGACAGATAGGAAGAGGCTGTGTTTTATTTATATATGCAGCTATTCTTAGTCTTGTACTTCCCTTTATCCCCAGTGGAAAGAATTATTGCAACTGCTTTATCTTGAACCCCTCTCATGGTCAAATTAATAGATGGGGTTCAGGTCATTGCCCTGGAGTTCAGGAGCCTGGGTGTATTAACCCAAATGCATTAGCGGATCATTAGAGCTGTGTGTGTAAAAGTTTAACATCCAGAACAGGAAGGGGAGGGAGAGTGGGAAGGGACAGGGGCACTGGAGCTAAAAAGCATATTTAAAGATTTCATATGAGTATGCCCCTCTCTTGTCAGAATATGGTTAACAAAATCCTTCCTGTAACATCACCTGCCATGTAACTACATGAGCTAAAGAGACTCTTTTGCCAAAGCCAGTAGCTGGAGAATCAGACTCCATGGGGCTGTTTCAGATGCAATGAATTAGACCTACGTGCTTAATAATATACATTGGATGCAGGTGAATCAATAATCTTGGTGCATTCAAGTATAGATTCAAAGTCGTTTATTCCAGGAACCATAACCCATGCTGTGTATTTGCATAATT
Organism: Redunca redunca; assembly: GCA_006410935.1. NCBI lineage: Eukaryota > Metazoa > Chordata > Mammalia > Artiodactyla > Bovidae > Redunca > Redunca redunca. The sequence continues at coordinate 1,706,013 of SJYQ01001506.1, forward strand.
CTATGACCTTAGCTGATTTCTTTTGAAAATTTGAGATGATAAGAGTCTCTCTCCTCTCATTGTCCCACGCCATGGTCCAGTGTTTAGTTTTCCCAGATTGCCTGCCTCATGGATAGTAAACTAATCGATAACCTCACTACCCTCTGCTTTTCTCTGTCATGCAGACTGGCCCTGGATTCCTGCCATGAGGCATTACAATGTGAAGGGCAAGGTTCACCCCTGACTAGCTGTTTTGCTTTGGTATGTCGTTTACTTTTCCGAGCCTCATCTGTGAAATGAAGATAAGATACCTGCTTATGGAATTGCTACAAGGATTAGAGAGAGAGGATGTGAAGCCTCTTCTGTAGTGCCTGGTGTACCAGTTGCTTGACACATAAATGCAATTATTCTTGCAAGGCTCTGTAGATGGTGTAGAGGGGTGGAAGGGGCACTCAGGGCAAGCAGTACCCCAGAGTCCTGTGTTCTCTCTGTTACTCAGAGCCCCTCACTCTGAGCTACAACTGCCAGCCTAGAAACTGAAGCTATTATTAACTTGGCCAACTACAAGAATGAAGCTTGGCAAGATGGCAGTAATGAACTCATCCAAGACATGAGAGCATTATTAACTTTGTGATATAGAAGAAAGAATATGGTTTTGCTGTTAGGAAGATTTGGATTCAGATCCTAGCTTTTGCCACCTTGTCTTGGGCACCTTATTTCCATGAGGCTTGGCTTCCTCATCTTTAAAAGGTAGATAGAAACTGTTTGCTGGGAAAGATGGTTGGCACAATTAAATCTTCTACACATATCGAGTACGCCCTTTAGTTCCTGGCACAGAAAAGACACTCAAACCTGGTGGCTACATTATCGTCATCATCATTGTTCTGAATACTACCTCACTGGCAGTTGTTTCTGGAGATTTTGTGAAATCACATCAGGAAGAATTTTGAAAAAGGAGAATAATTCTGAAAAAGGAAGGACTCTCTGTTGCCTTGTTGCTGTTTTCTAAGCCAAAGCACTTTTTCCAAGGACTGCTAAGGTTTGCGCTCCATCAGAAGTAAACATTTGGCAATGAGCATGGCCAGTTGTGCCCCAAACCTTGGTTAATTAATTAGTCATTTTTCAAATGATCCAAACATATGAAAATTAGGTGGTGTAGGCAGTACTCAAGGTGAATAGGCTTTCTGTGAAAAATCCAACATTGTTTGGCTCCTTCTGGCACCAGGAGTCACATGGTACCAAGCCAGCTTCTCCTGGTGCAGTGTGGAAACTGGCCATTTAACTGGACCCAGTCCACCTGTTAGGACTTCCCTGTAGCTCAAGTGGTAAAGAGTCTGTCTGCGATGCAGGAGACCAGGGTTTGGTCCCTGGGTTGGGAAGATCCTCTGGAAAAGGGAATAGCAATCCACTCCAGTATTCTTGCCTGGAGAATTCCATGGACAGAGAGGCCTGGCAGGCTAGAGTTCACGGGGTCACAAACAGTCAGACATGACTGAGTGACTAACACACACACACAGTTAACCTATTAGCCACTGCCTCAGATATGAGGCCATAAGCTTCTGTTTTGTCACTTTTCGAGTCAGGGGCCAAGAGGTAAAGAACTCTGATTTATATGTTTAAAGTGTTTTTTTTTTTTTTTTCATTTCAAAGAAATATATAGATTGGTTTGGCTAGGATATAAGACATAAGCATTCCTTTATACCTTAGAATGAGATATTGAGTCTTATGTATTTTAAAAACTTTTATAAATGGGGGTAGATATACCTAAGATAAATTTCATCATTTTAACCATTTTTAAGTGCTCAGCTCTGTGATTTTAAGTACATTCACATTGTTGGGCAGCCATCAGTCACCCACGTTTAGAACTCTTTCCACCTTCCAAATGGAAACTCTACATCTGCTGAACAGTTACTCCCCCTTCTGCCCTTTATCCAGCCCCCTGCAACCACTGTTCTGCTTTCTATCTCTAACATGATGAGTCTGGTACTTCCTGTAAGTGGAATCGTATGTTATCTGTTCCTTGGTGACTGACTCATACTGAAGCACAATGAAGTCACCATGATGTTCTCAAGGTTCATCCACCTGGTATCGTGTCAGAATTTTCTTCTTTTTGTAAGGCTGGATAATACTTTATTGTGTGTGCATACTGAATATTATTTATCCAGTCGTCTGTTGATGAGCACTCAGGTTGCTTTTTCACCTTTTGGCTGTTGTGAATAACGCGCCTGTGACCACGGGTCTACGGTTACCTGTTCCAGTCCCTGCTTTTGGTCCTTTGGGCTAAAAACACAGAAGTAGAACTGCCAGATCAGATGGTAATGCTCTTTTTACATTTTTGAGGAACTGCCTTACCATTTTCCACAATGGCTATGCCGCTTTATATTTACACCAGCCATGCACAGGGGTTTCCAGTTTTTCTACACCCTTGCCAACATTTGGTATATTCTGGTTTTGGTAATAGCCACCCTGATGAGTATAGAGATTTGTTTGTTTGTTCAATTTTTCCTTTTTTAAATTAACAAACTTCATTTTTAGGGTACTTTTAGGTTCACAACAAAATTGAGAAAATTAAGTTCTCGTGTACTGCGTCCCCACCTCCTCCACACGCGCACGCCCTCGTTCACTATCATCAGCATCTTCCGCCAGTGATGCATTTGTCACAGTAGATGACCCTACACTGATACATCATCGTCACCCAGCGTCCATTTACATCAGGTCCACTCACGGCGTTGTACATTCTGTGGGTTTCGACAGGTGTGTAATGACATCTTTCCACTAATACAATATCAAACGGAATGAATTCACTGTCCTGTAAATTCTTCATGCCTTACCTATTCATCCCTCTTTTCCCCAACCCCTAGAAACTACTGATCTTCTTTCTCTCTCCTTAGTTTTTTGCTTTTTCCAGAATGTCATGTGGTAAGAATCTTACAGTATTTAGCCTTCCCAAATTGGATTCTTTCGCTTAGTAATAAGCATTAAGCATAGAAGGAAATAATAAGCATAGAAGGGAATGGCAACCCACTCCAGTGTTCTTGCCTGGAGAATCCCATGGACAGAGAAGTCTGGCAGAAATTGCAAAGAGTCAGATGTGGCTGAGTGACTTAACACTTTCACTTTCTTTCCATTTCTTTTCATAGCTTGATAGCTCATTTCATCTTAGCACTGAATAACAATCCATTGTCTGCATGAATCAATTTATTTAACCATTCACCTGCTGAAGCATATCTTGGTTGCTTTCAAATTTTGGCAACCATAAATAAGGCTGCTATAAACCTCCCTGTGCAGGTTTTTCTGTGGACATAAGTTTTAATTCATTTGAGTAAACAGCGGAGAACACAACTGCTGAAGTGTATAATAAGCATATACTTGTAAGAGGCCTCCAAACTGTCTTCCAGAATGGCTGTGCTCCTTTGTGTTCCCATCAGCATGAATGAGAGTTCCTGCTGCTCCGTGTCTTCACTCGCATTTGATGTTATCACTGTTCTGAATATTGGCCATGGTAATAAATGTGTGGTAATATCTTGCAACTTATTTACAGTTCTCTAATGACATGTCATGTTGCACATCTTTTTATGTGTTAACTTCTCATCTGTACATTTTCTTTTTGAGATGTCTGTCCAAGTCTTTGGCCAATGTTTTAATTGGATTATTTATTTTCCTATTGTTGACTTTTTACAACTCATTGTCTGTTTTGGATAACAGTCCTTTATCATGTGTCTTTTGCAATTATTTTCTCCCGGTTTATATCTCGTCTTTCTCCTTGATTGACATTGTATTTCACAAAACCGTAGTGTCTCATTTAAATGAAATCCACCTTATCAATTTTTCCTTTCACAGATTGTGTGCTTGTAGTTGTATCTAAAGAGTCGTCATCATCCCCAAGTTCACCTAGATTTTCTCCTATTATCACTTAGGAGTTTTGTGATTTTGCATTTTACAAGTATGTCTGTATCCATTTTGAGCTAGCTTTTGTGAAGGGTGTAAAAACTGTGTCTAGATTCATTGTTTGCATGTGTATGTCCAGTTGTTCCAGCACCACTTGAGAAAGGACTATCTTTGCTCCATTGCATTCCTTTTCTCTTTTGTCAAAGGTCGGTGTTTAGGGAGGCCTATTTCTCAGCTCTCTGTTCTGTTCTGTTGATCTGTTTGTCTCTCTTATAGCAATACCGCACTGTCTCAATTACTGTGGCTTTAAGGTAAGTCTTGTAGTCGGGCGTGTCAGTCCTCCAACTTTGTTACTCTCCTTTAGTATACAGTAGGCTATCCTGGGACTTTTGCCTCTCCACTTTAGAATCAGCTCATGCATATCTGCAAAATAACTTGCTGGTATTTTGATTGGGATTTTGTTGAATCTGTATATCAAGTTGGGAAGAATTGACCTCTTGACCATATTGAGTCTTCCAGTGCATGAATATAGAATAGCTCTCCATTTATTTAGTTCTTCTTTAATATTTTTCATCAGAATTTTGTAGTTTTTCTCATGAAGATCTTTAAAAAAAATGATTTTTTGGCTGTGCTGGGTCTTCATTGCTGTGCAGGCTTTCTCTAGTTGTGGATAGTGGGGGCCACTCTTTGTTGTGATGGGCTTCTCACTGCAGTGGCTTTTCTTGCCTTGGAGCTTGGGATCTAGAACGTGGGCTCAGTAGTTATGGCACATGGACTTATTTGCCCTGTGGCATGTGGAATCTTCCCGTACCAGGGATCGAACTGGTGTCCCTTGCATTGGAAGGCAAATTCTTAACCACTAGACCACCAGGGAAGCCCCCTCATATAGATCTTGTACATATTTTGTTAGATTTATAGCTGTGTATTTCATTTTTCAGATGTGTGGCTGTAAATAACAACGTGGTTTTTAATTTCAAATTTCACTCGTTCATTCTTTCAGTATATAGGAAAATGATTGACTTTTGTATATTAGCCTTGTATCTTGAAACCTTGATGTAAGTGATTGTTAGTTTCAGGATTTTTGTTTTAACATTTGCTTGCTGTTTTTGGCCACACTGGGGCTTTGTTGCTGTGTGCAGGCTTTCTGTAGTTGTAGTGAGCAGGGGTTACTCTCTGGTTGCAGTGCACGGGCTTCTCATTGCGGTGGCTTCTCTTCTTGCAGAGCACAGGCTCTAGGGCCCGTGGGCTCCACTAATTGCACACAGACTTAGTTGCCCCATAGGTTGTGGAATCTTCCCGGACCAGGGATCAAAACCACGTGCCCTGTGTTGACAGGTGGACTCTTAACCACTGGGCCACCAGTGAAGTCATTCAGAAGTATTTTGGTGTGAATTCTCTTGGATTTTCTACATAGTCAATTGTGTCATCTGCAAACAATGACAGTTTCATTTCTTTATTCCCAATCTATATACGTTTTGTTTCCTTTTCTTATTAAAATTATTACATTAACTAGAACTTCTGGTACGATGGGAGAGGATGTCCTCATCTTGTTCCAGATCTTAACAGAAAAATGTCAAGTTTCTCATCATAAAGTGTGATATTAGTTGTAGAGCTTTTGTAGGTGTTCTTTATCAAGTTAAGAAAGTTCCCCTCTATTTCTAGTTTGCTGAGAAATTTTTATCCTGAATTGCTATTGGATTTTGTCAGATTTTTTCGCATGTATTGATACTATCATGTGATTTTTCTTATTCAGCCTGTTGATGTGATAGATTACATCTATCTATTGGTTTTTGAATGTTTGATCAACCTTGCAAACCTTGGACAAATTCCATTTAGTTGTGCTGTATAATTCTTTTTATACATTACTAGATTCAACTTACTAATATGCTGGTGGGTATTTTTACATCTATGCTCATAAAAGATACTGAACTGTAGTCCTCTTTTAATGTCTTTGTAGAGTTTTGGCATTAGGGTAGTTCTAGCCTCATAGAGGGTGGGCTGCCGTCTATGGGGTCGCACAGAGTCGGACATGACTGAAGTGACTTAGCAGCTTAGCAGCAGCCTCATAGAGAAAAGGCAATGGCACCCCACTCCAGTACTCTTGCCTGGAAAATCCTATGGACAGAGGAGCCTGGTAGGCTGCAGTCCATGGGGTCGCTAAGAGTTGGGCACAACTGAGTGACTTCACTTTCACTTTTCACTTTCACGCATTGGAGAAGGAAATGGCAACCCACTCCAGTGTTCTTGCCTGGAGAATCCCAGGGACGGGAGCCTGATGGGCTGCCGTCTATGGGGTCACACAGAGTTGGACACGACTGAAGCGACTTAGCAGCAGCAGGAACAGCCTCATACAATGAATTAGAAAGTATTCCTTCTGCTTCTGTCTTCTGGAAAAGATTGTAGAGAACTGGTATAATTTCTTCCTTAAATGTTTGGTAGAATTTACCAGTGACCCCATCTGGGTCTGGAGCTTTTTGTTTTAGAAAGTTAAGTATTAATTCAGTTTCTTTGATAGATATAAGCATATTCAGATTTTCTATTAGTCGTATTTATTTTTAACTGCATTGATACAAAAATATTAGGACAATACAAATTGCTAGAAACAGACACAAAGCGAAGCATAGCCGTGACTAAGCACCATGACTACCATTTGTTAAGTGCCCCTGCTGTTGCTGCTGCTGCTGCTAAATCGCTTCAGCTGTGTCCGATTCTGTGCGACCCCGCTCCTACAGGCCTTCATTGTGTAGCACGCATTGTTACTCTCAGTCAGCAAACGGGAAACCTGATGCTCAGAGAGATGAAAGGACCTAGCCAAGGCAAGACTGCCGGTCCATGTCAAGCAACATCTAGTTCTGCCTGATTACTTCCCTAGTGTTCTAGACACTGCACCTTAATGCTTCTTCAGTCTTTAGGATAAATAGTTTTTATGTACCTTGAGGCCCCTGTGAGAAGACCCAGGTCTGATTGCAGGCTCCGATTACCTTCCCTATGGCCACATTCCTAATTATGGTAGCTCCACCCTCAGGCATGTTTAAGTATAGGATACAGTGAAGAATACAGGAAAGTTCTGGTAATCCATCCCCCCTTCTCTTTTATTTACCAAAAATGCATTTTTAGAACCATGGTAATGAAGCTTGAAAAGCAAAATCACTGTTTACCCTCTGCATGTTTCCTTGGTTAATGATCAGTGCGTACCTAAATATATTTATACAAGATGGCACCATTGAATATGTGTGGCAATCCACAAACTCAAACCTTAGCCTTTGGTGTCAGAGATACTGATTCAACTCCCAAAGCTACTGTTTTCTCACTGTTTGCCCATGGGGGAGTCCCTTAATCTCTCTAAGCCTCCGTTTCTGTATCTGTAAAATGGGATAGTGTTGTAATACTGAATTCATCAGAGGGTTGTATGAATTAAGTGAGATAATGCATATGAAGCCCTTAGCACTGCACTTAAAACAGGCTAGACATGTAGTGAATGGTAACTCCAAATCATTTTGAGTGCTTGTGTGTATGTGTGTGTTAGTTGCTCAGTCATGTCCGACTCTTTGTGACCCCACGGACTGTAGCCCATCAGGCTGTTCTGTCCATGGAATTCTTCAGGCAAGAATACTGGAGTAGATTGCCATTACCTTCTCCAGGGGATCTTCCCTACCCAGGGATTGAATCCAGGTCTTCTGCATTACAGGTAAATTCTTTACTGTCTGAGCCACCAGGAAAGCCCCTTTGAGTGCTTACTATATGCCAAGCCCTCTCTTGTATCCCCTGCTTGATCTTCAGATATGTTTATTGTCTGTCCCTAATAGTAAATCGTTTTTGACTGTACATTCTCAGCATTTTCATCTTTATTTATAAAATTATATCCATGATTTGCTCTCAATCCATGTACTAAACACTAAGAAACTTTAATGCTTCTTTTTGTAAAATTGAAAAGAGAAAGAGAGATGTTCAGATATTTTCTTCCCAAATCCCAGTGGGATGGATGGTCTTGAGCACCCTGTTTTGGGAACCTCTGGTTTAGCTTATTTAAGACAGAGATTGGCCAACTTTTTCTGTAAAGGACTAGGTGGTAAAGATTTTCATCTTTGCACGTTCTCTGATGCAACCACTCACCTCTGCTGTGTAGCCCCAAAACAGCCAGAGAGAGTATGCTAACACATGGGCATGGCTGCATTCTAATAAAACTTTTTTTACAAAACAGGTATTGGCCACAGTTTGCAGGCCTCTTTCTAAGACAGTTTGTTGTCCTGCTGGTTAAAGGACTGCCCAACCAGAAGCACTTGCAAATGTAGTGAGATAATTGGTAAAGAGGAAAATTTTAGGTAATGCATGATAGCTCCTTCTAAAATGTACAAAGTCTATTTTATTCTGATCATCATCATTGTTATTATTAAAATTAAACCTTTTCTCAGACATAAGTGAGCAAGGGCACTGGCTTCCTTTTACTAACCTAATTATGTAGGCATGATATGGAGTCTTGGATAAACAAGAGCAGCCCTAGCTGAGCCTTTGCAAAGGAAAGAGATTTTTCTGTTTGATTTTCTTTCTCAGCTACTTCTAACCCCTTCACCTGGTCCAGATACACACACATGTGAAAGGACAAGGTCTTTTCTGTGAAAATTAAGGGTCCTGAGCAGAGACATACAAAAGATTAGTGACTTCATGAAGGAAGTGGCTTGTCCATCACTAGATCCTGTTGCCCTCTGCGTGCCAGGCACTGTGCTGAGTGGGAGAGGGCCACGGGGAGGCAGAAATGACTGAGAGGTGCTGTCTGCCCTTGAGGAATCCACTCAGGAGTTTCTCCCCTCCTCCCATCTAGCATCGCCCCTGTCAAGGTCCCCAGGGATCTCCATGTTGCTAAAACCAGTGGTCGTTGCAAGGTCCTCACGTGACTTGACCATTTGACTCAGATGATGACCTTCCTTCTTGAGTTTTTCCTTCACGTGTTCTCAGGGACTCCGGGCTCTCCTGGTCTGTTTCACCTCACCACCTGCTGCTGCTTCTGCCTCTTTTATTCCTTCCATTGAATCTCAAACCTCTAAATGCGGGGAGGCCCCAGGGCCCAGTCCAGGGACCTTTTCTCATTCTACTGTCTGCTTCCTTGGAGATTTTATCCAGTCTTAAGGTTTAAAGGGATTTAAATGTAGATGGTTCCCAGATTTTTATCTGCAGCTTGGAGCTCTGTCCTGAACTCCTAATGCACACATCCACCCAAATGGGTGATAGTGCTTTTCAGACCCAACACGCCCAAGCCCGTTCCCAGGTTTTCTCCCTCCCCATCACCAATCTGTTCTTCCCATGGCAACTCAACTCCATTCCTTGCTTTGCTCAGGCTAATTTCCTGAGAGATTTATTGTCTCTTCTTTTGCTCTCGTGTGCCACATCGCACATCCAATCCATCAGCAAGTACTGTCAGCTCCACCTTTAAGAGCAAATGAAGAACTGAGCCACTTCCCATCGCCCTCACACCCTCACCTGGTCATTTCTCACCTGGATTCTCACAGTAGCATCCTACGTGGACTTCCTGCTTTCTCTTTGCTCCCCTCCCACCTGTTCTCATCATTCTTCTGCTCAAAACCTTCCAGAGTCCCCATCTCAGAGGAAAAGTCAGAGTCTTACAGTGTCCCGCAGGGCTCTCCACACCTGTCACAGCAGCATCTCACCCTCATGCCCTGGCCTCATCTCGCTCTCTCCCTGGCTCCTCCCAGTCCAGCCATGCCAGGCTCCTTGCTGCACTGCTAACGCACCAGGCCCTCTTCAGCCACAGCTCCCTGTCCTGTGCTGGACACGCAATGCCCCCAGCTACCGCACAGCTTGCTGCCTCGCTTCCTGCAGGTGTCTGCTCAATGTCATCTGTTCATGGAGGCCTTCCCTGACCTCATTGGATGAAGCAGACCACTGCCACCAGTCTCTCCCCCTCTAACTCCCCTCTATTTCTCTTCATAACATTTACCATCACGTAAGCAGCAATATGTCATATATTTGTTGTCTGACTTCCACATTGTACTCCAACACACTGAAGCTTTGTTCATTCAATGCTCTAAACCTGAAACAATACCAATAGGTGCTCACTGAAGCTTCACAAAGGCATTGACGAGGGGAAAAAAAAAAAGAAAAGAAAAATGGTCTAATATCCACTAGAGCTTAGCACTAAGGCAATTATGTGTAGGACAGTGGATGTGGTAGGTCTGAAAACCATGGAAGCCCAAGGGGGCTGCAACCCCTCACTCTTATTTTAATTAGAGCAATTCTTCTTGTATCTGTCTGTATCCTGAACACCAATATAAATTCCATTTTAGGGGGAAAATTCCCACTGCTACAAAAAAAAGTATTTAAGCAATTAATTAAAAGCAACCATTCTAGGCTGTGGATGGCCATCTGAGGGCATGGAGGTGGCATGATTATGTTTACTTATCATGAAGATGAACCTGGCATGGGCGTGGGGGTTAGCAACACATGGCTGAGACCCAGAGCAGAGAATTCAGTAGCAGGGTCAGGGTGGAAGATAATGACACTGTGAACTTCTCAAGCAAGGAACCAGGAAACTCCTACTTATTTTTCTAATCTGGTAGAAGGATGCTAGCAGCTTCCTTTAGCCCATGCCTTTCCTTCTTGGATGAGTAAAATGGGTGTGATTGTATTTCATGTACTAATATTATACCATTACTACTAAATATGTACTATATACTCTATGTTGTTAGTCGCTAAGTCACTTCTGACTCTTTTGTGACCCCATGGACTGTAGCCTGCCAGTCTTCTCTGCCCATGAAATTTTCCAAGCAAGAATGCTGGAGTGGGTTGCTATTTCCTCTTGAGGGGAATCTTCTTGACCCAGGAGTCAAATCCATATCTACGGCATTGCAGGCGGATTCTTTACTGCTGAGCTACCAGGGAAGCCCTTTCCACTATTTATTACTGTATGCTAAACCCTACATCTACATGCATGCATAGAAACTTGTCTGCACGTATATGTGAATGTGCATGCAGCTTCATCTTGGCTAATTAGCTTCCCTGAGTCTTGGAGACGAGGCAGGGTAAAAATGAAGGAGTAAATAATTAGGTGTCAAATAATTAAAAGTACTGTTGAGAAAGAATGTCTTTTAAATCGTTTTTTTTTTTAATTGGGTTTTTAACATGACTGACTTGGAAACTTTCTCTCAGAAGATGTGTTGATTGACAGACTATATAGTTATTAATAACATGCAGTCAATCTGCTAGGAATATATTAAGTGTTCAGGAGAGAGAATGTCGGAGAATGGCTGCCAAGAATTCAGGCAACAGTCTCGGCTTGGGGCTCGTCGTTCTATTGGCGGAGAGTCAGTGGCTGTTGCGCAGAGCTGGAGGTGGTGGTGTGTAAGACTGCCTAGGAGCCTGCATCTTGCTGTGCTGAAATGTCCAGCACTTCTAAGGAGACCAGAAGCCATCAGTTAAATGATCGGTCCTGAGTCGGACACGACTGAGCGACTTCACTTTCCCTTTTCACTTTCATGCATTGGAGAAGGAAATGGCAAGCTCTCCAGTGTTCTTGCCTGGAGAATCCCAGGAACGGGGGAGCCTGGTGGGCTGCCGTCTCTGGGGTCACACAGAGTCAGACACGACTGAAGTGACTTAGCAGCAGCAGCAGCAGCATGGGCAGTATATTCAGCAAACAGTTTAGAATCAGAGACTCCTGACCAATATATTAGGCTCATCTATAAAACTAGGTGCATGAATTTTAAAAAGTTTTAGTGTCATATTTTATTTAAAAATTATCTATTCTTAAAAATTTAGAAACCACAGATGAGCAAATGGAAGAGAAGAAAAAATTAGGTTATCCTACCACATAAAATCACTGCAGATGGTGACTGCAGCCATGAATTTAAAAGACGCTTACTCCTTGGAAGGAAAGTTATGACCAACCTAGATAGTATATTCAAAAGCAGGGACATTACTTTGCCAACAAAGGTCTGTCTAGTCAAGGCTATGGTTTTTCCAGTGGTCATGTATGGATGTGAGAGTTGGACTGTGAAGAAAGCTGAGCGCCAAAGAATTGATGCTTTTGAACTGTGGTGTTGGAGAAGACTCTTGAGAGTCCCTTGGACTGCAAGGAGATCCAACCAGTCCATCTTAAAGGAGATCAGTCTTGGGTGTTCATTGGAAAGGCTTATGCTGAAGCTGAAACTCCAATACTTTGGCCACCTCATGTAAAGAGTTGAGTCATTGGAAAAGACTCTGATGCTGGGAGGGATTGGGGCCAGGAGGAGAAGGGGACGACAGAGGATGAGATGGTTGCATGGCATCACTGACTTGATGGACATGAGTTTGGGTGAACTCCGGGAGTTGGTGATAGACAGGGAGGCCTGGCGTGCTGCAATTCATGGGGTCACAAAGAGTCGGACACAACTGAGCGACTGAACTGAGCTGAACTGAACTGAACCACATCAGAATAAAGACTGTTGCTCTTTCTGCTGTGTAAACACACACACAGCTTTCTTTAGTTTCTAAAAATAGAACCACACTCTATATTAAATTTTGTGATCTGCTTTTTTCATTTAACGATGTGTATCATATATGGGCTTCCTGGGTAACTCAGCTGGTAAAGAATCCGCTATCCGCTTGCAATGCAGGAGACCCCGATTCTATTCCTGGGTCGAGAAGATCCCGTGGCGAAGGGATAGACTACCCACTCCAGTATTCTTGGGCTTCCCTGGTGGCTCAGATGGTCAAGAATCTGCCTGCAATGCAGGAGACCTGGGGTTCAGTCCTTGGGTTGGGAAGATCCCCTGGAGGAGGGCATGGCAGTCCACTCTGGTATTCTTGCCTGGAGAATCCCCATGGACAGAGGAGCCTGGTGGGCTACAGTCATGGGGTCACAAAGTCAGACACGACTGAGGGACTGAGCACAGCATAGACATTATTAAATATTCATCTTCAGAATCATTTTGAAAGGCTGGGTAGTATTTTATCCTACAGAACACCAGAGCATATGTACATTTCTCCTGCTGATGGACATTCGGGTTGTTTCCTTCTCTTCAGCTCTGTGTTCACTATTGCAGTGAGTGCCCAGTGCCAATATTCAGCCAGTTGGCACCGACACAGTAATCCAGTCTGCTCTGTTTCCATTAAGGGATGCTCATATCATTATGTACTTTTAATATCACTCTTGGAAACATCTTTGTATAAATCTAGGGATTCCTGGGGGTAGTTTTTAGAACTGTTAGAATTTCTGGGTTATCAGAATTCAACGTGTTCACAGATTTTTGCTGTATTTTGAGAAACTGACCTCTAAAAATCAAGTCGTATATAACAGCAGGTTGGACAGTCTAGGAAGCCCTTCTGAGCTCAAACCTTCTGGGGCGTTTGTTCAAGCAGTTTGATGAGGAAGGGAAGCAAGAAACAGAAATTTTGCCTTGGAGTCAAAGACCACTTAGATACTGACATAGAGCTATTGTCTTATCAGTTGGGATCCTGGCAAGAAACAATGGCATTTGTTTTAAGGGATAATTAAGGGAGGGGTGTGAGGAAGGGGCTGTTCTTATATGTGGCAGGACTGGGGGCAACCGCAACGGGTGGCGAAGCCCCCTGGGGTTAGCAACAGCTGGGAGCTGTGGCCTGGCATAGCCTGATGGGTGGAGGGAGGGAGCCGGCCCTGGGACCTGGAGACAGCTGTAGCTGTCTAGCAGCTCTAGCTGCAGCTCTAGCAAAGGGCTGCCCCAAAGAATTGTGCCCGCCCCCACAGGAACACAGCCACTGCCAACCCACAGCCCTGCATCCAGCTTGCCAGGAGAATAAATGCCCCAAACTCACTCGCTTCCCAACCTCAGCTTCCTGCCAGGGCTCCCGTTGCTTGAACCCAGCTGGCAGCCACTGATGCAGGTAAAAGAGCGGCCTCCCAGGGCGTCACGCAGGCTGGAAAAGGGCAGGAAGGCTCTGGACAGGCACACTGAAACATCTGACCGGTAGAGCCATGGACAGAAGCAGGGACATCAAGCTTTTATTTCAAATCAGGCTCTGAAGACTGCGGGAAGGCTTGATTGAGGAAAAAGAAATTAAAGATGGTGAGGATATGAGGGACTTCCCTGGCAGTCCAATGGTTAAGACTCCACACTTCCACTGCAGGGGGGCGTGAGTTCCATCTCTGGTTGGGGAAGTTCTGCATGCCAGATTGTGCCGCAGAAAAATGGGCAGGCAGGCGGGGTGGGGAGGGGAGCTGGTAAGGAAATGAAATCAAAATTCTAACCCTGTCTTTTGCCTGCTCTGGAAGTATCCAAGACATAAGAGGGTATGAGTCAGGAAGTGCCTCCCCTGGGAGCATCGTGAACTGGGTTTCACACTTGCCACCTCTGTAAGCCTCTCCCAGAGCAGTTTCTGGAGGTTTTCACTAGCATCTGGGCAAAGAACAGACACAGGGAGGATGAGGTGGGAGCGGGGGAGGAAGCAAGATAATCTTATGTAACTTACATCCTTAGGAAAACTGTTTTGCTTTTATCCTAAGATGCGCTATTTATGAATTCTCCAGGGGGTTAAAAAGCCTAAAAGATGGGTTTTTGATGAGATGTCAATAGAAAAATCTCTTGACTCCTGGAATTAAATGATGCTTTTGTTTGGGCTTTCTGTATTTCATAAAGGCCATCTGTTTTCGTAAACACAAACTAGAATCTCTAGCCACCTTTTCCCATATAACCCTCTGTCTCTTTGCACAAATGACGATAGTCCCTTTGTGATTCATTCCTGAAGATGTTTTTCTGGGCTAAATGCTGGTACTAAATTTGTACTTCAGTTTTCACCACGAGCCCCGCATGGTCCTTGCTCAGCCGGCAACTGCACTATTACAGCTTTTATTTCTCCAGTCCCAGATTGGAACGCCCTTGGGTTGCCAGGGGCTCCGTACCAGGCTTTATGCAGTCAATTTTTCCAATTTCTCACAGGATACTCAAGGTCTTTGGGGGGGAGCCAATAAATAGCACCCCTCTTTCCATCTGAGCTCTGAACAAATTGAGAAATAAACAGAGGGTGGCAGATGGAAGCCAAAATATCATGTTCATTACTGGTAATGAATAACTTGGCTTGGTATGAGAGCCAAATTGACTTGATAATTGGATCCAGGATTAGGCAGACTGACCCACCTGGTCAGAGGCAGTGCTGGGTGGGGGCAGAGGAAGAGCCAGACCCCTGGAGGGTTCGCAAAGAGCGTTGCAAGCTGCCAAGAGGAGGAAGACTGGCACTCAACTGAGCTTGCCTAGTTCCTTCTGCCTCAGTTTTTACCACCAGTGTAACTCATTCCACTCCCTGTGAGTAGAGGGACAGAGCGGGGCTAGGAGGCTCCTTCATGGGAAAAGAAATATCCAGAATTAGAGTGATGTTTTCTTCCCGACAGTGACATGGGTCACACAGAAGCTATAAGGTGTGCCTTGCATGAGTCTAGCACAGCTATCCCTCAATATCTGCGGTGGGGTGGGGGGTGGGGAGGTCAGTTCCAAGACCACCTCCCCATTGTGGATTCCAGAATTTCAGGATACACAAGTCCCTTATCTAAAATGGTGTAGTCTTTGCAGTATAACCTACCGCATCCTCCTCTGTACTTTAAATCATCGCCAGTACTTATAATACCTAATACACTGTAAATGTTATGTTGTTTAGTCACTAAGTCATGTCCTACTCTTTTGGGACCCCGTGGACTGTAGCCTGGCAGGCTCCTCTGTCCATGGGATTTCCCAGGCGAGAATACTGGAGTGGGTTGCCATTTCCTTCTCCAGGGGATCTTCCCCACACAGGGGTTGAACCTCTGTCTCCTGCATTAGCAGGTGGATTCTTTACCACCGAGCCAATGGTAAACAATAGTCCCTTGTGTCTTAGTCAGTAAAGAATCTGCCTGCAGTGTGGGAGACCTGGGTTCAATCCCTGGGTCAGGAAGATCCCCTGGAGAAGGAAATGGCAACCCACTCCAGTATTCTTGCCTGGAGAATTCCATGGACAGAGGACCCAGGCGGGCTACAGTCCATGGGGTCACAAAGAATTGGACATGACTGAGCGACTAACACACACACACACACACAATACAATGTTATGTAAGTGGTTGTAAATACAATGTAAATGCTATGTAAATAGTTGTTAGTACAGCAAATTCAAGTCTTATTTGGGGGAACTTTCTGGAACCCACCCCCCAAATTTTTTATCCACTAATGGGTGTGAAACCTGCCAATTGAGGGCTAACTGTACATAGAAGATACTCAGCAAATACTTCTTGACTGTGTGTTTGTTTATTTATCACATACTTATTAAACAATGACATAGAGTCAAGATAAGGAGTTTAGCTTTTTTATTCTATAATAGCTCAGTTGGTAAAGAATCTGCCTGCAATGCAGGAGACCCCGGTTCGATTTCTGAGTCAGGAAGATCCACTGGAGAAGGGATAGGCTACCCACTCCAGTATTCTTGGGCTTCCCTGGTGGCTCGGCAGGTAAAGAATCTGCCTGCAATGCTGGAGACCTGGGTTCAATCCCTGGGTTGGGAAGATCCCCTGGCGAAGGGAAAGCAATCCACTCCAGTATTCTGGCCTGGAGAATTCTGTGGGCTGTATAGTCCATGGCGTCGAAAAGAGTCAGACACAACTGAGCACCTTTCACTTTCACAGTAGAGAGCTGCTAGAAGATTCTGAGAAAGGGAGATTTTCATTTTTGAAAAATTTGTTGCCTTTTGGATAATGGATTGTGAAAAAAAAACATGTGTGGAAGTAGGGAGAAGAATCAGAAAGCTTTTGCTGCTGTCCACGTGAGAAATGATGATGCTAAGATGAGGGTGATGTCAGAGGAGAAAGAACAAGTGGGGGATAACCTGTAGTCGGGGTTATCAGGATTTGCTGATGGATCAGAGTTAGGGCAGGGCTGGGGTGGAGAAGGAAGACAAGGGATGAAGGGAGAAGAATTGTGGGGGATCTGGGCTTTTATTTGAGCCACTGAATAGACAGAGCTAAAGTAGACAGAGAAGGGCAGGTTTGGGGTGAATGAATGAATGATGATGCCCCTGGGTTACCCCGTCTCTTTTGGAGGCCTGTCATGGACTGACCATACATCGCTGTTTGCCTGGGACAGTTCTGGTTTATACCTGCTAACCCACCATAAGTATTCAGAATGCTTCCTTTCAACCTCAAAGGCGACACGCTTTGGATGATAAAGTACCTGGTCACCTAAACTTAGAATTTTTGAGCTTGTTGAGAATTGTTGGAAAAGTGCTTTGCAATGTGTAAAATAGAACATAAATGTAAAGCATCAATCAACATTAGCTATGTTAATGAAGATCTGTCCCAAAACTGAATCTTCTTTGCTCATTAACTTGCATAATTATTTTAGATTATATTCGTGTGCTGTCTGATTCACCTTCTGTGCTTTGAGGCTCCAGAATGGGACTCTGTTCCCATAATATCCTCCCCCCATTCCCATCCCCCACCCCCATTCCCCCCCA
>SJYQ01001506.1:1723524-1752453 GCA_006410935.1 Redunca redunca
ACCCCTTTCCCCTCCTCCTCTCTCCTCCTCCTCCTCACTCCAACCCTCCCCTAGTCTTCAGTGATTTCTAAATCACCAGGCTTCATAGCCCTGTGGGGATTCTCCATTTAGGGAAACCCAGTGGTTAATGCTTTCATAGATCAGAATTTTGTTAAGTATTAAACAGTGGCTCCCTCCTCCACAGTGTTTCCTTGGCTAAGTTCACCTCAAGGGAGACAGTCTTAAAAAACAGTCCTCACTCATCCTGGCTTCCGGAGTGGTTTGTGAAAATGAAAATATCCACATTGCAGCCGCCTTCCCTTCTTGAGAATGTCTAAATATACAGTGGTGCCCACAGAGGCTTTTGCATTTCACACAAATGCCAGCCTCTGTATGTTGGCTGGGTGAGGCATGTTGAGATTTGGAGAAAGACAGCTGTGGATGCTTGGGTTCTGGTCCTCGCTCTATCCCTTTGTGGATGCTGACAAAAATACTCCACCATTGAGGTCTTCATCTCCTTACCTGTAAACCAGAGCAAGGAGTCTCTCTGACCTTTGTAATTCCTTCCAACTCACCACTTATTTTCATAATGTCATATGAAAAAGCGATGCTTTGGAGCCAGGGAGAGTTCTATCACAGCCCTTATTTCTCAAGACAAATTTAAAGTGGCTTGAGCCTTCACACACAGACTGGTGCAAGTCCTGCTTGTTCTCTTATGGTTCCCTCCCCCGTTTGCCTTCCCAGCTTATCATAGCAGCAAGGACACTTCTACGACCTCCGCCACCCCACCCCGCCCAATGGTCTCACACTGCGCTTCCTGTATTCGTTTGCTGGGTCTACCATAACCGTGTACCACAAACTGGGTGACTTCAACAACAGGAAGTTATTGTCTGGAGGCTTGAAGTCAGAGAGCAAGGAGTGACCAGGGGGCTGTGAAGGAGAATTTGCTTACGTTTCCCCCAGCTTCTGATGGTTTGCTGGCATCCTTGGTATTCTTTGCCTTGTAGAAGCATCTTTCCAGTCTCTGCCTTTATCTTCACATAGCATTCTTCCTGTGTGAGTATCTGACTCCAAATTTCTCCTTTTTATGAAAACATCAGTCATATTGGATTTGGAGCCCACCCTGCTCTGATCAGGACTTCCTGGTAGTTCAGATGGTAAAGAATTCACCTGCAGTGCACGAGACCCAGGTTCGATCCCTGGATTGGGAAGATCCCCTAAAGAAAGGAATGGCAGCCCACTCCAGTATTCATGCCTGGCGAATCCCATGGACAGAGGAACCTGGTAGGCTACAATCCATGGGATTGCAAAGAACTGGACATGACTGAGTGCCTACACAGCTACTCTGATATAACCTCGTCTTGACTATATCTGCAGTGAGTCTGTTTCCAAATAAGGTCAGATTCCGATGCCCTGAGGGTCAGGACTTCAGCATATGAATTTGAAGGGACCCAATCCAACCTGTAATACCATGCAGGTATTGAAAAGCTCTGTTTTGTTCAATCCACTGCTCTGGTTAGTACCATTATACCTTATGAATAGGTACTGGCCCCATAGGTATCCCAGTGTAGCAAAGTCTCATTTGCCCAGCTTCCTACCCAAGCCTACATGACCCTTGAAAGGAGAGGGGTCTTCCTGATGCTAAATTTTGCCTCTGATGTTTCCCACAAGACTTCTGAGACCACTAGGTCCCTTAGCAGCATTCTCCTCCTAGAACTGCCAAAGTCCCAGCATTCCAGAGGTGTTTGGAAGTGAACATGAAGTACTCATGGGAATGCAATGTGTGCATATTTAGTCGCTCAGTCGTGTCCGACTCTGAGACCCCATGGACTGCAGCACACCAGGCTCCGCTGCCTATGGGGATTCTATAGGCAGGAATACTGGCATGGGTTGCCATGCCCTCAAGGCCAGCCAGTTCTCTTTAGGGGCAAACCCCAGGCCCAAGAAGCAAACTCCTGTCTCATTCTCATTCTTCCTTGGAATGGGGGGGAAGAAACTTACATTTTCTCCAAATTAATGTCAGGGCCCTCTGCCCCCTGCAAGATGGCTTTCTTGCTCTATCAGCAAAAAAAGAAGACATCCTGCTATGACATACGCGATCAGTGAGCATTCTTCGAACAGCTATAATGCATTGTACTTGGTCCCGGGTTCAAAGGTGTCAACCCCATGTTCTGCCCTCAACTTACAGTGAATGGTACCAGTTTCAAATAATCAGTTGGTACCCAGTCTCCCAGAGAAGGGCAGAGACTTGCCCAAGGTCATGCAGCAGGTATGTGTCAAATTAAAACTACAATCAGTGTCCCCCAGCTCCTCCTGTGTGTGATAAAAAGCCAGTGTGGCTTTCCACCTGCATGTCAGGACATCCTGAACACATGCCTTCTGCTGCCTGACAATGCTGCCTTTGCCCTGGTCTCTGACCATGGTTGGACTGGCTGTGGCTTGCGGTTAAGTGTGAGTCCCATCATCCTTCATGTGGGAGAGAGTATAACGTGGTCTGACACTGGATCTAGTAAAGAAAACCATCACAAGAGCCGGAGCATGACCAGAGATTTGTTAAATTAACAGTCTCTGGGGGGGCTCCGGTTACTGCAGCACAAATGTGCTGAGTACATAGAGAAAGCATGGTGGAAGGGGAAGGTCAGAGGCCTGGGGCTGCGTTCCGTTGCCAGTACCCACTGGCTCTGTGATCCTGAGCAGGTGACTTAACCTCTCTGAGTGTCAGTGCCTACGCTCTCATGACCCACTTGATGTCACACTCCTGGAGAGAAGCTTAATTGGTTCCCAACTGCTACGGAAGCCGAGAACCTGAGCCTCATCCCCAGTGAACCAGCTTATCTGTTATCCATCGCTGTATAACAAACTTGGCACTTTAAAACCACAGACTTGGTGCTTTGAAACCGCAGCATTTATGATTGCGCCCTCATCTGCGGGTCACAGGCAGCTCTGCGGATCTGCGTGAAACTTGACTTGTTCATGCATCTAAGGTCAGCTTAGGGTGACTCAGTTCAGTTCAGTTCAGTTTCTCAGTCGTGTCCAGCTCTTTGCAACCCCATGAACCGCAGCACACAAGGCCTCCCTGTCCATCACCAACTCCCGGAGTCCACCTAAACCCATGTCCATTGAGTCGGTGAAGCCATCCAACCCATCTCATCCTCTGTCATCCCCTTCTCCTCCTGCCCTCAATCTTTCCCAGCATCAGGGTCTTTTCAAATGAGTCAACTAGGATGACTAGCCGTCCCTGTTTGCATGGGACTGAAAGCATTCTTGGATATGGACCATTTCATTTAAAACTAGGAAAGTCCCAGGCAAAAAGGTGTGCCTTGGACACTCTGGGTCAGCTGGTAGAGGGGCTCAGGGCTGACTGTCATATGGGGCCATGGAGGGGTGGGGGTGAGGATCCTGGGCCATGTGCCTCTCGTCATCCAGTAAAGTAAGCGGGCAGCTGAGCACAACTCCAAGAGGGCGGGAAGATGCGAGTTCCAAACTCATGTGTCACCAGCTTGCCTCATTCTATTGGCCAAAGCAAGTTACACTGTCAGCCTAGATTTAGCAGAGCGGAAAATAGTCTTCACCTCTTGACAACAGGATCTGCAGTCACAGTGCAAAGGGGCATGACTATGACAAGGGGAAGACCTGTGACAGTTTTATGATCAAGCCGCCACAAGCGCTAGGAGCCCTGCTTTCCGCAGCAGGTATTGTGTGTACCAGCCACTGGAATGCACAAGTGTGATGAGAAACAGAACAGGCTTGGCTCCTCCTAAAGACTCTTCTCTATGTGCCTTGCTTTCTGTCCATTCGCCTTAGCCCATTTGGTTCTTATTTAACGGAATACTCTCCCTTCCTCTTTGCCTGGCCAACTTGTATCTTATGGAATGCAGGTTGGTAGTTACTTCCTCCAGGAAGCCCACCTGGACCTCCCAGCCTGGTCTGCTCACCACCCTGGACCCCCACTATGACCTTTATGCTTCCCCATATCTCAGCACTGATCACTGGCACCAGTGCTGTGGAGACTGGGAACTCCCTGATGTCAGGGTGGTGGGATTCGCCTCTGCATCCTGGCAGCTCACCGAGGGCAGGGGAGATGCATGCAGAGAGGCGACTTGAAGTCACTGCTAACTAAAGATCCAGCTGGGACGGGAGCCCAGGGCTTTTGGAGCCCCTAAGTCATCATCCTGCCCCCTCCACGTGGGCCCCTATCAGCTGCAGACATCAGCATCACCCTGCTCCCATCTACCAGGCACAAGACAGTGATCTAACTGAGGCCCCACCTCTGCAAACCGCTTCCTGCTTTTTGGGGGCCTTGGCACTGTCTGGGGTGAGAGTCTGCACACGAACAACAACAGTGATGTGGGTGTCAGCGTGAAAGTCAGGCCTGTGTCAGGCTCTGCCTGCCACCACGCTGTGACTCTTTGCAGAGTCCTTGCGGCTGCCCAGCACTGGTGCCCCTGGCCTCAGTCCTGCAGGCCCTGCGGACACAGAGGAGCCTGGTTTAGGGAGGAGAGTGTCAGACAGTCATAAGGTCCTCCCCTTCCCCTCTTGCCTGCCCCCATTCTTCACCCATGCCCCCATCCTTGCAAGGGTCGCATTCCCTCCACCTGGAGAGTTCAGCCTCTGCACTGGCCTCACTGCCTCCATACTCGCACGTAGTACACTTTCTAAAATGCAGGCGAACGTGGTGATTAAGAGCAAGACTCAGAGCCAGACCACTCAGTTTCTGCCTCTTCTGCCTGGGCAGCGGGAGGTGATTTTTTTAACCTCTCTGCATCGCCTCATTTTTAAATGGGGATGTACCTGCATCTTCCTTCTCTGATGGCTCAGCAGGTGAAGGATCTACCTGCCATGCTGGAGACATAGGAGACAACAGGTTGGATCCCTGGGTCAGGAACGTCCTCTGGAGGAGGAAATGGCAACCCACTCCAGTATTCTTGCCTGGAGGATCCCCATGGACAGAGGAGCCTGGCGGGCCACAGTCCATAGGGTCACCAAGAGTTGGACATGACTGAGCTCGAGCACAGATGGACACGAACCTGTGTCTTAAGGTTGCTTTGAGGATTAGCTGTGGCGACCTGTGTAAGGTGACGTGTGTAAAGCAGAACACTCCCTGGGGCGGTTAGTGCTCAGTACACGTTAGCATCGTTAGCATCTCTTGCCCTGCCTCGGACTTTTTAGTGGGTCCCCAGTGGACACAAAATGAATGGAGTTTGAGCTCCTATCTCAAAGATCAGACTTTTGCTCTTTACCCTTTCTGCTTCTTCCTGCCTTGAACACAGATAGACTGCTTGGGGGTGCAGCCACCATCTTGCAACTGGAGGAAAATGTTAAGGATGACAGAACTGTAAGGGAAAAGGAACCTGGGACCTTGATGATGCTGTTAGACTGCTATGCCAGCCTGGAATACTTTCCCCCAAACTTTACCGCATGAAATGAATAAACCCCATGTTTGTTTAATAGGGGGTGAAAACTCTTAGCTTCTATGCCTCACATTCACGATTCTCCAGGAGCTGGTCCCTTTTCCTTCTGCAACCTTATTTCTGAAACTCTATCCCCTCCTGCATTCCTGTTCCTTGATTTTGTGTTCTAGACATACTGAACTACTTGGGATTCCTTCCACACACTGCTCTGTTTTGAACCTCTCCACCGTTGAGTGGGCTTTTCTCTCTTTACTTCTGTCTAAAACTTCCGGATCCACTCTCACCTAGTTTCTGCCTGGCAAACTCCTATGCATCCTGCAAAACCCTACTCTGATATTAACTCCTCTGTGAAGATGGAACTGACTTCACGCATCCTGGGCAAATTAGTTACTGCCTGCATACAAAATTGAGCTCATTGTCTAAGTTTGTTTCCCCCTCTGCCTCTTTCCAGTAATTCCAATCTCTCCATGCCTCAGTTTCCTCTTGAATAAAATAATAGGGTTTTGTGAAGGTTAAATGAGATGATAAGCATCAGTCATTCAGAATAGCCAATAGTAAATGCTTAGTAAGTGCTAGCGCCCATCCCCTTCATCATTCTTATGCTACCAGGCTTCTCATTCCCTCTTGCTCATAAACTCTCAAGGGCAGGGGCTTTTTGATTCCTCTCTGGAGACCCTCTCCCTAGCATCATGCCGGGCAACACACAGCGGACATCAGGAAGGGTGGCTGAATTTGCTGGTGAAAGTCTGCTGGCAAGCAGAGCACGCTCTAGTCTCAGGCCTGGAAGAGGTTCCTGATCTGGACTCTTTCAGTGAGATCACAGATGGAGCCTGTCTTGACCTGCATCGCCTCACAGGAGAGAATCAGGATATAAGTCCTCCATGGAGTGTAAAGGGCCATCCAAGCGCAGCAGCGCCTCTGATGCTGAAGATGCATGGCTGCAGTGAGCATGGAGCATGACCCAGGGGAACCTGCTCTGGGGCTCCAGGCCCCGTTGGGTCAGTCAGACTCCGAAAGTCTCTCCCTGCTCAGAGGGAAGAAGGCGTGTCCGATTCTTCTGTGTTGTCAAAGAAAAAATTAAGGCAAACCTGGGTACCTCCGATGTTTCTTGGCTACATAGCTTGCTAACTGCTAAGTCACTTCAGTCGTGTCTGACTCTGTGCGACCCCATAGATGGAAGCCCACCAGGTTCCCCTGTCCCTGGGACTCTCCAGGCAAGAAAACTGGAGTGGGTTGCCATTTCCTTCTCCAAGGCATAAAAGTGAAAAGTGAAAGGGAAGTCGCTTAGTCGTGTCTGACTCTTAGCGACCCCATGGACTATAGCCTACCAGGCTCCTCCATCCATGGGATTTTCCAGGCAAGAGTACTGGAGTGGGGTGCCATTGCCTTCTCCGTAGCTTAGATAAGTGATTTCAGGTCTTTGAGACTGTTTCCACATCTCTCACAATGGGTTTATGGCAGAGGATTGTTGTGAAGATTAGATGTAACACCTAACATGAAGCACCTTGGACGGCGCCTGGCAGACAGCAGACCCTCAGCTAGTTCCCTTCCCTTATCCCTTTGAGACTTTTCCTCCCCACCATCTGTACACTTGGGCCCAGGGACTTCCATCCTCCCAGTGACAGGGCTTCATTCGGCATGTGGTAAACTAGCTGGTTCTTGAGACTAAACCTGCTGCTCTCACCCAGGATGGGTCTGAGAGCCCCCAGATGGAGGGGCACATCTGCAGCGACAACTTGCTTTCCCTGGAGCACAGCTTGCGCTGCAGAGATGGCCCCACAGGACTAAAGAGCAGTCTGGTCTTGTGTGGACATGGTCTACAGGATCCTCACGTGGCCCCATGCTGCGTAGCTCAGCACACTGAGCAGCTGATCAGGACTGCTGGCCCAAGGAGGTCCTACTAGGCTCCAGCCCTGTTACCTTGGGTCCAGGAGAGGGGCCTTCCAGGGCCTGCTAACTGGAGCCTAGGACCCCAACAACCAGACCACAGGGGTGTCTGAGCTGCCAGGGTGGGTGGAGAAGAAGAACCCAGAAGGTGACGGTGGGCTACCATTTCATCTCTCTCAGATTTGGTTTCCTTATCTGCAGAAGGAGGTTAATGAAGATTCAATACAGTAAAGGTTGAGGTTGAGGGGAGTCAGAAAATAATACCTACATTCCTGGTTTAAGTTAAAAATTAACTGAGACTTAGCAGAGTCAGGTAATAGCATAGCTGATCACCACGAGTTAAATGCTAACACCGACTCAGCACTTCGTGTTTGTCAGTCTGTGTTGTGAGCACGTCATGATATAGGTAAGCGAGTCCTCTCAACAGTTCCGTGAAGTAGGTACTATCATAATCCCCATTGTACGGATGAAGATCCCAATGGGATTTTAGATAATTTACCCGAAACCACACAGCGAATAGATGGGAAAGTAGGACTGGGTGCTGGCAGCCTGGCTTCAGGGGCCGTGATCCTGATGACCGCACTGCACTGACGATGGAAAGCGACACAGCTGCAGGTCTGTAGACACAGGGGCTCACTAAGCCCTGCATTCTAGGCTCAGGACAGCCCTATGCATTCTCTGCAGGAGAAGAGAGGCTGGCTTTCTGGGGGCTGTTTTGGGGGCACGGGGCTGCAGGGGAAGGCAGATCCAGTTCTGCCAAACCCACTCATCCAATAGCCATCCCTCCTCTCAGAGCTTGTGTTAGTTTCCTGGGTCTGCTGCAACAAATTGCCACAGACTTAGAGGCAGAACAAGAAGTGTATTCTCTCAGTTCTAGAGGCTGAAGTTCTGAAAGCAGGTGTCAGCGGGGTCGGTCCTTCCTTCTTGAAGGCTCTGAGGGAGAATCCAGGCCTCTCTCGTAGCTTCCTGAGTCCCTTGGTTTATACCTGCACCATTCCAGTCTCTGCCTCCATCGTCACATGGTATTCTCCTCTGCGTCTCTGGGTCCTTTTCCATCTTTGCTAAGGACATTCTCTCATTGGATGTAGCGTCTACCCTGATCCCACATGAGCTCATTAGATCTTTACCTTAATTACATCTGCAAAGATTGCAGTTCCAAACAAGATCATATTCTGAGGTTCCCAGCAGACATGAATTTTGAGGGGAAGCTGTTCAACCACAACAGAGAGGATTAAGTGAGGGAGCCGGAGAAGCCAAGAGTGTTCCTCTAAAGGAAGTTTCTCCGTAAAGAAACAATGCAGGAGATCTCTCTCGTCTTAGTAAATATTAGCTTGGCTGCTTTAATGTAGATCAAAACAACATTGTCCAGAGTATAACAGATGCTTGTTTCTCGTGCGTATAAAATCTCAGCTGGGGACATAGACAAGTTCTGCTTCATGCAGTTCTGCAGGGACTGAGATTTCTCTGTCTTGTGATTCTACTGTGCACCAGGATGTGACCTCAATTCCAAAGGCAGAGATGGCTCACTGGAGAGGGCCATGCATTAGCTGGCAGGTAGTGAAGTAAGGAGTAGAGGGCAGCCAGTCTCCTCCTAAGGACACAGCCAAGAAGTTGCATGTAACAACACCTTTGCTCACACCCATTGGCCAGGTATTAGCCAGTCATGCCTCACTGCAAGGGGATCTGGGAAATCTAGTCTTTGGCTGTGACGTTATGTGGACCAGAGAAAACTCAGGAGATTCTGTTTCTAGAAGATAGGAAGCTGGATTACTAAGGGATGCTAGCATAAAGGATGGGAAGCCCCTGGCACTGGGAAGCTAGTTCAAATTATAAGTTTGATCTTCTGCCATGACATTGGTAATAACTTCTCATTGGCCTTGCCACCAATAAACCTCTACATTGTCCACTGACCGTGTCACCTGTCATCACAGTAACCTGAACGCAGACCGATCGTGAGTCCATAGTCCTAAGACAGTCTGCTCCTTTTCACACTCCTTAACCCACCTCACAAAGTCCACTGCTCTCCAGGCCCGTCTCCCTCTCCAGCTGGTCCCTGGACCCCAGATCATGGATCCCTAGAGCAGGGAGGCTCTCCAAGTTCCCTATGTCTCTGACCGCCAGCAATCTCCCATGTCCTAGACTCTGAACCCTGGGCGCTGCAGGCCCTGCCTATGCTGAGCAGATGCCTTCCTGCATGCTGGAGGAGTTTGGAGAATTTTCTGGCATTAGAGGGTGAAAGTCAAAACAGTCGTTCCAAGAACATCTGTTCCTGAATGGCAAGCATAGCCTCTGCACACCAGGACACACGCCTGCACACTTCAGCGAGCTGGATGGTAAAGGGAAGCGATGTTCTGGGAGTGAGGACTGATGGACTCCGCCGTGATGGAGGCTGGCCTTCCTGGAAGGGTGCTGTGCTGGGAAACGGAGTAATAAGTGTCAGAGGTGAGTGAGGGCCCAAGGGAGTGAACACATGGAAAGAGGCAGTCAGTGCATGAAGGAAAAAGTGAATGAAAGGGTGAGCAAATGAGTGAGTTAATGAGGAGCAAGTGAAGAAACATAAGTTAGTAAATGAATGAATGAGTAGATGAGTAAATAAGTGAAGAAATTAATGAGCAGGTGAGCCAATGAGTGGATGAATGTGTCTAATTTTGAGTGAATGAATAAGTGTACCCTGGAGGAAATAAATATAGTGAATGAGTGAATCATTATGAATGAGTAATTAAGGAAAGAGATGATATGTGATAGAATAAGTGATTGAGTCTATGCTTGAGTGAGCCAGCAGTTAAATTACTCTTCTTTTTCTGGGCAGCAAGACTGGAATTGTGGGGCAAGACAGGAGTCTAGTCTAGCTTGAGGCCCAAGGTCAGGGGCAGCATGGCAGAGCCAAGGTTCCAACCCTGGCGCCTTGTACCAAGGGGTATCTGTAGCCCCACTATGCTTTAGCTGGTGTGACTGTATTAAGACTTTGGAAGGGAAAATAATCCTCTCTTTCTTAAAGAACCTTAGCAAAATTCAAGTGCAGCCAGAAAAACTTAAGCTTCTAGAGGGATTTTTTATTTGTGAAAATATGTTAAAGGTAGATTTTCTTTGGATCATGAATACATGCACATTTCCCAGCAAGTTCACAGAATGTCTTGAGAAGAGATGAGACAGGGCATCAGAAGATACGGTATAAACTGCCCAGGTGCTGGGAGCAGAGTCCCCGGGTCCCATGTGAGCTGAGAACAGCCTCTGGAAACAGAGGGAAGCTGCAGGGCATGATCGTGTTGGGTTTGCTGGTAGGACAGATAGTGAGACACTTTCTGCCTTTTCTCCAAGCCTGGGTGAGTTAGAATGTGCTGGTCAAGAAGTTTTGATGGCAGTTCATTTCAGCCAGGCCCTCTCCAGCACTTGCTGGGTCAACACTGCTGTGGAGAGGATGATGAAAGAGTGCTGTCCCGGGACTCATGGAGTTCAAAGCAGCAGGGCCACCAGACAAACCCCCCGTATGAGATGGTGGAATCGTTGTAGAAAGGAGAGGCTGTGTGACCCAAGAAGAAGGAGGTCAGAGAAGGTGTCACAGGATAGGGGGCTTGAGGACTAGACCTCGGAAGGGGGTGAGAAGACTGACAGAGTCCAGGCAGACATGCAGCCTGACCTGAATCGTGGGTTGGGAGCATAGTGAATGTTGGTGACATCCTCAGCTCTGAAAACTGCCTGGCTCAGCACCAGGAAAGGGGCCTGCTGAGGTCACAAGGCAGGTCCTCGGTGAGGTGCTTCGTGAGCATTTGTGGGATGCATGAAGGAAGGTATAAAAGAAGGAGACACAAAGCAGGGAGGAGAGAAGAGAGAGAGGTTCACTCCAAGTTGTAGAGCAGATCCTTGGAGGGCAGCCCAGGACTTCAGAGACCTGTACAAGAGAGCAGGTCCAGGGGAAGGCATTGGTCCCTGGGTGCCCTGTTTGCCCAGGTCAGCACCTGGCACACAGCTGACATTTAGTATATTTGTTTTGAATAAATGAATGAAGGGCTATTCCCTGTGAGTAGGTTCTTGAATTTGTATCAGGATAAGACAGATCAGATGACATCACATGAACATTGACCTCGTTACTCCTCAGCTTCTTTCTTTTCTTTTCTTTTCTTTTCTTGGGTAACCTCAGTCTCAGTGGGGCTTACAAACTGGAACAGTCTTCAAGAATGACCTCTAAGCATCTGCTTTTGTGGGTGAGAAAACTGAGGCCCAGGGAAGGCAAATGGCTTGGCCTTCTGCATTTTCTGCTTCTGATGGGTTCTAGAATTACCAAAGTTCTAGAGGCCCGGATTCTGTTTCCTGTGATGCCAGGAACCGGGAGGCCTCCCCATCTCCTCTCTCTTCTCTCTGACCTCACTCTTCCTCACTGACATGAGAGATCTCTAAGGCCCCTTCAGGTCCTCCCCCCATTCATCTCATTCACCCCACGAATACTGAGCATCCCCACAAGTCAGGTTCTGTGCTATACCCTGGGCTAGACCAGAGGGAAGAATTCCCCAAACCCACACCAGGCCTCCACCCACATCACATCATCTCAGCTCCTGTCGTATATTTTTTTTATGCTTATGTCTCTGCTATTCTACGCAAAGCTTCCCAGGGGTATTTTTCATTTTTGTGCTGTCTTAAATTCTTCCTGGAGCAAGGCACAAAGTTGATGCATAGATTAAACAATATATTGATTGTTACTTTTTTGTACCCCAAAACTCCTTTCCCTGTAAGCATTCACTGGAGATATTCATTGGAGACAGTCAAATAAACAGATAATGTCACCAGGGTGAGAACTGCACCAGCAAGGGAAGCCCAGGGGATGTGGAAGCTCAAAAGATGGGCCCCTGATCTAGACAGTGTATCAAAGGCTTCCAGAGGAGATGAACTTCAGCTCAGTGCTCAAGGACAAGAAGGACTTAGAGGAGGAAGAGGTGAAGGAGACGAAGGAAACGGCGTGTACAGAGTGCTTGAGCCCTGAGAGAGCCTTGCCCATTTGAGGATCTTGGTTGCACCAGGTCTTGGTTGCATCATGCAGCCTCTGAGTTTCAGCACGCGGGATCTAGTTCCCTAACCAGGCATCAAACCCGGACCTCCTGCACTGGGAGCTCAGAGTCTTAACCACTGGACCACCGAGGAAGTTCCATCTGTTGGTAATTTTTGACGATGCTGAAATCACCCTCTTCACCTCTCCCCTCCCCAGAATTTCCTGAGGACTATCTGTTATGCACAGTAGGAACAATAGCTGGAGGGGAGCTCTGAGTTGTCCGCACTGACAAGCAGCTGGGGAAAAAGCCCTTATACATAGGACTTTGAGAATGGGGCTGGGTTGCTGGCTTCTGCTAAATGTACAGCAATGCAGGGCAGACTCTAAAGTCACTTCCCCAAGCTGCTGGCCAACAGCCAGAGCTGAAGCCCCGTTGCCCCAGAGCCTGTGCGTTGACTGAACACCCTTGGCTGGCCTTTCTTCTGCACAGGTGTGTGCCACGAGTCACAGCAGTTTGCACTTTTCTTGGAACTGAATCTCACCTCTTTGTGAGCAATAGCTTAAAACTGTTTTTAAAATATGAACATTTTTGAAGTTGAATTAGTCCCCTGGTCAATACCGTGTGGGTCGAATGGAATGGCTGGGAGGAGCAGGAGGTGGTGGATGGAAAGGTGTGATATGAGTCATTGAGCCCCATCAGGAGGCAAGTTCAGAAACCCAGAAGTGCCCCCAGGCACACATTTGCATGCTCTTGTCCCAGGAAGAAAACTAAGGCCCGGATGTTCTTAGATAGGAAGGAGGAAGAGGAGAAGGGCTGAAGGAGAGAGGGAGGGAGTAGGCAACTTCTTCTGGAAACAAACACCCACTGTTACTTACACATCAGATAGATATTAGGGATAATCAGCAGGTTTCCAAAGTGCTCCAGAGTCAATCTGGTTAGGTTGCTCTTGCTGAGGTTAATATGAGGAAATAGCATTCTTAAGCACCCATATTAACCTGTCTGTTGTTTTATGGACTATGGCAACTGCATTTTACATCTTAATGGCTAACCATTTATTTCCCTCCAAAAAAGGGGCATTTTTTAGCCCAGGAAGCAGGCACTCAAGGAAGGAAGCTTTGCCCCTCGAAATGAATTTTGAGGCAGAATCTCCAAGCAGACACAAGTAGCTGCCACAAACAGCTCCCACTCCTTCCAGAGGTCCCCAACTTTTTCAGCCGTACCCTCCAGCAGACTCTCTCCCTCTTTAGCATCCTCCTTGGTTTGCCCCTCTAGGCCTTTCTCCCGGCTGCTGTGGTCTCGGGGGAGTCAGGTCACTCTCTGGGATAACAGTGAATGGAAGGGTTCTCAGTACAGAGAAAAGGCCGTGGAAGCTAGGAGAAAGAGCAGAAGGACCCAGGTGGACCAGCTTTGGAGAAGAAGAAAGATATGAGCTGGGTCAGGGGAGAAAGATGAGGAGCGGTCTTGATAAGAATAATAGCCTCACTTCAGTTCAGTTCAGTTCAGTTCAGTTCAGTCACTCAGGTGGTCTGACTCTTTGTGAACCCATGGACTGCAGCATGCCCGGCCTCCCTGTCCATCTCCAACTCCCAGAGCTTGCTTAAACTCATGTTCTTTGAGTCAGTGACGCCATCCAACCATCTCATCCTCTGCTATCCCCTTCTCCTCCCACCTTCAATCTTTCCCAACATCAGGGTCTTTTCAAATGATTCTGCTCTTCATATCAGATGGCCTAAGTACTGGAGTTTCAGCTTCAGCATCAGTCCTTCCAATGAACACCCAGAACTAATCTCCTTTAGGATGGACTAGTTGGATCTCCTTTCAGTCCAAGCCTCACTTACATAGTGCCAACCCCATGCCTGACCTTGCTCATGAACTTAGAATATATTATTTAATCCTCACAACCACTCTCAGAGGTAGGCATAGCTATGATTCCCTTTTTCTGAGTAAACGAGGAATCTGTAAATGAGGCCCACGGATGTGAAGTCACTTCCCAGAGTAACTCACCTGAGTGGAGAAGCCAGGTCACATTGGGTGTTCTGGCTCCAGCATCCATTGTTTTCACCCCCTGTTGCATATCCTGTGTAACCAACCTTTAAGCTCACACTCCTCCAACAAGTGTTGATTGAGCACTGACCTGACCATGTGCCACAAACAAAAAGCTAATTGAGTGGCTGCTGTGTGCCTGGCCCCCTGAAGACACCTACCCCCCCCCACCGGCCCAAGGACATCATGGTGATGAGACAAATGTGGGCCCTGCCCCCCTCTAATTGGAGAGGCAGACGTTCATCAACTGTCATTCAAAGAAGTACAAGTGCCCTACAGAACAGAGGGCAGAGAAAACCTGCCCCCGGAAGTGATTCCCAGTCTAAGCTGAGACAGACATGGTGAAGGTAACTCCTGGAAGGGGAAACAGAATTTGCTGCCTGAGTGTAATGGCCTGAAAGATGGCTGGCTTGCACAGAGCCAAGGGAACAAGGGGACAGACAGGAAGATACAGTCAGTGTATCTTTCTGTGACTTGGGAACAAAAGCAATTTAAACTAGGAAGTGCTTGAGGGTCTGAATGAGAGCAACAGGTCACTCCATGTTTGGCGTAATTTCCCAAGTTTTTCACACTCACCCTCTTTGGTCTGAAAGCAGTCTGGTGAAGTGGGCAAGTGTGGGGTGAAGTCCCAACCTAAGTGATCAGAACACTGAAGTTCCCCTGAAATGATCCCTAAGAACTGAGAGTGTTAGAATGAGGGTCCTGGTCTTCCTGCTCAGGGGCCAGTTTGGGAGGCGGATGGGAGAAGAGGCTTCGCAGGCCGTACACAGTGCCCTGTGACCCTGTGGCCCGGGGTCCCCTCGCAGGCTGTGAGTGGAGCTGGGAAGTGTCGGGGAAGAAGAGAGTTTCCTCTTCCCTTCTAGCCAGGTTCTTCTGGCTGGCCTAAGAACCGAACTGACATAAGACAGATAAACAGGAGAAAATGGAAAGTGTAATTACTATATTCATGGGAGAGAAAGAAAATTAACTCACCCAGGAAAACTAACTCACCAAAATGGCTGAAACCCCCACCTTAAATACCATCTTCAGCTAAAGTTGCAAGAGATTATTGGGGATAGTGATTTCAGACTTCAAAGGGAAGGAAGGCAAATGGAGAAGAAAGAAAAAATATTTGGTAAATAAATGTTTGCTGGGCCATGCAGAGACAGTGGGACAGAGTGTGGCCTCTGATCCATAGGTCCTGTTCCCCCCCACCATCCCCAGTCCATATTCTTGTTGCAGCAAAAAATAGAAATGAGACTTTTCTTAAACAGAAGTGACTTTTCCGATAGAAAAGAAAAATAAGGAAACAATGAACTGACTGGGGAAACAGCATAAACAGACCTGCAAGAGTTAAGCAATCTCGGTTATTCTTTTGCTGTTACTACCAATAAACACTCGTAGCTGGACTTGTCCTTCACAAAGCTAATTACTCTCTGACTCCATATGAATTACACTCTGTACTTGGCATTCTTTTCTCTCTACACACCCTCATAGCATTCTGCATATCAGAAAGAAGGTCACAGGCCAGATAAACTTCAGAAAAGACCAATCCCAATTGCCAAGTTGCCTGATGCCAACTGTGGCCATTTTGAAGCTTTGCACAAGAAAAATAAAACACAAGACTTTCATTAGGATAGCAAACCTTTCCCTATTCCCAGGGAGTGGGACACAGTTCTTAAGACTCTAGCCTACTATGTTCCCACTTTGCCTGGCAAAGAATAAAGCTCCTTTTTCTTGTGCCTCCAAAACCCTATATTTCCTTTTAGCATCAGTGCACAGAGAGCCAAGATTTTGGCATCAGTATTTCTGGTGATAACTTTATTTGGGGAACAGGCCCTCTATCTAAATTTTCTAGGCAACTAGGGGGAAGGTCAAAGTTTCTCCCTGAGTGTTTTGAGCCTCGATTGTTTTCAGTTCAAAGTAATTGTCATACTAGAGACATTGGGGGAGGGAGAAGAGAGCAAGTTTTGTATCCCTGCAGAGGCGAAGCTGTCCAATGCTGTGCCTGGCACTTGGTCACTGCTCAGTGAATGCTGATTCCCCTGCCTCTAACAAAGAGGGTGCAAGCATCACTTTGGTTTTGCACACCGCCTGGCCACCATCCTCACCTTCTGTGTCAGTGTGTGTTTGGGCGGGTGTTTGGCACAGTCCATGAGAAAAGAGAAAGTTGTTCACACTCCTTGCCCACAGCAGGATCCCTGTTTCCCGGCATCACCATGTTCCACCAGGAAGATACTGCGAAAGGTAAATGGATTGGCCTCTGCCTGGATTCTGCAGAGGAAAACTCAAGGAGACAACCTTCCAGCTTTTCTGCTGCCCCAGCACTGGCACCTTACCACAGCATATTCTAGTGCCTTGGACAAGAGCATCGCTCATCAGAGAGAGCTACTTTGGGAATGTCTTCACTCAAGAAGAATCACTAGCATTCACTCACAAAACCCTTTTGATACATTCTTCTCATTTAATCACCATGATAATCTTGTGAGGAAGATACATATCTATCAGCATTTTGTAAAAGAGACTTGACATGGTTGTCACTCATGGCACACATACAACAAAACCCAATCACAGTTCCTCTCTGACCCCCGCCCAGCCTTTCCTTAGCCTTTCCTTGGTCCAATCTTCAATAGTCCCTACTCAGAGACATCACAGCAGACATTCCCTGTCCTTGGGTGTTCTTGCTCATTGGAAGGATGGTTAGAACACCATCCCGGCCTCTGCAAAAACGAGCATGGATCCTTCATGGGGGTGGGGGGTGGGGGGGATGCTGTATTCTAGAAGTCTTGCTTCCCAGGCAGCCTGGAGGCCAGAGTTACAGTCCCTTCTCTGTGGCACATCCCTCAGACATCAGTAGATGGATGCTGGCCAGCATCAAAATTGTGGCATCGGAAGGGGCTGGAGGAGTGTGGCTGGCTCCCAGCCTCTTAATTTTCCCATTCCGCTGGAAGGTCGTGCTCATTCGAGCTTTCAAACCAGAAATAAATTATTATAATCCATTTGCTAATTACACCACGCTGAAGCTCGAGACGCTGTAAATTGCAGCCGTGATAGAGCTAGATGAAGTTTCGGGGAGTTTATTTTTAGCCTTGCAGAGAGCACTTGGTTTCCTAGAGGCTTCATTTGCAAGTCTAGGAGGGACAGGGAAAATTTGTCTGCACGGTCCTTTCTGTCCCATGACTTGGATGGAGTCACTGAACCTCCCTCGCCCTCCTCAGTAAAGCAGGTGACTGTCATGGTTGATACTGAAGCACTGTCTGTCTCTAAGGTCTAATTCTCATTTCCTGACTATGGAAACTAGAATGTGTTCAGACATCATCTTTCCCTGCCTAGGTCATCCTGGAGAATATCAGGAGCCATCACCCCAACATGTGAACTATGGGACACAGGCCTCAGAAACCTCCGGTTAAGTGGATGCATGGTCCCCCTTTCCTGATCCTTTTTTTTTGGTGGGCGGCGGGGTGGTCAGGTGGAAAACGGCAGAAGGATTTTGTATAGGATGTTATGTGCACTTTACACCAGCTGTGTCCACAGCTAGGTGCTTGCCTTTGAGCGGCTGTTGAATGGCCTTCTCCATTCAAGGCCAGGGTCACCAGTGTCAGCTGGGCAGTCACACTTGAGTGTCTGTGCACCAGGCACTGGACTTGGTTCTGAAAACATCATGAAGGTGAAGTGGGTGCAATGCCGAGCTCCAAGGAGACCAGCAGGGAAGGTAAAGCAGCAAATGAATATGTTGAAGTGCTCTTTGAACTGCAGTATTAGCCATGGATGATAAAAGTGCTGAGTGTCATCAGCGATGTCACAGACTTACTGTGGTGTGCAGATCCTGGTTAGTTCGTGCCTGATGGGAGAGGAGAATGAAGGAAGGCTTGGAGGATGAAGGGGTATTTGAGCTGGGCTTGGTGTATCAATAGGATTTAGAAATATAGGGACTGGGTAAGGGAAATTGCACAGACCTTGGTAACCTTGGAAACCACCCTGACCAGATCACAGGGATGGCAGTCCCTGACCAGTCAGCGTTCCCAGATACCTAGCAGGGCACGTTTCTTCCCTAGACACCATGACCTCCAGCAAATTTTCTTCAGTTTTGACTAAAGTATGATATGTTTGTTTTGTTTTTTTTTTTCAAAGGCTGAGCATAAAACATTCTGTGTTTGGATGCTTTTGGGTAAACAATCTTCTACCATATTTGTGTGATTCTTGGGTGGATAGATGGATACGTGGTCAGATGGATGAATGGACGGTTTGGTATCATTATAGAGCTGCCACAGGAAGGAGATGGAAACAATTAAACTGGCTGAGCTTGTGGGAAACGTTATGGGAAGAGGGCCATGGAGCTGAGCCTTGAACAATGGATAGACTTTTCTCAGCTCACACTGCAGATAAAGGTCTTCCATTCCAAGGGCAGCAAAATGGAAGCCTGAAGTGCATGACACTGTGGGAGAATGGTGAGTTCCAGGGCTTAGGAGGGGAGGATGAGTAAATGTAGTAACTGAGAGCACAAGCTTTGAATTAGACAGATGGTGTTTTGAATCCCAGCTCCGCCGCATAGTAGCTGAGCCATCTTGGGCAAATTATACTTCTTTTCTTAGCTTCTCCTTTCTCATCCATTGAAAAAGAAAATGAGGGGAGCATTAACAAAAACTATGCCCCCCAGGTGGCTATTGTGACGATTAAGTGAAATACTGTTTAGCACAGTGACTGGCATACACTTAGTGTGCACTTAATAAATAGCAGTTTATGCTTCTTATTTTATTGAAACAATTCTAATTAAATTATGACACTAATAATGTTATATACCAGTTTTTCATCAACAAATAACAAGTTATGAAAATGCCAATTGAAGCCACAGAATTGAAGAAAGAGGGGGCTCTTTACTCTTTCACGTATAAGGATGAGACAAAGAAAAAAGAACTAGCAAGAAGCAGGAAACATCCTTGCAGGTAAAGGAGAATCAGAAGAGAATGGTGTTGTAGATGCCAAGGCAGAAGCATTTCCAGAGGAGCCGGTGACACTTCTGGAGGGTGACCCAGGGAGGCCACTGCAGACTGAGAAGTCTTTGGAATTTGCAGTGACAACGTGATTCTGATCTTAAAAAGAACTCTCTGGAGGTGGAGCCCCACCACAGTAATTTGTGGCGTGTGTGGGTGTGGGGGAAGTAGTTTAGATGACTCTTTCAGGAATTCTCTCAAAGGAGAGGAAGAACTTGGAGTGGGATGGAAGCAAAGTCACTGGGAGGGCTGAGTTAGAGGAAGACTATTTGAACTCAGCTGTTTGTCTTTCTAAACCCATGCCTCTGTTTGAGCAATGTAACATCACTGTCCCGTTCCCAATTCTGATGCTCTGGTACCCATCTGCCAGCACTTACCCCAGCCCCACTGTGGAGCTGTGCCTGCCAAGATTTTGCCTGGATTTATTTCTTATAATCACATTCTAAGAACAGTAGGAATTTAATGGTCTGTTTAAATAAAGCAGATAAGAAATGATGTTGGCATTGAGAAGGAGATAGATTTGAGAGTCAGCAAGTAGATCGAACTGAGAGAATATAAGGAGTGAGCCGAAGGGGAGTCAGCGAGGGGCCCTGTGGTTCTTGCATGGAGGGCTGAGTGAACGCCCATGCCTGCTGGTGGGTGTGTCCCTGCTTCGTGGGTCCTTACCTCCACCCGCCTGGGCAGCAACCACAGGCTTATGGAGAGGAAGAAATCACATGGTAGGTGTGCTCATCACTTGGAATATTTCAAATGCTTGATAAATCTAGGCTATTCTTATTAATATTGTGATAAGCTAGAAATAGCGCATCTGGCTCTCTTTACTGTGGAGTCTCTCTATCTGCACAACCTCTTCGTCAGGAAGCATAGTTCTAAATGGCAGGAGGGAACTAATGTGTATTGCTCAGGTACCTTTTTACGGATAAGGAAATGGGAGAGGCAGGGAGGTTTTTAAAAAACTAGCCTGAGATTGCACCTAATAACTAGAAAATACACTTTCTTTCTAAGCACACATGGAACATTCACAACAACTGACTACATCTTGGGCTATAAAATGCATCTCAGTAAATTTCAAGGAATCAGTATCCTGCAAACCACATTCCGCCACCACAGGACAATTAAGCTAGAAATCAATAACAGAAAGATGAGTTTTAAAAGATGCTTTGGGCAGGGGATAAATAGTTTGGGGGGAAAAAATGCATTGAGAGAGATTCACAAAAACACTTCTAATTAACTCATGAGTCAAATAAGAAATGATAATGTGAATTGTAAAATACTTATAAATGATAAGAGAAATATCAGATATAACATGTACACACTGCTATATTTAAAATGGATAGCCAACTGTATCCAGTTCAGTTCAGTTCAGTCGCTCAGTCGTGTCCAACTCTTTACAACCCCATGAATCGCACCACGCCGGGTCTCCCTGTCCATCACCATCTCCCAGAGTTTACCCAAACTCATGCCCATCGAGTCAGTGATGCCATCCAGCCATCTCATCCTCTGCCGTCCCCTTCTCCTGCCCCGAATCCCTCCCAGCATCAGGGTCTTTTCCAGTGAGTCAACTCTTCGTATGAGGTGGCCAAAGTATTGAAGTTTCAGCTTCACCATCAGTCCTTCCAATGAACACCCAGAGCTGATCTCCTTTAGGATGGACTGGTTGGATCCCCTGGTAGTCCAAGGGACTCTCAAGAGTCTTTTCCAACACCGCAGTTCAAAAGCATCAATTCTTCGGCACTCAGCTTTCTTCACAGTCCAAATCTCACATCCATACATGACCACAGGAAAAACCATAGCCTTGACTAGATGGACCTTTGTTGGCAAAGTAATGTCTCTGAGCCAACTGTACAGGACCTACTATATAGCACATGAAGCTCTGCTTAGTGTTACATGGCAGCTTGCATGGAGTTGTGGGAGAATGAATACATGTATATGTATGGCTGAGTCCCTTCCCTGTTCTCCTGAAACTATCACAAACAACATTGTTAAACAGCTATACCCCAATACAAAAGAAAAAAAAATTTAAGTGTAATTATAGCTAAGACATTACTTAAAGGTAAATGTATGAACTTAAATGCTTGTATTCAGAAAGAAGCACTGAAAAATTGAAAAATGGGCTAAGGATCAAATTTAATAACAGTAGTAAACATAAATGGACTTCCCAGGTGGCACTAGTGGTAAAGAACCCACCTGCCAATGTAAGAGATGCTGATTTGATCCCTGGGTCTGGAAGATCCCCTGGAGGAGGCCATGGCAACCCATTCCAGCATTCTTGCCTAGAGAGTCCTCATGGACAGAGGAGCCCGGCAGGCTACAGTCCATAGGGTTGCAAAGACTCACACGTGACTGAAACGACTTAGCACACGTGCATGCACGCAGTAAACATCAAAAGATAAGATAGCCCAGGATTGTGCAGTTACATACAGGTGGTAGAGCCTGGATTCAAACACACATATGGCTGCTTCTAAAACCCCCTCTCTCCACTATAGCATGAGCCTTGCTCTGTATCATTCTCCACAGTATGCCCAGTGCCTGGAAATTAGCTTTCTCCCTCAGAGTCCGAGACCTGAGCCTATAGGTAACTCCCTGTATCCACAGGTTGATGATCAATCCTCCTCACTTACTCATCCATCCTTTTCTTCATTCATTGATTAAATATTTATCGGACGTTTGCTATGTGCCAGGCACTGGAATCCCTGTCTTAGTCACCTTTCCTCTGAGTGTTCAAACCCAGTCTTCAGCCTGGGCCAAAGCTGCTGCTGCTGCCCACCCGAACCCCCTCCTCGCCCCCCACCCCCCCATCCTCAGCTGCCTGAATCTCAGCGGCTGCTTGTCAGAACAGCAGCCTCATCAGAAATGACTGATTTCTCTCTTGTCTCTTTCAACAGGTAGACTGAAATTACCATGTGTCCAAATTAAAATTGCATACTTCAAGGATTATTTGAAGGACTATTCTTAGACCCTTTTAAGAAGATTTAAAGAAAAGTGAGTTGATTTTTTTTTTTTTACACTTCAGAGAATATTCATGATTTAAGTTAATGATATGGGTGCTTTTTTACTCTACCCCTTAAATATGTGTTAATAGGTAGACTTTATATCCATTTATATTATAAGAGATTTTTTTTTTTAACCTAAAAACAATGAACAGGGAGTACAGAATTACTGCGTGGCTTCCCTGTATGATTTTAGTACATTTCAAAGGCTTGAGAAATTTTAGAGTCTTAGAGGTGTGGACCTTTGATAGATAGATAGAGAGATAGATATAGATGGATGGATGGATGGATGGATGAGTGGATGGATGGATATAGATAGATAGATA
Organism: Redunca redunca; assembly: GCA_006410935.1. Classification (NCBI taxonomy): domain Eukaryota; kingdom Metazoa; phylum Chordata; class Mammalia; order Artiodactyla; family Bovidae; genus Redunca; species Redunca redunca. The sequence goes on from SJYQ01001506.1 coordinate 1,746,113, forward strand.
GATTTGGCCTATGCTTGGAAAGCTCCAGGGACTAATGAGGAAGTGGTTATCTCCCCCATTTGGAATTTTTATTCAAAAAAATCTGGATTTGGTATCCACTATATCCATTGCTCCCCACATCTTGTCAAGCCTGTTTTTCACCAGACAGCCCTAACAATGAATGAGGACAAAAATCACACCCTTCCTTGAGATCTTTTCGTATTCTTTGTCTCTCCAATAATGCCTTATAATTTGGTTTTAAGAGCAGTTTCCTCCCTGGTCACCTTCTCTCCAACACTGTTAATGCCTCCTTGAAAAGAAGCATCACCTAGAACAGGGGTCCTCACCTCTGGGCTGTGGACTGTTTCCTTCTGTTGAATCAGTGGCAGCATTAGATTAGAAATAAAGTGCTCATTAAATGTTATGCACCTGAATCATCCTAAAACCACCCCCTCATCCCCAGTCTGTAGAAATTTGTCATGGATAAGATTGGTCCTTGCCGCCAAAAACTTGGGGGCCAGTGGCCTGGAATACAGACAGTGCTCTACCAACGTCTTTTATTCCATGAGACCCATGAGAATCAGAGGAAGAAAAACTTGAGGAACCACACTTGGGTTCCAGTCCCAGTTCTGCTGCAATGATACGTTCAAGAAAGTCCCTTCATCTCTCTGAGCTTGAAGAAAACAGGAGGATAGGACAAGATGGTCCTAAGATGCTGTCTCCTTCCATGTGGATAGTTTTGCTGACTCCAAGTAAAGAAGCTGTGGCTTCTCCCTGTCCCAGGCACTGGAATGGGCCAGGACTTGGGGATCAGTAAAAAATATCGTGATAAACAAGTATTTTATAAGATAGTCCAGGGATGTGGGTACAGGCCCAGTCCAGTCACTTGCTGACCAGGGGGTCCTAGGCTGTCACTTCTCTCTGAGCATCTGTTTCCTCATTTATGAAGGAAGGTTATTAACACATATGGCAAAGGATTCGTGTGAGGTGTGCTGGGATAATGCACATAAAGCGCCTGGTACCTGGTGCGTAGGAAGTGTTCAGTAAACTCCTAGTAGTCGCATAAGTGGTGATGGTGTGCCTTACCTCCAGCTGGAGGAGAAGACAGCAGGTGGCAAAGACGCTAACAAGAGAGAAGTGTGAATCTGTGGGCGTGCTTGTTAGGGATGGGGGAGGAGTGGCCACATCCCGTAAACTCTCCTGCAAACACAAGTCCAACTTTGGAAAGTTCATGAAATTAAAACTCTGCTCAGAATCAGACAAGGAAAGATTGGTTGCTGCGCAACATACAGTTAAATGGGAAACTTGTAGAGAGGATCTGAGGAGCTGCAAAATTCTACCAACCTCTGGCAGCTGACACAGCCCTAGTCATAGATAGTTAGGATTGGTATCCGCAGAAGGAAGGTCCTTGGACCCCCAATAGACCTGGGGGCTGGAGAATCATCGTGTATTTTTATAAGTTCAGAAGGCTGGTTGTGAGGTTGAGATGAGAGATTAGCTGTGAACAAGATATACAAACTGTAAAGCACCCTCCGCGTCTACATATGTTTCTGTTATTCATGTATTATGAGATGGTTCACTACTTTGGACATCAGGAGAGGGGGGAAACTCCACATGTAATGAAGCAGTGGGTCCAGTCCACAGATTCCTGAGCAGGACAGCATGTGTATATGTGCATGCACATGTCTGTCTGTGTGTGCTCACATGTATGTGTGTGTGCACGTGTGAGAGCCCCTTTGGGGGTGTCAACACTCCCCATGGTGACTGGCAGCCCAGAAAGAGTATGACATAGGGATGAAAACACGGGCTGTGGAGCTGGTCAGCTTTGCTCTGTAACTGTGTGACCTTGGCCACATTTTTCCATGACTGTCCCAGCCTCCGTCTTCATGGGGCCTAAAGAGTGTATATGCCGAGCTACTCTGAGGAAGGGAACTGCTTAGAAGGTGCCCTTCACACGAAGAAGGCACTCGGAATGTGTGTGTGCCCTTCTTGCGTGGTTATCAGAATTTGTCAGAGTTTAGGGAAAGTCCTCTTGATCTGTTGGCTGAAAGGAACCTCCAAAGGCATCTTAGATTCCACTGGACCCTCCCCCGAGGGTTTGGGCACCTTGGTGGATGGAAAGCTCATGTGGGTGAGCATGCTCTCCACCCTCTGCAAAGGCTCCTTCCAGAGGTGCTCCCACACCACCCTTCTGAGTCCCCTGCCTCAGTCTGGGCTGTGGGGCTGGTGACTCTTAAATTCAGGAGGACTGAGAACTGTGTTGTCATTGAAGGTGTAGAACAAGGTTGCTGTTTAAATTGGGAAATTATGATAGCTGATAGCATGGCCTTTGTTCTTCAGACACCTGATGGCTGTTCATACCAGATCCTACCCCAGGCTAAAACTGCAGTGGCAGCCACTGGCCAAAGGTGTCCCTTTCAGGGTTTCTAGATCCAAGGAAAACTGCATTATCGTGTATTACAGTGTTTTTCAATTATGGGTTGTGACCCATTAGTAGGTCATGAATTTAATTTGGTGGTTCAAGATCATCGTGCATTAAAGTGAAGCAAAGTAGTCCAGTAATCCATAGAGTGGGTGAAGATATTTACATTATGTGTATTCAACACAGGTCTCATATCCAAAGTATATACATTTGACCTTGGAACAATGCAGGGATTGGGGCACTGACCCTCTCTCTGCACAGTTGAAAATTCCAGTATAATTTAGAGTGGCCCCTCCATTTACATGGTTTGTCAGTATTCCAGGTTCTGCATCTGCAGATTCAACCAACCATTGTCTATATAGCACTGTAGCATTTGCTGTGGAAAAAAATCTGTATCTAAGTGGACCTATGCCATCTAAACCCATGTTGTTCAAGGGTCAGCTGTGTAGTAGAAAAAAGAGGAAACTCCAACAAATAGGTAAGGGAAAGACAAGCGACCTCATGGAAAAATAAGCAAAAGATACTTCAGACACTTCACAAAGGAGGATATCCAAATAGGCAATAAGCATATAAAAGCATTATCAGTTATCAGGAAATTACAGATTAAACCAGCAATGAAGTGCCACTATACACCCATGAGAAGGGCTAAAATGAAAAAGATAGACAATATCTAGCATTGGCAAAGATGTGAAGCAACTAGACAGTAAAGAATTTGCCTGCAAGGCAGGAGAAACGGGTTCGATCCCTGAGTCGAGAAGAGCCCCTGGAGGAGGAAATGTCAATCCACTCTAGTGTTCTTGCCTGGAAAATTCCAGGGACAGAGGAGCCTGGCAGGCTGCAGTCCATGGGGTCGCAAAGAGTCGGACATGACTGAGCGACTGAGCGTGTGTGCACGAAGCAACTAGAACCCTCATATATGGCTGATCGGAGAGTAATTTAGAATGATGACTTTGGAAAACAGCCTGGCAGTATCAACTAATGCAGAGCGTATGCAACTAGCCGTTCCGTCCTTAGATACACACATGGGACATGCATACACCTGTCTGCCCGAAAATATGACCAGCAGCAGCAGCACAGATAAACGGTGGTACAGCCACACAATGGAATACTGTCCCCAGCTGTATCAATGGCCCTCACAGGTATAACGTTGAAATAAAAAGCCAGGTGCAAAGAAACTTTGTGACAACATTCATCTTAAGTATGCTGCTGCTGCTAAGTCCCTTTAGTCGTGTCCGACTCTGTGCGACCTCATAGACGGCAGCCCCCCAGGCTCCCCCGTCCCTGGGATTCACCAGGCAAGAACACTGGAGTGGGTTGCCATTTCCTTTTTCAATGCATGAAAGTGAAAAGGGAAAGTGAAGTCGCTCAGTCCTGTTGGACTCTTAGCGACCCCATGGACTGCAGCCTACCAGGCTCCTCTGTCCATGGGATTTTCCAGGCAAGAGGACTGGAGTGGGTTGCCATTTCCTTCTCCTCATCTTAAGTGTAAAAACAGACAAAACTAATCTATATTGTTAGAAATCAGGATCCTTGGGCAGAGGGGCTAGAAAATGGGCCGGGCACAGGGGGGCTTTCAAGGTGTTGATAATGCTCTGTCTTTTGAACTGAGAGCTGAGTACATGGGTGTTTTCAATTTGTGAGAGCTTATCCAGCTCTTTATCTGTGATACATACATTGTGTGTGTGTATATATATATATATATGATATATATCATATATATGATATGTGTATATACAGTGCTTCAATAAGTTTATAAAATGAATGTGTAAATTATAATAAATTACAAATGAATAAAGAGGACTAGAGAACACAGCAGGTACTAAAGGCAAGCACCGCTAAGTGAAACTCCGGTTACACGTGCATCCAGGCTGAGCTGAGATGTCCAATATACTCCTTCCAGTGAGTCACAGACCAAAAACCAGACAGCCACTGACGGTGCTGAACCCTCTCCTTTTTAAGACAAAGAGTCTAAGGCCCAGAGACGAGGGAACTGAGAGAGAGCTGGGAGGAAAGCAGGGCTGGGGAGAACACTGACTCCAGGTCTCGTCTCCCGGCTCCACTGCCAGTCGGCGGGATGGCGCGTTCGGCTCCGTCTGGCACCGCAGTCTCCGGGGGCAGCCCCGTGCTTTCAGTCCAAGGAGAGCTGCTGTTTTCCCACCACAGACGGGCAGGGGCCCGGCTCCAGCGCCCCACACGGCCTCCCCGCTCCTTCCTGCCTCTCCTGCCGGAACTGCCCCACTCGGAGACCGGATACACCGCGGCACTCACCGGCGCTTTCATTTGTGTAAAACAACTGCCGTGCCAAAGCTAGCTCACGCCTGTGCAAGTTAGAAAACTGTGAAGAGAATACATAGGGAGAACACGATTCAACAAAGTGCTGAGTCAGTCCTGGCTTTGTGCTCTTGTTACAAAATGGTGAGACCATTCCGCAGACCTCTCCTGCGAGGGGCCGGGGGCGGCCGGCCCTGAGGGCATAAGAGGAGGAGGTGGCCCTGTCCTTCCAGGCAGGGCTTCACAGAGGAGGAGAGCACCGTGCGGGTTTCAAAAGGCTCGGGGTGAACCTTGCACGGGGCCTAGAACCATCTGCAGTAGGAGGGGCATGTAACATCAGGGGCTTTCTGTTGGCCGTGATGCTCAGCACAAAACACCTGCGGCATCTTCACTGGGCACACAGCCCCGCCCAAGCAGGGAAACGGGCACAGTGTAGCCCAGGCCTCCCCAGGACCGCGTCTAGCTGGATCCTGGAGATGGGGTGCTGCAGGGGGCCTCAGAGATGGTTTCAGGGAAGCCAAGAGGTTTGAGCTAAGGATCGAAGCAAGGGAAACTGCCCAGACAAGTTTTCTCAGGGCTGGCCCGCAGGTGAGAACCTCATTTGAGTGAGAGAAGCCATCTTGCATTCTGGAAAGTTCCATAGAGTCAGGCTTGAAGAAATGGGTAGTGAAGATGAGGGTCCAGAAGACGTGGGCAGGGGCCAGCTGAAGGTCTCTGTGCCCTGACCGGGTATGTCTGGGGAGAAAAGGAAACATTGCCTGAGGTTCATACAGGCAAGAGATGCCTGTAGCCTTGGAGACAGACTCAAGAGATGTAGGCAGACACAGGTATGAATGTTGGTGCAGTCCCAGAACTTTTGTTTTATAGCATTCGCTTGTGCCATTTGCAAAAAAAAGAAAACTTTTCTGAGCAGGCTTCTGATCCAGGCCTGGCTGATGGCAGAAGCTGGAGCGATGAGAAAGACAGAGTTCCCAGCCTCACCTTCCTGCCGGTGGCTTGACGGGTCAAACCCAAACACAGATTTGACATGGTATTATTATTCTAGGGCAGAATATCCCAAACAGTGTTTTATGATGCGTCAGCCCTGCAAAATGTTGTTTGGAAACAAAAGAAAAAGGTTTCCATGTTGAACAATCTGGAAAGTACTGCACACTGACCCCACTTCTGGGGGTTCTCACAGCCTCTGCTACTCTAAAGGCTCTGAGAAGTCCTGCAGGGAGGATGCCCTTCTAATGTTTCCCAAATTTACTTGCTCCAAAACACCTTTTTGCATGTCTATTCAAATCCCTCTGTGTTTCCAAACTGATTTGGTGAAAGTCTATCCTAGCAAATGGCCTGAAGGCTGGTGGGGAGCTCTGAGGAAGGAGAAATGGGCTCTGCCTGGGTGCAGACACAGAGAGCTCCCTGGAAGAGGTAGTATGGGGTATACTGTAGAAGGCCCAATCTGAACCCAGCCTGGGGTCTGGGCCCCAGCAGATGCTGGGTAAATAATTAGTAAATGAAAGGGGACTTCCCTGGTATCCAGTGGTTGGGAATCTGCCCGCCAGTGCAGGAAACTGCATCAGGATCCCACTTGCCACAGAGCACCTAAGCCTGCACACCGAAGCTACCGAAGCGCGCATGCCGTAAAGCCTGTACTCCACAACAAGGGAAGCCTCCACAATGAGCA
>SJYQ01001506.1:1752495-1811380 GCA_006410935.1 Redunca redunca
CCGCGCCCCGCCCCACTGCAACTGGAGAGAGCCCGTGGGCAGCCGTGAAGACCCAGCACAGCCAAAAAGAAAGAAAGGAATGAATGGCGTTGGTGAAAAGAGTTCAGCTTCCTCCGCAGACGCTGGAGGCAGAAAGTCCCCGCAGCACTGGGGCTGTGCAAATGTGGCGCTGGCAGTTGGATGCACAGTCTCTTTCCTCACACTTGCACCTCTCTCTTGACTGTTTTGGAAAAGGCAACAGAGGCAGCGAAGGCAAAGGGGCTTAAGGCCACATACTCTGGGGCCAGACTGCCTCGAGTCCCAGCTCCATCACATCCTCGCTGGTTCCTTAGGCAACCTGACAGAACCTTTCTGTGTCTCATCACCTTCATCTGTAAAATGGGCCTAAAAGTAGCGTTCAGCTTCATGGTGTTCCTCTAGGCATGGCTTTTAGACGGGGATGTGCAATAAGCACCCCATCACCGCTAGCAGTCCTCCTGTGTTGGCTGCTTTCTATCATTGCCTCCCAGGCTTTTGTCCGAGCTTCCTTCCCCAGCATTTTCCAGCAGCCTGCAGTCCTTATGTTCCTGAGGGAGGCAGCCTGCACATTTGTTCTCTTTCCAAGAGCATCAGGAAGGGCCAGGCTGAGGCTTCTTCATTTTCAGTAGTCGGGGCTGTTTAAGGGAAGGCTTGGGTTCCACTCCTGGTTATTAGCCTGCAACCATTCCATCTGGGTAAATATTTCAGAAGGAGTTCAGCTCATCTATTATTAATTTACTGCAAGCAGTTGCTGTACTTTCCAGAATAACTCTGCCTACAGGTGTTTTGTCAGCCTTGTCGAGTTCTCCTGTTCTTCAACGCTTTCCATGGGGTGTGCTGACACTGTCCCTCCAGGCTTTGTCTCCCCAGGGAAGGATGGGCAGTTGTATGAGCAGTGGGCTTGGGGTCCTTGCTGGATCCTGGGTAGTTTGGACAAAGATGCTGGTGGAGTCTGGTGCTTTACGCTGCTAGTTTCAGTATCACAGCTGACGTACAGCCCAGAGACCTGGGGGTCATCCTCGAGACCATGCTCCCTTTCATGGCCTCTTGTCCAGTCAGTCACCAAGTCTTAGCGGTACCATCCCCAGAACCTCACAGTCCAATCCCTTCTCTCTTGCGCTGCCCCCCATCAGCTAGTCCAAGCTGCCGTCTTCCCCATCTTCCAGGCCCCAGCTTCCCTGATGGCTGAGCTACTTCAGAATCCTGCTTTGTGTTCCCAGTGAGACTCCCCCACCCCAATTCTTTTTCAATCACCTTCCAACTTTTAAATTACATGTTCCTGGTCTGGCTTCTCTGCTGAACCATAAGACCAGAGATCGAGTTCATCTTCTTAACAAATATAAATCTCCTCCCAGATACCAACGGACAAGACTGTGCTTTTCCTTTCTCCTGCCCTTCTATTTTTTTCTTCTTTCCTTTCTTTCACTTAATTACGGTTAAAAGGAGCCTAGTGACCAACTAGTCAAATTCCCTAGAGGAACCCCAAAGCCACGGTGGGAGGGAAGGAGGCAAAACAGTCAGGACCCTGAGCTCCCAACCCCTCACCAACCCAGAAGTGACCCTTTATCTCCTTTAAACATGAGTCTTATTTTAGATTTTCTTTAGAGCAAGTAAGGTGGTTCTTCTATGCTGAAAGCTTTTGAAAACACTGATCTGTTCGTATATTCTTGTTTCTCAGAGCAAAAATGTACCAAGAATTTTGAATATGTTCACTCATAAACAGAGCTTCCCTGGCGGCTCAGATGGTAAAGAATCTAGGTGCAGTGCAGGAGACCCAGATTCGATCCCTGGACTGGGAAGATCCCCTGGAGAAGGAAATGGCAACCCACTCTAGCATTCTTGCCTAGAGAATCCCACGACAGAGGAGGCTGGCAGGCTACAGTCCATGGCATGGCAAATAGTCAGGCACGACTGAGTGACTAACAGTTTTACACTTTCACTTATAGACAAGGAAGGTGTTATCCTCATTTCAGAGATGCAGAAACAGGTGCCCAGAGCAGTTAGGAAACTTGTCCGTGATCACACAGCCAGTGTGCTTCGTGGGTCCAGAATTCCTGTCTAGTATGGTCAGACTCCAAACTCTTTCCACTGCCACCTGCTGCCTCTCCAAGACCCATCATCCAGGAAACAGTGGCTTCCCAAGCCAGCCTCTCCAGCTGGCACACCATGTGGCCAGAGACAGATTGTTGGGATTTAATTGGGCACCACTTGCTCAGAAGGACAGGACCTTCATTTCTAGGGTTTCCTGGCTGTGTGGGCTATAAGACGCTGGGCAGAGAGAAATGGATGCTGAAAGCCAAGGGAGAGCTGGGCTGCTCCACCAAATGGTCCTTTGTGCCTGAAATAAAGTGACTTGAGCTGGGATCTCTGAGTCCCCAATACCTTCACCACACCTGGGTCTTGCTTCCCCTGCATCAGGAGTTTCTCCCAGGGATGTCCAGGACAAAGTGACAACCCAGGAAAATAGAACTGCTCTAAATTCTACAAGAAGACAACATGTGTCTTACCATGAACTTTTTGTGTCTCTTTCCTTTACTTTGTCCTCATGCCCAGGTTATTTTTACTTTAACTTAGAGGTAAAGTCTGGCTTATTTAAACAGCAGTGAAACAGAATGGAAGAAGAGAAAGCTGAGATCTTACCCTGGGCTGCCTCCAGAACTCACCACGTGACTCCCTTTGGACTTGTCACGTGGCTTCTCTAAGTCTCAGCTTCCTCATCCGTCTTTACAATGAGTGTGTTTGGACAAGATGCCCTTGCCCACAATGGCAAGAAGTGTTCAAAGTACTGAGTTTCCTCCTCTACTTTCCCAGATCCGCTGTTATTGCTGTGTGAACTTGGGTGAGTTATGAAGGTTCTCATGGTCAGCTTTATCACCTGCAAAATGGGGTAGTGATGATGCCTATCTTACAGATTTATCATGGGGACTTAAAAGTAAGGCACTTAGAACGATGCCCAGCACGTCATTCCTAGTTTAGTTTGCTGTTGTGTTGGTCGTGATTGCCTCCACTCATGGAACGGTACATTATGCTTCTACATTTTTGTTTGTCTAGACCATGTCCAGTAGTTAGTAGTCACACTTCTAGCTTTCATTGGCAGAGAAAACTACAGTGACAGATAGCTGCTTTGGATTCAGTAATGTTCGAACACAATGTATATTCCTCATAACACCCTTACATATATTGTGCAAAACATCAGTTCCATTATAGACAATCCTCAGTGAGCCAACATACAGGTTCCTAGATTGTTGCAGGAATAATATGCCCTCAATTAGAAACTTCTGATCTAGGATCATTGCGGTCTCCTCCAGCATAACTCATGGCACAAAGTTAATGTTTGAATGAACAAGTGACTGAAGGGATGGATGGATGGATGGGTGACTTTTGTTTTTCATTTGCCTCTCGATTTACTTTGAGCAGAATGATAAGTGTGTATTTGTGTTCATGTGGGTATGTGTCTATGAACATTTTCAGAGAAAGCCCAAGCTATTTCTGTCCCGAGGAAGAAGATAGTCATAGTTTGCATATTCCCCTCTTTTTTGTTTACAGGGTCATTTTTCACTGGAATCATTTCAGCTTTCTGGCCCTGACAAAAGATAAGCAACCCCTCTGCCTCTCCCAAGCCTTCCTCCTCCAACAATGCGGGCTTTGTGCTGGCAAGACTGCCTCTAGCTGTCTCTTTCCCAAGGCCCACAGCCTTCTCTGGCTTCTCTCAGGACTGTTGATGGGGGAGGGACACAGACAGTTGAATTCAGGGAGCAGTGCCTATGGCCTGGTGCCAACTCCACAAGTCAGGCCAGGGTAGACAACTCCATATCTGTTCTGGGATACAGGCAGCCCGGTTACCTGAGCTGGTCATCCAGCTATCTGCAGCCAGTGCCCTGGGAATCATCAGGCTCTGGTTTCCTGGAGTCTTTTGCTGCATGACCAGGGGAGGATCAGAGCTGGGAAGGATGGGTGGGAGATGGCAGAGGGAGGGGGAGTCAGTCTCAGGGTGTGAAGAATTTCACCCCATCTGCACAAGGGGCTGCTGTGGCTGCAGCCGCTTAGGGCTTCAATTCACTAATAAGATTAAAATGCCAACAGCCTGCCTCTGCACACACACTTAGGAACACATTGGCCTGAGCTGCTTAATGAGTGTTAGTCAGGAATCGAAGAAAGGCCCGGGCAGGCGCCTGGCTGATGCCTTGTTGATTAGAACACTAAATGTGTTGCCCTTTGAAAGCCAGCACTTGCTGGAGAACAAACCCAGGGCTGAGATTTCCTGGTAACCCTTACATTCCCCGCTGTTTCCAGATGTTTACAAATTGTAAGCTGATCTGGGTAAGGCAGGGTTACAAGGACATCTGGATAATGACAAGGACAACAATAATGACTGTTACCCCAGTAGTGGGCTTCCCTCGTGACTCAGTAAAGAATCTGCCTGCAACACAAGAGACGAGGGTTTGATCGCTGGGTTGGGAAGATCCCCTGGAGAGGGGAATGGCAACCCACTCCAGTATTCTTGCCTGGAAAATCCCAAGGACAGAGGAGCCTGGCAGGCTATAGTCCATGAGGTTGCAAGAGTCAGACACCACTTATTGACTAAACCACCATCCCAAGAGTAAACAGTGGTTATCTAAACCTGCCTGCCTACCAGAAACACAGAGGGTTAGTTTGTTTCTTTGTTGTTTGATTTTTGTTATTTTGAAAATACAGATTCCTGGGTCCTATCCCTGGAGGTTCTATTTCTTGAGGCCTAGAGACCCAGGAATCTATATGTTTAACAAGTACACTGGATCATTCTGATACTTCTAGCTGAGCCCTGGCCTCAGGAACTGTTACTCTGTAGAATAAGGCCACCCTGGACCCAGAGTGGCATCAGACTCTCTCTTCTAAAGCTGTGGCCTCAGGCCTGTTGCTCAGCTCTAAATCTCAGATGCATCATTTCTAAAAAAAGATTAGACAAAATTGTACAGCCACTATAGAGAACAGTATGATGATTCCTCAAAAAATTAAAAATAGGATTGCCATGTGAAAAGGCAACTCCGCTTTGGGGTATATGAAAGAATTGAGGGCAGGGACTTGAAGTGGTAGTTGCACGCCCGTGTTCATAGCTGCATTATTTACAACAGCCGAGAGATGGAAGCATCCCAAGTCTCTGCAGTGCCCGTCAGTGGATAAAGGCATAAACAAAATGCGGCATAGATGCACAATGGAGTATTAGCCTTTAAACAGGAATGCCATCCTGACACATATACAACATGGATGAGCCTTGAAAATATTAGGCTAAGTGAAATAATCAGTCACAAAAGAACAAATACTACAGGATTCCACTGTAAGGTACTTTACCAGATTGTAGAGACAGTAGAATGGTAGTTGCCAGGGGCTGGCTTGAGGGGTAAAGGAGGTTCATGGGTACAAGGGTTTCAGTTTTGCGTGAGATGGAGTGAGTTCTGTAGTGGGATCTTGGTGATGACTGCACAACGAGATGAATTAATGTATTTAATGCCACTGAACTATACACTTACTAGTGGTAAGAATGGTGAATTTTAGGTTATATATATTTTACCACAATTAAAAACAAATATAGCTAATATCTTCCCTCCGGAGTCGTTCTGAGAATGGCATACTACAGCATCTGTTAAAAAACCTAACACGATGCCTAACACACAGCACACGCATAAAAAAAAGTTTCTTTTCTCTTCATCATTTACCTGTTCCTTTCATAAACATTGGAGAAGGCAATGGCACCCCACTCCAGTATTCTTGCCTGGAAAATCCTATGAACGAAGGAGCCTGGTAGGCTGCAGTCCATGGGGTCACTAAGAGTCAGATATGACTGAGCGACTTCCCTTTCGCTTTTCGCTTTCATGCATTGGAGAAGGAAATGGCAACCCACTCCAGTGTTCTTGCCTGGAGAATCCCAGAGATGGGGGAGCCTGGTGGGCTGCCGTCTGTGGGGTCGCACAGAGTCGGACATGACTGAAGTGACTTAGCAGTAGCAGTTCATAAACATTGTCTTCCCTGAGAGCTTTTTAATCTTTGTTTCCCTACAAAGATATGTCTGAAAGGAAGGGGAAGAGGGAACTGATGTTTGTTGATAGCTAATTATGAGTTTTTGACCCTTATTTACCCTTGAGAAATGGGTCTTCCCACTTTACAGATGAAGAAACAGGCTTAGAAAGGGTAAATGACTTACCTAAGATCACAAAACAGAGACACAGCAGAGGTAAGCTTGCCTCAGTGTACCCTTCTGAGCAGCTTTTAACCTACAGATGGCTGAAGAAGTTGGCTGCCACTCTCCAAGGAGAATATGCATAAAGTTATTCTTGTTGATGGACTGTGATGTCAGTTAAGGCAGCGCAAAATCTGGTTGGACATCTCCTCCAGAGAGGAAGCAGAGCCTTGACTAAGCCGAGGTTGTGTTTGGCCTCAACCTGTGCTGGCCCTTTGCTCAGAGCCGAGCTCCTGACATCCCTGCCTGTCCTAGTATTAGGCAAGACGCAGTCTTGCTCAGCACTCCTAAAGAGCAGCCTCTTCCAGAGATCAGGGCTCTCTGACATCTCGTGGAGTCGAAATCAGCCTCTAAACTAGCCACCTGGCCCCTTAGCCCAAGCAGGAGAGCCATGTGCCCCTCAGGGACAAAGGGATGCTGATTCCCATGCAGCACATTTAGTATGAGATGGAGAGAGTGAGAGAGAGCTGATGAAGGAGAGAAGTGTGGGCACCGTGTGGGCAGGACACCAGGCGTGTGGTTACTGCCGAAGTCAACAAACAGTAAGGATAAAGTTTTATTACAAATGTGTGAGCTGAATTAGACAGCAAGCTGAGTAGCTGCATTTTCAACATCATCATCACAGCAAAGTAAATAACTAAATTGGATGCTCAAATATGTATTGAGTATATATAAACATCATGATGATGAGAATGATAGAGGTAAATTGAGTAGCTGAACTGGATAGTAAATTGGATCGCAAAAAAAAATTAAAAAATAAAAAGTGTATTTATCATACTCGAATCCATGCTAAGCATTTTATACTAATTTCCTCCATCTTCCCCTAAAAAGTCCTTTGAGGTATATACTATCATCACTGTTTCACAGATGAGGAAAACTGAAGCCAGGGGACTTAGGTGTTCAAGGCAGTACAGCTAATGCTGTACCCAAGGTCTACCTAGCCCCAGACAATATCATTTTTTACTCCAGCAGATTTAGTATGTAGTAGGTAAATCAGAGTTGATGATTCACTTTCAGAAACAAAACCATTTTCTTGTTTTACAGGAGGAGTCCTTTGAAAGGCAACTCTTATACCGTGCGTTTAACATAAAACCCTGATTATAAAGATTCATCTGGGTAGAGTGGTTCCAAGAATAATCCTTCCCATCTGGGTGGCTGTAATACTGTATTGCAGAGCACTGTCGCAGGTATTATGTTAAGCGTCAATTTGACTTAGACAAAAGCCTGTCACTCTTTCCTCTACAGCCATAACACATATTCGGTTTTTGTCAGTGGTTAAACAACACCCCACTCCAGTACTCTTGCTTGGCACATCCCATGGATGGAGGAGCCTGGTGGGCTGCCGTCTATGGGGTCACACAGAGTCGGACACGACTGAGTGACTTCACTTTCACTTTTCACTTTCATGCATTGGAGAAGGAAATAGCAGCCCACTCCAGTGTTCTTGCCTGGAGAATCCCAGGGACAGTGGAGCCTGGTGGGCTGCCGTCTATGGGGTCTCACAGAGTCGGACACGACTGATGCAACTTAGCAGCAGTAGCAGCAGCAGCAAACAGCAGGCTCTGGTGCTGAATTTGAATCCCAGCTCTACCGCATAATGCCTATACAAACTGGGGCAAGCTACTTAGCTTCTCTGAGCCTCAGTTTCTTCATCTATGTGCATTCGTGCGTGCTAAGTTGCTTCAGTCGTGGCCAGCTCTTTACAACCCCATGGACCATAACCCTCCAGGCTCCTCTGTCCATGGGATTCTTCAGGCAAGAATACTGGAATGGGTTGCCATTTCTCCCCCTCCCTCCCGACCCCCCCGGGGATCTTCCCAACCCAGGGATCAAGCCCACGTGTCGTATGTTTCCTGCACTGGCAGGCGGGTTCTTTACCACTAGCGCTGCCTGGGAAGCCCGTCTATAGCCCATCATCTGTGAAGTAGGCATAATGACTGAGGATCTTTATATAAGGAATGTTAGGCCCTTGCCCAGAGCATCACAGAACAAGTGAGGGATGTCACTTGTAATCTGCCATGTTCACCCCATGACCTTCAGGAGATAATTTGGCTCCCTGCATAGAAAGCTTTGATCAGACTAATGTGGATGGGTTCGTTTCTCAGTGTTAATCAGTCTACTGACTTTCTGCCTTACACTTCAGTCTTGTGTATACTTTCCAAGGATCTTCAGATCTCATTAACTGAACTGAGACACTGATGAATTTAAGTTTCTGGAAAAGTCAGGCCAATATCCTGACCCCAGGGGGCAGAAAATTCCCCAGATTCTGCTTCTGTGCCTCATGTCCTTACCCTGCTCACAGGATTCTGGTACCCTGAGCAAACACTTTGGAAGGCCCAAGTAGAAACAGCCTCCGAGACCAGGTGGAAAGTTGGAAAGCCTTGCCTTCTTTCAGACACTAGAAATCCTCAGGAACAAAGGCAGTTGGATATTGGGATCTGGAGTTCAAGAAAGAGGTCAGGGCTAGAGACTAAGACTCCGGCTGCAGGCCCAAGAGTAGATGCAGTTGCCCAGGTAGCATGAGATGTGAGGGTGCAGCATGAGGTGAAAGATCAAGTTCACTGCAGTGATTCAGGGGAAATGAAGACCTGAGCTAGTCCATGGCAGTGGGAATGAAAGGAAAGTTACGAGCATATAGTCAATAGGATGTGATCTCTGCTGGTGTGAGATGGGGCAACAGAGATGGGGATGATTCAGATTTGAGTAACTCCCAGCCCCTTCTTCAGCCCTCTCCAGGCTGAGCAGGTTGCTCCCCGCTGAGGCTCCCACCATGTCTCTTCACGGCAAACCCCACAGTGTATTGTGATTTTCTCTATGTGTGTGTCAACATCTCCCACATTTCCACCATCCAGGTGCATCTTCACTTACTCTCAAGTCCTGAATCAGATAGGAGTATGCCCCACTCCTCCAGCCCCTTTCTGTCTCCCTCATCCTGATTCAGTTTTCTTCACAGCTCTACCCTACAAAGATAATTGATTATTTGTTTATTGTCTGTCTACCCTGACTAGCATTGAAGCTTGATAGAGTGGGGACTTGGCCTAATTTGTTCATGACTCTGTACCTAGAGCCCAGAGACAGCTTAAGGGACTCAGTAAACAGTAGCTAAGTGTCCCCTGGCTAATTACTTGCCCAAGCTGAATATGTCCCATCCTCATAACCACCCTAGTCATAGCCTGGAGGCCCTTACTTACACAACAGTCCAAAGACTGTCTGCATTGTTCTGCCCTGAATAGTTAGACTGTGATTTCTCTTGATGAACATACTCTGATGAACAGGTAGTTACATAATTTGTGGGAGAAAGTGCAAAATTAAAATGTGGATCCCTTGTTTTAAAATTAAGAATTTCGAGATAGCCATAGCAGAGCATTTAACCAGGCATGGACCTTTCCTTGGCTGCCTTGGTGTCTCAGGTGGTAAAAAAAAAAAATCCAGCTGTGATGCAGGAGACCCAAGTTCAATCCCTGGGTCAGGAAGATCTCCTGGAGAAGGGAAGGGCAACCCAGTCCAGTATTCTTGCCTGGAGAATTCCATGGACAGAGGAGCCTGGCGGGCTAAAGTCCATGGGTCGCAAAGAATTGAACACCACTGAACAACTCACACTTTCTTTGGCTTCCCTGGTGGCTCAGAGGTAAAGTATCAGCCTGCAATGCAAGAGACCTGGGTTCACAAACACACAAGGGTCTTTCCTTAGTGCTAGTCTTTGTGTGACTACACGGGTCACACACACATCCGTGTGGCTGGCCCTACAATGAGGACCAGATCTTAGAAGATTATAAACACCAGTCTTGGAGTTTCTATTTTGTCATGTAGAAAATAAGGAACGACAGAAGGATTTTGAACAGAAGTGACATTTAAGTTTTTGTTTTTGGTGAAAATTTGCACAGGTTAAAAAGGTATAAAGCCCTGTTAATCTCTTCCTCCTGCACCCTCCTTCCCTGAAGGTACCAAACCTAAGAGTAACCAGTGACTGTTTGATTAATTTCCTTCTTTTTGAGCTTTGGTTTTCTGTGTAATGTAATTAGGATCATAGTTCAGCTACAACATCTTGTCCTGCTTTGTTCATGTGACAGTGGAGGAAGAGGAGAGGGACTTCTTAAATGCACGCTTGGGGGAGACGGGCCTGGAAGCCAGCCCACAGAGCAGACTAAGGGTACAGAGTTGGCACCAAGGACTGGGATGGAGGCATTTAAGGGTCCTGGAGGAGAGAACCAAGGAGGCCCTGGATTAAGGAAGGGATTCTGGCCTGGAGAAGTCCATGGATGTCCATGGGGTCCCAGTGAGTCAGAAACAACTGAGCGACTCTCACTTCACTTCACTTCACTTCACTTCACAGAGGTGAGAGTGGAAGGACAGTTTGGGAGCTGGAATCACTCTCATGGGAGGTGACTACAGCCCCCAGACCTTTTGAATTCTCTTGACCAGTTGGAAAGAGCATCAAAGTCTAGCCCTGTCTTACAGTGATTATGCACGCTATGACAAGCATTGGGGTCATTTCTCAAACCCTCTAGAGCTAGACTTGCCCATCCCCCTCCCCTAGGGCTCAGATTCCTAAAGCTGGGCCCACCGGCTGCCGCACTCCCCCCCACACACACCTGGCAGCCCATGACAATAGCAAATGGGAAACCAGGGAGAGAGCAGGTGGGGTCCAGGTTCCCAAGGGTCAGGAGACACCTGGGGGTTTAGATTTGCCCATTTTGTTGGTAACCCCCAGTGCTGGGGCTGGCAAAGGGGAGAGTTAACATTGTCATTGTATCCTTAATTGTGCGTTTCATGAATTTTCATGTTTCTGCTTGCAAGCTTAATGTCTTTCTTGGTGAGTTTTTTTGTACTTGAGCATAAGAGCCTTGTAATTACAGAGTGTTGTGGATTGCAGAGGGTGATTAAAATGGATTTCATGAAATCTGAAGCTCCCCACTTTCCCCCACTCTGCTCTGTCTCCCCCTCTCTCTCTCTTTGACACACACACACTCACACACACACACATACTCACACACAGAGCCACCACCAGCATACACACACAGAGCCACCACCAGCACACACACACACACACACACTCTCTCTCTCACACACACACACACACACTCACACTCACACTTACACACTCACACACAGCCACCACCAGCAGTCCAATAGGCGGCGGGGAGTAACTCAAGCCAGAATCCCATGAAGTTCAGAGACTCAGGATGTGAGGACATGAATTTTCTTCCCAAGGCTCTTCCTCCCTGGCTCTTGGCTCCACTCCCAGACAGCGTGCTCCCTTTTCCTCCTCCTCCCTTTCCTGAGTGAAGTCCAGCTACATCCCTGACCCCCAGCCAACTCTGACCCCCAGGGCTGGCAGCTTTCTCACTCACAGCAATCATAAAACAAGGAGTAGGTTTTCATCATTGCTTCTGTACAGTCGTTAAGTGTGTCTCACTTACCTCTGCCATCAGCCTTTGCTCCCGTCTAAAGGGGTGGCTTGCTTTGAATAGGGGCCTGAAGTTGCTGAAACCAGTGAGGGCATAAGAATTCCCATCACAGCATCTTTTTTCCTGGGACAAGTTGGTTCTTGTTGGCAGTGAGATCTACTCTACCTTACCCTGAATCAGGGAGGGCTGGCTGGTGCTCTGAGGACACTTGAAAGAATAAGTGGCCTGGGAGTGGAGCGTGGAGATGTGGGAGGGGGTGGCTGGAAGGCTTCCTAGAGGAGCATCGTGGTAGGATCCTGGGGAAGGACAGCAGAGAGGGGCTGCTGCTTGCATGGCACCATCTCGTATCTGGGTTTCCATGGCATTTTCCCCACTAGAGTCGGGGGGGACTCCCCAGTATGTGTGTGTTAATTGCTCAGTTGTGTCCGACTCTTTGTGACCCCATGGACAGTAGCCTGCCAGGCTCCTCTGTCCATGGGGATTCTCCAGGCAAGAATACTGGAGTGGGTTGCTGTTTCCTTCTCCAGAGGATCTTCCTGACCCAGGGATCGAACCCGTCTCACGCCTTGCAGGCAGATTCTTTACCATCTGAGCCATCTGTTGCTTGCATGGCACCATATCGTATCTGGGTTTCCATGGCAGTTTCCCCACTAGAGAGCGGGCTCCCGAGGATGGCCTGCAGTCTAACCTGTCTCTGTGACCCCTGTGCCCACTATGCGTCCCAGCACACTGAGGAGGTGCCCACAGTGCTCCTGCTTAGAGCTGACAGCCACGCGCTGGATGAGTCAGCCCTGAAGAGGAAGGGAGGTCCTTCACCGCACAGGCCCAGGAAAACGGCCGCAGCTTAATCACCTGGGAAGGCTGGGTCAAGCACTTGACTGGCATAAGGCCTGTCTCAGATAGCCTGCCCTGGAGTCCAATGTCACCCTTCCGAAGCAGACTCATGCCACCCGTCCTCCCAGAGGGGGACGCTGTGGGGTGGACAACCTCTTTCTTGCCCTGAACGTTTAAACTTACCTGACATGCACATCTCCATGTACCTTGCTACCTGGGCTTCCCAGGTGGCTCAGTGGTAAAAGAATCCACCTAGCAATGCAGGAGACACAGGAGATGTGGGTTCAATCCCTGGGTCGGGAAGATCTCCTGGAAAAGGGAATAACGACCCACTCCAGTATTCTTGCCTGGAGAATCCCATGGACAGAGGAGCCTAGAGGGTCGCAGTCCATGGGGTCACAAACAGTCGGACAGGACTGAGTGACGGAGCCCCCACACACACACATGTACCTTCCTAGGTCTGTGGTTTCCACTTCAACTCGTGGATCCAGGAGCCTCCCACAGACTGTCCTTTCCTCTCCCCAGCCAGCACCATCACCTAGTCCTGCTCAAACCGCTGACAGGCAGAGATGGAATCCGCTGAGAAGATCTGCATGACCTCTTTCTCTCCCCAGCACAATTGTCCTAGCAGCTCTGAGTGCTGGGCCATAGTCTCTAGGCCCCAGGCTGGAACTCCCCACCCCGGGTGCCGGCTGTGAGTGAGTGACTTAACAGGGAAGTGCAGCCAGGGGTCTCCTGTGCTCTAGCATGGTTAGGGATGGGGCTGCCCGACCAATGCAGACAGCCCTGCTGCCTGTAGCCCTGGATTCTGTGTCTGCACGTAGGAGGCCTGACTGTGAGCTTTGCTGTGTGCTTAGTCACTCAGTCAAATCCAACTGTTTGTGACCCTTTGGACTATAGCCAGCCAAGTTTCTCTGTCCATGGGATTTTTTCAGGTAAGAAGAATACTGGCATAGGTTGCCATTTCCTTCTCCAGGGGATCTTTCCCACCCAGGGATCGAATCAGGCACCAAAGGACTTGAGCATCCATGGATTTTGGTATCTATGGGGATCCTAGAGCCAGTCCTTCTTATATACGAAGGGATAACTTGATAAGAGTTGGGCGACTGCATATCAGGTTTGCAGCAGTGATAAAACCTGGTCCCACCCTGAAAGCGATGCAGATAAGAGGGTCTCCTATAAAGAGGGTAGGCACTGGGCTCTGAGAGCAATCATGATGGAGATGTACAAAGTGTCTCAGCTGCAAACAGGGGGATGTTATTATTTCTATGAAAAGGATCAGGAAAGACTTTATGGGAGAGGTGATATTTAAACTAAGCCTCAAAGGATAAGTAGAAATTCACCAGCAGGAAATGTCTTTTGGGCCAGACCTTGGAAGGAGATAGGCAGAAAATAAGTGAAGAAATGAAAACAATAATAAGAGCAGCTGTATTAAGTACTGACAGAGAGCCAGCTATAGCTTCTCTCATTTAGTGGTCCTTGCTACAGTGCTATAGGTGCCCCCATTTTGCAGCTGAGCAAACTGAGGCACAGAGAGGCTCAGTAATCAGCCAGAGTCACCCAGCTAGGAAGTGGCAGAGCTGGGATTCAAAACCAGGCTTTGTTCCACAGGCTTCCTTCTTAGGAACATTGCACTTCTGAGTGCTGAATTTGGAAGGCACTGGCTGGCTCTTTCCAGATGTGAACTTATTAGAGCATCTCAGTGGCCTTTTGAAACCCTTCATGCCCATTTTACTTGTGGGGAAACAGAGGCTTAGAGGGCTTGCCTAGCTTATCCAGCTTCCATAGCTGGGCTGGGCTTTATAAAATTTTTATTTATTTGGCTGTACCAGATCTTAGTTGCGGCATGTGGAATCTTTAGTCGTGGCATGCAAAATCTTTAGTTACAGAGTGTGCGATCTAGTTCCCTGACCAAGGGGTGGAACCCTGGCCCCCTGCATTGGAAGTGCTGAGTCTTAGCCACCCAACCACCAGAGAAGTCCCTACTCCGGGCTTGGAACCTCAGCCTCCTGCCTGGCTCCAAAGCGCCCTCCCTCCCTCCACCGCATGGCAGAACCAGCCTTTGGTTCCCTGAGTGTTTTGCACCTCTCACTTCCTGGCTAGAAGGCCTCCTGGGCTCACCCCCTCACTGAGGAGATCACTGTCTCAGATGCCCATAAAAATGAGGCTGGTTCACCGACAGGCTGGAGGAAGCTCACTTCACATGGCTGCCTCTGCCCTCGTAACAATTAGGCCCTGTCTCACCAAGCCTTCTGAGAGGGCTTCATAAATACCTGTGCTCAGCCAAATTTATTGGCCAGCAATATTAATCACATTTTAAAACTAAAAAGTGAAATAAATAATAAGTGGCAATCTTCTGCTTCCATAAAACCCACCTGCAGCTCCACCAGGTAGCTGGCACCTTGCTCTTCCAAACTGTCACACGGCCCTGCTCTCTGCTGTAAATGTTAGCATCCCTCCTTAGACAGATAGCCGGCTCCGAGAGAAATCCACACATGTGCCCCGCCTCCCTGCTACCCCAGCATCGTAAAACAGGCGATGGAGTTTTCCCGGGCCAGCTGGCAGCAGAGAGGAAATGACTAGGAGCATGTTTGAGTCTCTGTGTGTTGGGGCAGGAGGAAGGGAAGGCGGCCAGAGAGAAGGGGAGGAGAGACAGACAGGAGATCCTCATCTGGACACTGTCATCAGATGTGGACCCGTTTCTGGCCCAGGGGCACCATGGTTACCAGGGCCAGTGGCCAATGCCATCGCTGGCCCAGGAGCACCTGAGGAAAGAGGGCAGATCTGTTTTACTGTTTGATTCATAGTTTGCCACTTTCCAATTACAAACATATTAGTACCTGAATGATGAGAGGATGAGATGCTTGGATGGCATCGCCGACTCGCTGGACATGAGTTTGAGCAGGCTGCGGGAGTTGGTGATGGACGGGGAAGCCTGGCGTGCTGCAGGCCATGGGGTCGCAAAGAGTCAGACACGACTGAGCGACTCAACTGGCTGACTGACCTGAATGATGTGTCCTTCTGAGCACATAACATCTGGGGGCATATGACACCCTTTTGACCGGCGTTCATTTGGATCACTTTGTTCCGATGGTGTACCAGGGTTCTCCAGAGATGAAGAACAAATAGAATATATATATAAAGGGACTTATACATATGTATCTGGAGAGAGTGCAAGAGAGATAAACTTTAAGGAATGGAATTGGCCCACCGTTGTGGGGCTGACCAGCCTGAAATCTGCAGGGTAGGCTGGAAATTTAGGCAGGAGTTCATGCTTCAGCCTTGACATAGCATTTGTTTCTCTGAGAAACCTCAGTGTTTGCTCACAGGGCCTTTCAACTGATTGGATGAGGTCTACCCCTATCACTGAGGATAATCTCCTTTAGTAAGTCAACTGATGTTTAGATGTTCACCTCCATCTACAAGACACATTCACAGCACCACCTAGATTAGCATTTGATCTAATGACTGGATGTTATAGTCCAGCCAGGATCCCACATAAAACTAATCGTTACCCATGGTCTTCAGTGCCCGTATTGTCATTTTTTCCTTTGTAAAATTTTTTAAGGAGATACTTCAGGACTAGGTAAATATCCTGTTTCTAATTAAGTCGTTTCCCCCTCAGTTTGGCATCTATTACTGACTTTTGCTGGAATCCGTTTTTACAATTACAGTTACATAAAGAGCTTTCCCTGGGGGAGGGGTTGGGAACTTGGTTTCAGGCCCCAGCTCTGCCCCTCAGTGGGCCCTGGGACCTGGGACATGTTACCCAACCCTCCTGAGCCTGGGTCCTCCCTGCTCAAATAGAGGGGACAGCAGTTACTCTAAAGGCTTGGAGTGCTTACTGAATGCAATAACAGATACCAAGAAGGCATTCCCCGGAGTCTGGCATTGAAGGCGTGAGACAGACAGGTCTGCGCCTCAGTGAAGTAATGGCTGGCTTGTCCCTGAGCCACATTGGTTAGCCAGGGGATCTGAAGCCAGTGGAAAAGTCCCTTCAGCCAAATGGGATGCAGTGTCAAAGCCCACCGTTAGCACTGACTCAGCAACCTTGACCAGCTGTGACAGGAGACGCCATCTGAAAAGCGCTCCCAGAGCTGGCTGCATTCAAGCTGAGTCCCGAAGGACAAAGGGGGGAGAAGTGCTCCTGGTGGAGGAGATAACCTGGGCAATGGAGGTGGGTGGGGGAGAGGGCGAGGGTCATGGCTGTCTGGGAAACTTGGGTAGGTGTTTGTAGTTTTAGTTGCTCAGTGGCCGGCCTCTTCGTGATCCCATATACTGTAACCCGCCAGGCTCCTCTGTCCATGGAGTTCTCCATGCAAGAATGGGACTGGGTAGCCATTCCTTTCTCCAGGGGATCTTCTGACCCAGGGACCCAGGGATGGAATCCGCATCTCCTGCATTGCAGGCAGATTCTTTACCGTCTGAGCCACCAGGCAAGCCAGGTGTTAGTAAGTTCTCCCAAAAAATCACAGAGGGAATTGCCTGTTTGTATTGTCCTTTCTCCTGTTATTACTATTACGATTATCATCGCTATGCTTAAGTAATATTTAGCCACACTCTGGTATCCACATTAGAAAGCAGCTCAGTCTTCTGGGGGGGTGCTTATGATATGGACTCAAGCTGGAATACTTGGGTTCGAATCCCAGCTCTGCATTTTACTAGTTACAGGACTGTGAGCAAAATTAACTTCTCAGAGCCTCTGCATCCTCCTCTGTAAGATGGAGGTGACAGTAATAGTCGCTTCCTCCCAGGATTGGAGTGACGGTTAAGTGAGTTCATGTTTCTTAAGAGCTTAGCACGGTAACTGACAGGCGCAGAGTAAGCAATGTGCTTACTTGTTGGATAAATAAGTATATTTTAGGTATTTGCTCAGAAAGTTACTGTTTTCCTTCCAGCTATTCAACAACAAGCTATCAATGCTCTCATTTATCTCCAGTCTACTTACATTGCAGTTTGCTTGGCTGCTCCACTGCAGAGCTACTCACCGCTGTCATAGAAAATGCAGACGATGGGGGTGGGGAGGGTCAGGAGATGTGAGTTCTGGTCCCGTCTCTGCCATTACCCTGCCCTGTGACCTTGAACATGACAGAGTCTCTGTCTAAGCCTCGATTTTCCCTTCTGTAAAGTGAGAAAGTTGAACAGATGATGTCAAAGAGCTCTTCCAGCCTGAAGCCCCGAGTATTGGTGACCTGTGAGTGGCTTTCCCTAGAGGGACAGGCAGGGGACCAGCCCTACCACAAGCCAGGCACTGCTGGGCTCTCTCCTCACATGCTATCTGCTTGTGGTCCTCACAGCAACCTGGTAAAGCAGGAAATTTATTCTCACATTACAGCTGGAGGTGCCAGGGCTCTGGGAGATGGGGCCAGCTGGTCACTCAGCTGATAAGGATCACAGCCAGAACTCCAACAGGATTGCCTGTCTCCAAGCATTCTCTTCCCATTAGACTGGCTTCCTCTCAGTGGGTGTTCCGCAAGGCTTAATGAAGGAGTGAGTGAGTGAGTGAATGAACAAAAGCATCCTTGCTCACTTATACTTGGGGAGATTTCTCCTCTATCTCATCTTTCAAGTAGCTACACTTTGGAGCTAGACAGATTGGTTAGAATCCTGCCTTTGCCACGTGCTAGCTGTGTGACTTGGGGCACATTATTTAACCTCTCTGGGACTGTTTCCTAGTCTTACAAGAGGGATAGTAATTCCTACTTCGTACAGCTATCTTGAGGCTTGAAGGAAGAGCATGTGTGAAACATTAGTACACTGACTAGAATCTAGGTAATCTCTAAAAATAATATAACTTCTTGATTGTGGTTGTATGAATCAGTGGTTTTCAGATCTTGAAATGTCAAGGAAAAGCCAAATTTCAAAAGAAAAGTTGCCAAGTTTGTATTTTGCTAAGTAAGCCGATACAGAACACAATTAGCATATTGTCACACAGTTAATTGATAACGGTAACTAGAGTGTGCCCAGAACTGAGCTGGTTCTCACAACCAACCAACCGCTTGATTACCTACAGGGTCAGCCCTTTACCTGTCTGGTTTAGATACACATTTGCCAAAGTGAAGTTTGGAAACTCCTTTAAGTCAGCACCAAAAAGCTGAAACTAGCTGGGAGAGGAGAGCAGGAGATAGGTGCTGACCAGCCTGGCCTACTTGGCCCTCCAGCTCTGCCAGATGGAAATGTCTCTGAACTAGGAGTCAGAAGAGGAAGGTTTAGCCTCAACTCCCCTTCCTATTTACTATGTGACCTCGAACATGTCCCTTCTTTGCCATGAGCCCCAGTTGACTCCTCTCTAAAATAAGGGTTGCTGCAATAGAAGGAAATGGCAACCCACTCCAGTGTTCTTGCCTGGAGAATCCCGGGGATGGGGGAGCCTGGTGGGCTGCCGTCTGCGGGGTCGCCCAGAGTCGGACACGACTGAAGCGACGCAGCAGCAGCAGCAGCAGCAGCGACTCACACCTGTGCTGTATGAAGCTGTGGGGTCATTTGGGTATCATTACAAAATTTAATTATAAATTGCTCTTCACTGGCATGTGCATGTATATTTATTTCAAGAGATAACCTTTTAAGGTAGTTCAACCTTGCAAGATAGTCAATTTTTAAAAGTGTCTGCCATAACACTGCTACAACTAAGCCTGAAATGGCTCAACCACTAGCTCTGCGGGGCTATCACAGTGGGGCTTAGGGCCTTTGCAGGGGTGCGAAAGCCATGGGGGGCTTTATAAATCTCTCCAAGTAGACAGGAGTTGCCCAAAGGATGGAGGGAAGCCAGTTTCTTTCTCAACCCTCTCTGAACCTTGCAAAGTACTTGTGCACAGTGGGACTCCTCACCTGAAAAGGGGTTCCATTCTTACTATCTCCCCAAAGTCTGATAGTAAGTTCATACTGCTTGGCCCAATAGTAACACTTGAATGGACATAAGCAAAGATATTTGTACAAAGATGCTCCTTTGCAGCACTGCCTGTCATAATCAAATGATGGGGACAAGCTCAAAGCTACCTGCAAAGGCTGGTTAAATCCAGTTGGGTCACTCCATACAGGGGAATGGCATGTCCCCTTTAGAAACAGGGGTGGCCCTCCAGCCATATGGATGTGAAAGGTATCCGTGATATTGTAAGTAGAGAGGAGGGGGAAGCAGATTAGAAAGCTATATAAATAGATTGCATTTTAAAAAAAAAAAGAAGTGTGTGACCACACACACATGCAGAAAACACCCAGAAAGGTATTAATTGTGATTCGCTGAGTAGTGGGAACACAAGGGTCTTTATGATTTCCTTGAATGCTTCTCTGTGTTTTAGGTTACTCACGAAAATTGCTTAAGTACCTGCTAGAGAAACATCCTCCGTTTGGAATAACTTACAGGGTTGTTGGGAAGAGACAGAATCAACAAGTACACAATTAATTCCTAGTGCTGATGAGTGCCGGGAAGAAAATGAGGTCATTAGTGTGAGAGAAACTGACTGGGGGAGGATGAGACCAAACTTAACAGGGGTAAAGGCGGCTCTGTAGAGAAGCCGTTTAATGAGACCTGAAAAATAAGAAGCCCTGAGATGAAATCTGGGCCAGGGGCGTTCTAGGAAGGGGGGACAACTAATGCACAGCCCCTGAGATGGGAAAAAATTTTGTACAATAACCATGCATTATTTCTATAATCAGAAAAATAAGCATTCAGATCTGTTCGATCCATTCAAGGAAGCAGAGGACATTTCGGAATCTTCCTGTGGCAGGGGCCTGATCAGAAAGCAGTAGGAGGAAGACTGGGGCACTCAGGAAGGGGCCCTCCAGCTACCATGGTGAATGATGCTCCAAAGGGGACTCTCCCAAGAGGCCAACTCACATTTGCCTCGCTTTCCTTGAGGCCGTGTTTTCCCTTTACATTTTGACATTTCTGAAAGCAGAAGGTGTCTTACAATCAATGTGTCATTTAGACACATTGTGCTTTTTGTTCTTTTTCTCAAAAAGGCTACCACTGAATTGATGATGTCCTTACAACTGCTGGTGTCTTTGGACTGATGAAATAACAGTGGTATACGCAGGGGATGCTAAGAAGACCAGCCTTGGGAAGTGGAAGGATCTTGGTGGAGGTCGATGTTTCCTCCTAGACGGGGAGCCTGGTGAGACCACAAGGATGGACTGTGTCTTCTCCATCTCTGTGCCCCGCCTCCAAGCACTAGCTGTAGCCATGCCTTATGCAGGGGCCCGGGGTGCAAAAGTGCCTACAGCGTGTCCCTGGTGGACTCTCAGGGAGCAACTAGAAAGGGAGAGGGCCTGTAACCAAGCAAGTACAACTGTACCGTGTAAACACCAGGATAAGGAGAAGCTCGGGAAGCTGGGGGAGCCAGAGGTGGTACCCTTGACTGCTTGGGTGGGAGGGGAGATCTTCTGAAGAGATTACTGGGCAGACAAGGCAGGAATGGCATCCAAAACAAAGGGACGGAGGCACACGCCAGTATCTGCAGGTAATGGTGTGGAATGTTGGTGGCCAGGCAGGGTGTACACAGACAGCACCCCTCCTCTGGAGGCTCTGCTGGACCTTGCATGCGTGTCAGAGGAATTGGAGACCTGGAGAGAGATGAAGCCAAGAAGTGACACGGCGACATGCCGTGATGTCCAGTATAGTAGCTATCCATCACAGGAGGCTATTTAAATTAATTAAAATTAAATAGCATTTTTAAAAAGCCATGAGAATACTTGAGAAAAAAGTTAGATTCAAGCCTCAGTTGCTCAGTCGCACTGGTCACCTTGGCAGATCTCTGCAGCCACATGTGACTGGTTAGACGTATGGACAGTGCAGATACAGAACGTGGGTCTTGACAGGAATTTCTTCTGGATGGCACTGCTTTCAAAGGCTCCCCTGGGGCTGAGTGGGCGGGCAGATGGACAGACGGAAGAAGCTGCAGTGGCCGTGGTGCTTACTGTGTGCCAGGGACCACCTACGCGTTTCTCACCTGTTCTGCCTTGAACCCTCTCCCAAGCCTCCCAGAAACATACACAGGTCCACTCGGCAGACAACTCCAGGGACCATTGATATCAGCTTTTACCAACCTTTCCCCTGATCAGATTCTGGCCTCTTCTCAATCCTGGCTCCTATTGCTTCTGTTTTCAAAGAGTGTTGGAGCCTTAGCTTTGCTAAAAAGGTCACCAACTCAACAACTCATGGTTGGCTAAGAAGGTGCTGGGTGGGTATCCTCCACATTTCATGAGTGCCATGCATCCTCAATGGAGAAGGCAATGGCACCCCACTCCAGTACTCTTGCCTGGAAAATGCCATGGATGGAGTAGCCTGGTAGGCTGTAGTCCGTGGGGTCACTGAGGGTCAGACACGACTGAGTGACTTCACTTTCACTTTTCACTTTCATGCATTGGAGAAGGGAATGGCAACCCACTTCAGTGTTCTTGCCTGGAGAATCCCAGGGATGGGGGAGCCTGGTGGGCTGCCATCTCTGGGGTCACACAGAGTCGGACACGACTGAAGCGACTCAGCAGCAGCAGCAGCATGCATCTTCGAAAGGAAGTATCTCCAAGTATCTAGCCCAGGTTTCCAATTAATGACAGCAGCTGTTGGCCTCTTTCTTCTGTTTAATATTTTCCCCCACAGAAAATGGAGGTTGTAGCATCTACTTCTGCTTCATTAGCTACACTAAAGACTTTGGCTGTGTGGATCACAGCCAGCTGTGGAAAATTCTTCAAGAGACGGGACTACCAGACCACATTGCCTGCATCCTGCAAAATTTCTATGGAGGTCAGGAAGCGACAGTTAGAACTGGACATGAACAACAGACTGGTTCAAAATTGGAAAAGAAGCACGTCAAGACTGTATATTGTCACCCTGCTTATTTAACTTATATGCAGAGTACAGCATGCGAAATGCCAGGCTGGATGAAGCACAAGATAGAGTCAAGATTGATGGGAGAAATATCAATAACCTCACATATGCACATGACACCACCCTTATGACAGAAAGCAAAGAGGAACTAAAGAGCCTCTTGTTGAAGTGAAAGAGGAGAGTGAAAAAGCTGGCTTAAAACTCAACATTCAATAAACTAATATCATGGCATGAATTTCCATCACTTGATGGCAAATGGATGGGGAAACAATGGAAACAGGGAGAGACTATATACTTGGGCTCCAAAATCACTGCAGATGGTGACTGCAGCCATGAAATTAAAAGACACTTGCTCCTTATAAGAAAAGCTATGACCAGCCTAGACAGTATATTAAAAAGCAGAGACATTACTTTGCCGATAAAGGTCAGTATAGTCAACGCAATGGTTTTTTCAGTAGTCATGTATGGATGTGAGTGTTGAACCATAAAGAAGGCTGAGGACTGAAGATTTGATGCTTTTGAACTGTGGTGTTGGAGAAGACTCTTGAGAGACCCTTGGACTGCAAGGAGATCCAACCAGTCCCTCCTAAAGGAAATCGGTCCTGAATATTCTTTGGAAGGACTGATGCTGAAGCTGAAACTCTAATACTTTGGCCACCTGATGTGAAGAACTGACTCATTGGAAAAGACTCTGATAGTGGGAAAGATTGAAGGCAGGAGGAGAAGGGGACGACAGAAGATGAGATGGTTGGATGATGGCACCGACTCTATGGACATGAGTTTAAGTAAGCTCCGGAAATTGGTGATGGACAGGGCAGCCTGGCATGCTGCGGTCCATGGAGTCGCCAAGAGCTGGACACTAATGAGCTACTGAATAACAACAACAACATACTAATATGTGCTTATTCTGTACTAGGCACTGTTTCAAGCACTTTCCAGGCTAACTCATTTAATCCTCATAAGAACTTTATGAGTTTTCTGTTATTTCCCCCATTTTACACATAAGAGAAATGACTGAGTCTTGGAGAGATGCCATAACTTGCCTAAAGTCATCCTTTGTTCAGCTAGTAAGTGGTGGTCCTAGGATTTGAACATACACTGTCTGACCCTGGAGTCCAGTTCGTAGCCATGGCGCTCCCATCATCAATCTTATGGAACTAGAAGACAGCTGCTAAGTGTACTTTCCACCTGTTCTGGCTGGGGTGGTATGAGAACTTGACTCTGTGCCAGAAAACCTTGGCTGAGTGTTATGCCCAGTCATAGCACAAATGCCTCACATTTGGAGGGCCCTTTATGTCATTTTTTGACTACTTCTCTGCCAGTAGTAGTTATAGCAATGGTCATCCTACAGTTATACCGTTTCTGGTTTACAAAGCATCTTCATTTGCATGTTCTCATTTCCTCCTCACATCAACCCTGGAGGAAAGTGAGGTGAGAACTACAGTTTACTGTTTAATACAGGGAGGCCAGGGAAATGAAGGCACCTGGTTGGGATCCCTGTGTCCCTCTGGGATGTAGTTGTTTCTCAAATTCTGCTACCATTGGTCAAAGTTTCAAAGGCAAGCCAGCATAAGAGTTGGAAAGCCGTGACCCTGAGTGCCAACACTGCAGTATGCCAAGGTCAGGACACTAATAAGCAGAAATCATTTCAGAAGAACTCAGAACCTCCACTTACATTTCTGAGATGTTGCAAGACACAGCAAGTCCACAGCAAAACTACGTAAAGCCTGCCTTCTCTGCATTCCCTCCACTGCACTTACAGACAATAGCATCCCCTATGCCTCTTTTACAATATTTTCTATGAAATTTTTTAATAGTAATACTCTTTCATAGTGAACAGTATTTATAATAAATGTGTGTGGTTTAAAGAATGATGCTAAGCCCTCATGTCCTCACCAGCTAGATTAAGCAACAGAACGTGACACTGCCTTCAAAGTCCTGGGGGCTCCTTCTCAGCCCCTCATCCCAAGGAACTGCCATCAACGTGTGTTCCCAGTTTGGTCTGGCTTGGTCAGCTCCGGCCACTGCAACAACACACCGTAGACTAGGTAGTTTATAAACAGAAATTTTATTTCTCAGAGTTATGGAAGCTGGTATAATTTCCAAAGTCAGAGTGCTGGCAGACCCAGCATCTGGGGAGAGTCCACTTCCTGGTTCGTAGACAGCCTTCTTTTCACTCTAACCTTCCGTGGCGGAAGGGGTGAGGGAGCTGGGATCTCTTTTGTAAGGACACCAACCCCATTTATGACCTGATCACCTCCCAGAGGCCCCATCACCTAATTCCATCACACTGGTTGCAACCTATGAATTTTGAGGGACATAATGTAGTTTATAATGTAGTCCTGTACTTTTTTTAAAAAGTAAATATAATACAGTCCTGGACCACTTTCCACCCCTTTCAGAGGGCCCAGGTGGAATCTTTTTTCAGTTAAAAGGAGTAGAAGATTAGGGACATTAGTACACACACACGTTGAGAGGAGGTGGGGAGGAGCTTCCTCGTAAATATTTTTATTACTTTTACTTATTTATTTGGCTGTACCAGGTCCTCGTTGGGGCATGTGGGGTATACTTCCCCTACCAGGGATTGAACCTGGGCCCCCTGCGTTGAGAACACAGTATCTTAGCCACTGGACCACCAGGGAAGTCCGGTAAGCTTATTCCTGGCGCAGTTTGTCACCGTGTCACCTGAAGCAAAGCCTCTTCACCATGTGGACTTCTGAGCTTGGAAGGGACTGGAGTTTCCTATGGCTGTCATTTATTCTAAAGATGCTAACTGAGCACTTGCTGTGTTTCAAGCAGCGTCCTGGGTACAGGGATGTGGTGGGAAAATCCCTGACCTCCAGGAGTTTACTGTCTGCTGCTGCTGCTGCTAAGTCTCGACAGTCATGTCTGACCTTGTGTGACCCCATGGACTGCAGCCCACCAGGCTCCTCCGTCCATGGGATTTTCCAGGCAAGAACACTGGAGTGGGTTGCCATTTCCTTCTCCAGTGCATGAGAGTGAAAAGGGAAAGTGAAGTCGCTCAGTCGTGTCCGACTCTTAGCGACCCCATGGACTGCAGCCCACCAGGCTCCTCCGTCCATGGGATTTTCCAGGCAAGAGTACTGGAGTGGGGATAAAATCTGTTGATAAATATCAAAGTGCTTGGAAGACCTGAGGCAGATCCTGGCTGACTTGCTTGTAACCAGTGCAACCCCTGAAATGAGGTGTGTGTGTCACAGGGAGGGTCTGGAACTTTGGGTCCTCACACCTGCAGTTACTCTGCGCTGCCACTAGATGTCAGTGCTTTGTCGGAGGGGGTCAGGGAGCTTAGGGTGATGCGCTTTTACACTCAAGTTGTGAAACGTGCAAAATAACTGCTTACTGTGTCCTAGTTGCTGATCTGTTATGTTTTTGTGTCATTCAATGCTCATAAAAACTGTAGGAGTTAAGCATTGCTCACAGAAACTGTCATCCCCATTTTACAGACAAGGAAACGGGGGCTCAGGAAAGGGGTATAAGTGGCAGTCTCGCTATTCCGATGATCCAGCGGGTGTTGGCAATTTGATCTCTGGTTCCTCTACCTTTTCTAAATCCAGCTTGAACATGTGGAAGTTCTCGGTTCACGTACTGTTGAAGCCTGGCTTGGAGAATTTTGAGCATTAATTTACTAGTTTGTGAGATGAGTGCAATTGTGCGGTAGCTTGAGCATTCTTTGGCATTGCCTTTCTTTGGGATTGGAATGCAAACTGACCTTTTCCAGTCCTGTGGCCACTGCTGAGTTTTACAAATTTGCTGGCATATTGGGTGCAGCACTTTCACAGCATCATCTTTTAGGATTTGAAATAGCTCAACTGGAATTCCATCACCTCCACTAGCTTTGTTCGTAGTGATGCTTCCTAAGGCCCATTTGACTTCTCATTCCAGCATGTCTGGCTCTGGGTAAATGATCACACCATCATGGTGATCTACTTATATTGTACAAATTAAAGAGTTTAATAAACCATTTTTATCTATATCATCTAATTCAATCCAAACAGTTATCCTTTGAGGGAGAGTTTTTAATCTCCATTTAAGGATGGGGAAAGTGAAGGTCAGAGAAGTTCACTCATTTCCCAAGTTTTGGAGCTGGGATTAGAAACCAGGTCTTTCTAGCTGCAATACCGCATTCTTTTCATGCTGAAATTGCCTGGAGATGATAAGGATGGGCTTCATAATGGTTTTCAGTGGCTACGAGATATGACTTGTTAACTGCATTTTGCAGATGGAGCATCTGAGCCCCAGAGGGGACCTGCCTGTCACTTGCCCATCGCAGCACAGCTGGAACTGGGAGAGATGGGGGTGAATGCAGGCAGCAGTCCACAAGCCAGTTAGTGTCTCTTTCTGGTTCTGTCACTAATGGGAGTGAGAGAGCTCCTCATTCCTAGAGGGGTGGGGGCAGCTTTGAGATGACTGTCCACCAGCTCACCTGCAGAGTGAGTGCTCCCAGGACACCTGTCTGGAGGTGACAGTAGCTAGGACCCTGCTTCCTACCTGGAGGTTCCCTGGCTGTGTGGAGGGGAGAACAGCACACAGCCAGGTGCCTTGCTTGAAGCAAATTCCTAGGGAGTGATGAGCAGTTGGGGGAGGAGGCTGCCAGGAGTGAGAGGCCAGGTGAAGGGTCCTGGGGGCAGAACCGTGTTTGGCTTTGAGGAGAGAGGGGAATCACGAGAGATGAGCAGAGCAGGGTGTGATGTGATCAAACAGTATATGTGAAAGATGACTCTCACTGAGCCGGGGAGGGTGGGAGAGATGTGGGAAACTCACACGGAGGCTTTGGAAGGTGCAGACCCAGGAGTCTGGGCAACCCGGAAGGACAGCGGACGATCCCGAGGACAGTGGATCCTGTGAGTTGAGAATGACCCCTGAGTCTTGGTCATCAGGCTTGGTTCTTTGCAGCCTTCATCAGTTCTAGGATAAACACCTCCCTTCTTCTCGGGGCTCAGCCTGTAGCTACCAGTTCAGCCTACCTTGGGTCACCGTCTTCTCGGTTTCACTAAGGTATCTGCATAAATTGAGGTTTAACTTGCTTGTGGTTGGTCTGTTAACTCATAATTGCAGTCCAGGTGGTGTTCATTCATGAAAGCCTCTTCGTGTTTTATATCAGATTTGAAAGGCAAAGGAACTTGTCATGTAAGCCCAGTGAGGAGTTTCTGGGTGAGAAATATCATCTACTGTAAACCTGAAGTTGCCAAACGGTGTTGAGCCAGATCCACACATTCGCTCTCATGTAATGTCTTGGAAATGCCACGCGGAGTGTTGATTTTTCTATTCTCAGCTTACAGGGCAAAATGGCGTTCCCTTTTACTATTTATTTTTGGAGAAAGTTCAGGAGGAAGGAAGGAGAAATTCCTTTGGCATATTTCAAAGAGGACAAAAATACAACCTGACTTTTGTGTGGTGAAAATGTGGGAAGTTTCAGTTTCTGAGTGTCTGTGCTGGGGCAAGCAGGCTGAACTTTGAGTCTTGGTTCCTTGGGGCCTGGACCCAGAGAAGGGAACAGCTGGTAGGTGCTGAGCTGCGCTGGAAAGTCAGCAGGCAGTTTATGTTAGAAAATTCAACTTGGGGCTCCTTTCCGGGCCTCCAGGGTCATGGACTCCAGCGGTGAGAGAGATGCTGTCTTAGTCAACCTGACATGCCCAAAGGAAAGAAAATCTCTCCAACTGGTTAACTCCTTCAGCATGGTTGGAGAAGGCAGCACAAGGTAGTGATGGGGCTCCAGGCCTCTAGACCTGTGCCCGTGACGCAGCCTGCGCTTCACATGTCAGCCCACCTCTGTTCCCTCATCTGTAAAATGGGAATACTTAGAGCTCAGTTTCAAGAACCACTGTGAGCACTCTATGAGATGCTGAGCCACTCTTTGTCAAGTGTTCATTGCTCAGCCGTGTCTGACTCCTTGCAACCCCATGGACTCTAGCCCGCCAGGCTCCATGGGAATCTCCAGGCAAGAACACTGGAGTAGGCAGCCATTCCCTTCTCTGGGGGATCTTCCCGACCCAAGGACTGAACTCAGGTCTCCTGCTTTACTGGCAGACTTTTTTGCCGCCTGAGCCAATAGGAGAGCCCTTACTCTTTACTTGCTGCTCCTGCTGCTGAGTCGCTTCAGTCGTGTCCAACCCTGTGCAACCCCACAGACGGCAGCTCACCAGGCTCCCCCGTCCCTGGGATTCTTCAGGCAAGAACACTGGAGTGGGTTGCCATTTCCTTCTCCAATGCATGAAAGTGAAAAGTGAAAGTGAAGTTGCTTAGTCATGTCCGACTCTCAAGACCCCATGGACTGCAGCCCACCAGGCTCCTCCGTCCATGGGAGTTTCCAGGCAAGAGTACTGGAGTGGGGTGCCATTGCCTTCTCTGATTCTTTACTTAACATGTACTAAACAAATACTAATAATTGGTAATATTAGATTTGTCACTGAAATTGTATTTAAGCATACCCAGGAACAAATTAAAAGTGTATTTGTGGGTGTGCATCCTAGAATTGGTCTTCCAAAAGAAAATAAAACGGATTTAAATGTGTGAGAAAGGAACAAATTGTTCCCTTAAAGATCGGGATACCCTGGGAAATTTCTTATAAGTTGCTGAGACCATGTCTTCTCCTTGCCAAGATATTCCAGGGAACAGAGGAGAAGCCAGCCAGTGGCCCAGCTGTTGGCTTTACAGGGCCCAAGATCCATATGTTTGGCTGGGTTTGTCCTTCTGGCATCCTAGCCTTGGGGGCGGGGGGTTGCACGTCCCTAGGAGCGGCTGCCCTGGGTGCCTTCCAAACAGCTGCTTTACTGAAAAACAGAACACAAGGGAGGTCTGAGACTCACCAGAGGAAGGGCAGATCCCAAACCCAAAGGCAAGCGATCCCAAAGCCGTGGAGGGAGAGGGGGACTCCCAGGGGCTGGCGCCCGTTGCACTGGAAGTCAGTATCGATGAGCTCCATCTGGGAACCTCCCCGGCATCAACAGCACCAAAAGTTTTACCCAGCACTTTGGCGGTACATCCTCCCAGTTCATCTTCTCGTTGCGCTGGCAGGCCTTTCTCAGTGACTGTGGACTCCGGGTCAGCCCTGGGCTGGCCCCCAGGGGAAACAGGCTGGTCATGACAATAAATAACTGGTTGATTTCTTCCCACAAGCCAGTCTGGTGCTGGGTGCTTCCCGGGGATGGTCCTTGTCACAGTAGGTCTCTGAGTAGGAAGGTCGTACCCCCCACTTTGAAGAATAGAAACGAAGACCCAGAGAGGTCATGTCCCCTGCGGAAAGTCACACAGCTGAGAAGAAGCAAAGCTGGGATCCAGATCCAGGCTCTGACTCTAAATCCACACTTGTAACCTCTAGCATGTGTGTGGTTGTCCTGGCAACATCTGGCAGAGGAGCAGAGATGGCACTCACAGGGCACTTCATACGCCGTCTCTGGGTGAAACCCAAGCTGGCCTGCCTTAGAGGCTAGCTACTGAAATGGGAACACAGCAGGTGAGAAGTAAATATTGCCAGCTGGGGCCCCTCTGAGCTCCTGCAAATCAGATATACTTTGCCAGAATACTGAAATAAATCGTCATAACTGGGTGTTTTCTGGTACCTCCTAGGTAGATGTCTTTAAATAGCAAGAAGGANTGGTCTCCGGTCCAGGGAGACCATGGGAACTACCCTGAAAGGGGGGTTACCTCCCTCTGGGCCTGTGTGGGCGACAACCCCCCCACCCCTAGTGGAATTTGGCCCTCCTTGCTGGAAAGATTCATCTCTTCCCTTTGGCGTCCCTTCAAGACGGGGGAAGGAAGGGGCTCCAGAGCTGAATCCTGGAGGAGAGAAGGCAAGGCAGGGGGTCTGGATTTGGAATCTGATCCAGGGCCTCGGGGCCCAGCTCCAGCATTTCCTAGGCGTGTGGCCTTGGACAGGTCTTCTCACGTTCCTGAGCTTTGGTTTCTTTTTCTGTCACTTGAGGTTAATAAATGGCACTGGTTCGAGTTGGTGAGACAGGTAAATGAGCCAGCAGATGTCAGGCCCTCTGCCCCATGACCAGCGTATCCTCTGCTCTCCGACGAGTTCTCCCAGCCCCTTTCTCCTTCCTCATGGGCCCGGCTCCACGCTTGCGTCACTGCGCAGGCCTGTGCTCCCCAGGCAGGGATCTGTGAACGACTCTACTGGACCAGTCGCTAGAACTCTCTGTCACTCCCCATCCAGGAGCCGCTATCGACATGTGGCTGTTGTACTTTTGAAATATGGCCAGGGTGACCAAAGGACTGACTTTCATCTCATTGTGGATTAGAAATATAAAGGTAACGTGCTGCAGGTGGCTCTCGGCTACCATATCGGACGGCGTAAGTCTGGACCGTGAGGAAGACTGACCAGCATGGCACTGACTTATCTGTGTGACCCTGGGCAAGCCGTGTCACCTCTCTGCACTTCTAGTTTCCTCGTCTGTAACATATGGGCTGTTGGTACAACTACATGAAGCCATGAACTGTGCCTCATTCATAGAAACACATGTTCTTTATGATTATTTAGTGTTTATTGAGAACAGTGAAAGGAGCAGGCATGATCCTGTCTTTGGGACATTGTGCAGGTGTGATACAGAGATGAGGGGGCCATTCTAGTCCTTCCCCCAGCTTTTGCTGACGTCTAAGTCCCAGGTGGCGCTAGGGGTAAAGAACCTGCCTGCCAGTGCAGGAGACCTAAGGGATGGCAACCCACTCCAGTATCCTTGGCTGGAGAATCCCATGGACAGAGGAGCCTGGTGGCTATAGTCGATAGGGTCGCAAAGGGCTGGACACGACTGCATCAACTTAGCATGCAAACTTGTCCCATCCTGGCTGGGCTCTCCCTCTTCTCTGCTCTGAAGACTTTCCCAGTAGGGACCATAACTGTGCTCAGGGTCAGCACCTCCCCGTGATTTTCCATCTTAGCAGCTTGACTCCCAGAATTTATCATCAGACAGCATCTTGTTAGAGGCTATAGCCACCATACAGGAAAGAGAGGATGGGGCCTTGAGTGGGGTGGGTGCCCCCAGGTTTGCAGGGTGGGAGAGAGGAAAGTGGGCCCTCTCCACCATCCTTTCAAGGTGATTTTTAGTCCTCATACCTGTCACTTCATGGTCCCAAGATGGCCTCCAGAGCATACAAGCTATCACCACATTTAAGATGAGAACTGGGAGATAAGTGGTGTCACTTGCAACCCTCCCCAAACCTCCCTCTGCCAGTGGACTTCCTTTTCTGTCTGATTGGCTAGAAGTGGGTCACATGATTATCATTAGCTGCAAGGGAGGCTGGGAAATGGCAAAGAGAAAACAGGCTTGTCCTGATGGCCTTAGCCACATCATGGTTTGTTGTGCAGGGCTGAGCACATGGCTTTCCCAAACAAAACTGGGCTTGAGTTAGCCTGAGGAAAAAAAAGGGTCTTGGGGTTGACCGCTATTATCGCATGCCTCGGTAACGTTGCACAGTTAGTATAGCACTTTACAGTTTGCCAAGACTTTTGATTTGTGAGTTTTCAAGTTTGTGAGAGAGCATAGGGATTGTAACCCCCATATTACAGATGAGGACAACGAAGCTTTGAGAGGTAAGGTGGCTTAGTGGGCCAGTGAGCACTAGATTCCAGTTGTCCAGACCCTCTTGCTGCCTCCTATGGACTGGAAAAATGACCCCCGCTGAGGGCGGGGACTATAAGTCACTGATCTTTGTACCCCAGACATCTACCTCAACGGCCAGCCCCAAGTTAGGTGTTCTGTAACCGTCTCGTGGATGCATTCATGAATGTATCACTTTAATTTACTAGTCCTCATGCCTGTTACTGAGGATTTTAATTCATTAACTAGATCCAGAGGGCATGGGATAGGAGAAACGGGAGTTGGCCACCTACTTTTCCTTCAAAATAAAGAAGCATTGTCCCTTTCCAGGCCTGGCTGCATGTCGCTTCCTAGCACCCATGCAAGGCCTGTGAGAAGACTGAGGCCAGGCTGAGGGGGACCCCTCTCATGGGGAAATGGGGAAATGGTTCACACACGTGACTCAGCCTCCTGACAACTCAGTCCTGAGGCCATGAGTGCTCCCTCAGGGGACAGTGAGAAAGTCTGCTGGGGAAGAGATGGGGAGCAGGAGCCAGTGACCATGTGCCTAAAGAGTAAAGCTGCCTGGCTCCATCGACCTTGATAATGGTTCAGCTCAGTAAACATCACATCCGTTACCACAAACCTGTGTTAAGAACTTGAACTCGTTACTTTGAAAGCCAGGCTGGCCCGCCAGACTGGGTGCTCCTCAGAGCAGACTCTGCATCCTGATGCGTTCCCAGCGAGTGGTAGCACAGGGATGCGATTAGTGTTGTTAGTGTTGTTAGTGTTGTTAGTCTCTCGGCTGTGTCTGACTCTTTGCAACCCCATGGACTGTAGCCCGCCAGAATCCTCTGTCCATGGAGTTCTCCAGGCAAAAATACTGGAGTGGGTTGCCATTCCCTTCTTCAGAGGATCTTCCCAACCAGGGATCAAACCCGCATCTCCTGCATTGCAGGCAAATTCTTTACCATCTGAGCCACCAGGGAAGCCAGGGTTAGGGTGGTTGGCTATAAAGAAGAAAAAGGACCAGCCTTTGCCTCCAGGACTCATTGTCTTTTGAAGGAGACAGTGAAGTGAAGTGAAAGTTGCTCAGTCGTGTTTGACTCTTTGCGACCCCATGGACTATACAGTCCATGGAATTCTCTATGTCAGAAAACTGGGGTGGGCAGCCTATCCCTTCTCCAGAGGATCTTCCCAACCCAGGAACTCGAACCAGGCTCTCCTGCATTGCAGGCAGATTCTTTACCAGCTGAGCTATCAGGGAAGCCCTGAAAGAGAGACACTCGCCTAAGTGACAAACGCAGATCCCAGCACACCAAGCCCCCCAGCAGTCATGCAGGCACTGGGCTGGGGGGGGGGCAGTGATGGGGCCACAGGTAGGAGAGTCAGGCTGCAGGCAAGAGAGGAGAGGGATCTGAGGATGCTCCGGGAGGGTTTCAGTCTGGCCTCCATGAAAGGAGGGCATTGCAGCCGCCAGCCAGCAGGGGTAGGGTAGCCTGGAGAGAAGGCCCCATGTGTACCA
The DNA here is from genome assembly GCA_006410935.1 of Redunca redunca. Taxonomy (NCBI): domain Eukaryota; kingdom Metazoa; phylum Chordata; class Mammalia; order Artiodactyla; family Bovidae; genus Redunca; species Redunca redunca. The sequence continues at coordinate 1,785,863 of SJYQ01001506.1, forward strand.
TGTGTATGAAGACCTGGAAGTGGGAGGGGACAGGTGGGCAGGGAGGACAGGCATTGAGTCCAGTGTGTTTGAGAAAAGGGGGTGGAGATGACGCAGGTACCAGCAGGTATCAGGATGTGAAGGGCGGTGCTGACATCTTACACTCCTGTATTTCTCAGATCCCAATATCATAAGAATCACCTGGGGACCTAACTGCAGGTTCTTATTGAACAGGTCTGAGGTGGAGCCTGTGATTCTGAATTCCAAACTCCAGATCATGCCTATGCCACTACTCTGTGGCTCGAGCTACTTTGAACAGTAGTGCTTTAGGCAGTAGAGAGCCCCTGAACGTTTTGAGCAGCAACATGACGGCCATCTGATTTGCTTCTTAGAAAAATCACTCCCAAAGCAGTGAGGAGGCTTCAGCAAGGCAGAAGTATGCAGACAGGGTGAGAGATTTATTTTTTCCTATATCTATAACACCTAGGATGGTGTCTGGCTCATATCAGATAATCAATAGATATATGTAAAGGAGTAGATCAGCCATTTATGATAGAGCTTTTACGTGAGAAGATAGAAAGAATAGATGACTCAAGTTATCCTAGGCCAATAAGCCAATATTATATAAAACACTCCTTCAGGCCAACAGATTGGGAATGTGTCTTAAGGCAGAAGTTTTCTATCTTGTTTCTGGCCGAGGATCTGATTGCTTAAATGAAACCCTAAGTGGAGGCCCAATATGTGTGTCAGATAAAAAATAATTAAGTGCCCTGGTTGGTGCGAGGGACCCTGGACCTCACACCTCACTCCTTCCCCTTTCTTTCCTCTCCTTGTGGCTGGCAGATTCCTGCTGCATCATCAGACTCTGGGAAGCATCAGGTGCCCCCACAAAGCCAGCCCAATACCTCCCCTGCCCTCAGGCTGGGAGAGGCGGCCCTTCAGAAAGATTATGGATGGAGGTTGTCTGTTTCTGGCTTGGTCTCCCCTACCAGACAGTGTGGACCTGCAGGAAAGGGCCATTCAAGAAGGCCACCTCAGAATCCTTATGCCTGGCACAGGGACCTGGTCAGACGTGGCACTCAGGGAAGAGTGATGAGCAGAGGTGGACAGGTGACCCAGCAAGTCCCAACAAATGGGCTTAAATTCTCAGAGCCCCAGACACATAACCCAGTCCCTTCCGGGCAGCAAAGACAGAGTGGGCAGCAGAGAGGTGCAGAGGGTAGAGCTGAGATTGTAGAGTAAGACAGTTCTGGCTTCAGATCCCACTCAGGCACTCACTGACTGTGCAACCCTGGATAAGTCACAAGCTTCTCTGGGCCTTGGCTCTCATCAGTCAAACAGAAGTAACAGGTCCTCCAGCGGAGGGGTGCAGTGGAGAATGAGTGGGTTCGGGTGCAAGCGGTGCCTTCTAACCCAGGCAGCCCTTCTACAAGCCGCCGCTGTCCCCAACCACAGCCTGCCTTTCTTGCGCGTGAGTGTCTGTACGTTGCATTTAAGCAGGACGCATCAGTCACGCCGACAAATCTCTGTGCCCCCGGGTGGTGTTCCTAACCAGTTAGAGGCTTGGCATTTATTCTCAACTGCTTGTTGTTATATTTTTCAAATAGCCAAGTATTTAAATATCATCAGTCTGATTGCTCCCAGAGATTTGTAATTCTTGTGCTGTGCCGGCGGGTGTTCCAGACGGCAGCTGCAGCCTCTTGGAAGGGACCAGGGACGGCAGAACAAGGAGGTCGAGTCCCAGCGCTGCTCCTTACCTGCTGGGCAAACTTGAATACAACCCTTCACCTCTGGGAGCCTTAATTCTCTCAATAATGGAACAAATATTTGTCGAGAGCTACATCCACCTGCTCCTGTGACCCTCCAGTGTCCGGATGTAACTGATAGCCATCATCTTCATGATATGATCCAGAAATTGAACCTCTTCGTGTGGGCTTCCAAATCTCAGTCTTAAAAAAGAGCTGTGTGACTTAGGGCAAATCCACGCCCCCTCTGAAACTCAGTTCATATGAAGTAGCAACACTTTGGCAAGCAAGGATCACCAGGTACATCCTGGGTGCCCAGTAGATGAGAGCCACTGTTTGTATTCACCCTTTATATATTATTGGCACTTGCTTGGGATCACAAAGCCAGGTCTCAGAGTGGGGTTCTGAGCCAGAATCCCACATTCCTGCCTGCTTGCCACGTTTCCCTGCTGAAATGAGGATGTAAAACCCACTTCTCGGGGCAGCAGAGGGTGGGTGGAGGGCACCTGATTGTCAGGGCTGTGTAGACTCTGAAGTGCCGGTTAGGAAATGCCCCAGCATTCTTTTTTCTCTGTGTGACCCCAGGGCCTCTCCCTCTGGGAAGGTCAATCCAATTGCTTGTCAGAGACTGTAAACTATAAGCCCGGACTTCTCTCTGGATGGTGTTCAGCATCATTCCACAAGCCCTTCCCATTTGCATCTCAGTTCAAGGCTCTGATTTAAACACCCTTCTCTTGCACTCAGGTGAAGAAGGGGGGAAAGGGAACAGGCTCCTTCCTCTGGCATCAGGCCGAAGGGCGTGCAGGTCAAGAGGGTTAAGGCCAAGGGGCCGGTTTCCAGCCATCTGGCCTCTCAGTGAGGCCTGGCCCTCCTGGGGGCTGGTCCCTGCTCTGTGATGCTTCCTCAGGGTGAGCACAGAGTCGGAGCCAACCAAAGCCCTCTCTCTGCAGGGCATTCAGGTTTCCCAAGGCCGCTGCTCTATAGTTGGCTCTCCTCTCCTCTTGGCTCTGCAGAGCCGGAAGAGGGCTGGTGCTCTGCTCTGGAAAGGTTCCAGAACATGCCCCTTCTCCAGGCCCCCAGAGGAGCCTGTGGGTCCTCAGAAGAGGCAGGGTGGCAGTGCTACAGATAACGCCCCATCTTACAGATAAGGAAAGAACGGCCAAGGATGCCCTCCCTGCCTGTGGCCCATCCCTCGTAAATGCAGGGCTGAGATCCAAACTGGAACTTTGTTCAAAATGGATACCCTTCCTGTCTTTCCAGGACAGCGGCCCTTGCATCCCAGCACAGCTCTGGGCACACAGTAGTACATTTCTAGTAACTATTTGCTGAGTGAGTAGGTGAGTGGATAAATAATGCTAAATGGAGATATTGGTATCCTGATGCAATAGTGTGGCTGGGGTGGAGAAATCTAAAACTTTAGGCCAGAATGCAGTACCTTTTTTTTTTTTTTGATGGTTCTTCTAGTTCATTTTTTTAATTTATTATTTTATTGAAGGATAATTGCTTTGTAGAATTTGGTTGTTTATAATAGCAGTAGCAGCAATAGTAGTAGTCACCACCATGTCAGCCAAGGGCTAAGTGTATTCTAAGTCCTTTGAATATATTAACTCGTTCAGTTCTCCCAACAACCTGATCTTACAGGTACAGTTATTCTCTCCACTTTAGCTGTCAGGCATGGAGTCGTTAAATAATGTGCCCTGCTTCCATAGCTGTGGAGTGACACAGCTGGGATTTGAACCCTATCCGTCTGACCACAGGGTCCATGCTCTTAATGGCTCTGCACTGCTTTCTCTCTACCAGAGAATGTTCTCCTCTGTAAGCTGGAGACGGTGATGACCGACACTCTCCCTGTCACAGCTTTACAGGTCTTGGTGACTTCTGAGATGTGAAAGGGCTGCACAAGGACAGTGGACAGATCTGAGGAGCTGCCTAGGAGAGGCCAGGCTGGGTCCTAGAGAGCGTGACCCGCCCCCCTGAGAAGTAAAGAGCCCCACCCACCCCACGTCCTCTCCAGGCTGGAGTTAACCTTGAAGACTGGCACCATTAACCACTGAGCTTAATTAAATTAAAAATCGATCAGTAGTGTCCGACTCTTTGAGACCCCATGGACTGTAACCTACCAGGATCCTCCATCCACGGGATTCTCCAGGCAAGAGTACTGGAGTGGGCTGCCATTTCCTTCTCCAGGGGATCTTCCCGACCCAGGGATCGAACCCAGGTCTCCCGCATTGTAGGCAGACGCTTTACCGTCTGAGCTACCAGGGAAGTCCCTAACCACAGAGCTTAACAACCCCTCAAAAAAAGGCAGAATTAATGGAGTGGCAGGAAGAGCTTCTTAATAAAAACAAATTGAGGGCTACAATCAGGAGAACAAAGTGAGGGTCTGATGCCAGGGAGCAGCGCTGCGGTGACCCAGGCGTAACAGAAGCCAGCAGAGGGGCCGGGGGCCAGAGCTCCCCCACAGAGAGGGCTCGGGCCTCCCGGAAGGCAGGGGCAGCTGCAGTCGCTGCGGGGGCCTCTGCTCAGCCCACCTGAGCCCGCTGAAGCTCTGAGCAGCCCGGCGGCCCTGTCCTCTGTTCTGGTGGCGGCTGCAAGGGTCACAGAGCCTTCTCAGCTAGAATCTGGGACAGAGTGGTTAAGGGCATTGAGAATGTCACCTTTGTGTACTGAGCAGCGGGGAGAGACCGAGAAGAGAGAAGGGGCACCCGGAGCAGGGGGATGCAGAGCTTAGTGCTCACATCCGGGGGTCTCTTGTGAAAGGCTGAGAGCAGGGCTGTTCAGCGGCCCCGTGTCTGCTGGGTGTTGCGAGTTTGACTGGGACGCCCCATGGGGATTTGGGACTGAATGATACAAACAGCGTGAGACTGGTGCTAACAGGCCCCTCTGACCCTAGGCCCTGAGGTTCACATTGCAGCCCGTTTCTGTCCAGCTGGAATCCTGGTTTGATCAGAATCCTCTTAGCATGGGGATTGGCATTCCTGAAACATATGGAATTCATCCAACAACATTCCTGCCTAACTGTGGGGTAGTAATTCATTTCCTTGTCTGTCTCACCCTCAAGATGCACAGAGAATTTAAGACAGACCTTTGCACTTAGAGGCAAAGACCTGGGCTGCATCTGAGCACTGCCTCCTGCTAGCTGTATGACTCTGAAACAAGCACTTCACCTCTCTGAGCATCAGTTTTCTGTCTAATACAGGATCGTGTTATGGCCTCTCAGAGGCATTTGTTCATTTATCCAGCCAGTCATTATTTATTAAGTGCCTACTCTTCACAAGGCTCAAAGCTGGAGATTTGGTGCTAAACAAGATAGACTTGATCTTCATCTGCTTAGAGCATATAATTAAGCAGCCACTCAAATACAAATGTAATTTTGAAAAATTCCCCAAAAACTAGGTATAGGATGACGGATTAAATCACCCTAAAATGTGGGAAAATGTATAAACTCTTAGGTATACTCTTTAAACATTAGGTGTTATTCTTACTGGGCTTCCCTGGTGGCTCAGAGGTTAAAGCATCTGCCTCCAATGCGGGAGACCTGGGTTCGATCCCTGGGTTGGGAAGATCCCTTGGAGAAGGAAATGGCAATCCACTCTAGTATTCTTGCCTTACTGTCCTCATAGCATTTCTTCACTTTTTAAAGGTACTTTAATGATATGAGCCTCAGTTTCCTCATCTATAATATAGAAATTATAATAATACCTGTATTAGGTAGCCCTCATGACATATCACTGTAAAATACAGTGGCTTAAAATGATCATTTTAAAAGTTGTTAAAATATAGTTAATTTACAATTTTGTATTAGTTTTAGATGTACAGCAAAGTGATTCTGAAATATATATATATATATATATATATATGTAGTATACAGGGGCTTCCTTTGTGGCTCAGCTGGTAAAGGATCCACCTGCAATGCGGGAGACTTGGGTTCGATCCCTGGTTGGGAAGATCCCCTGGAGAAGGGAAAGGTTACCCACTCCAGTATTCTGGCCCAGAGAGTTCCATGGACTGTACAATCCATGGGGTTGCAAAGAGTCGGACATAACTGAGTGACTTTCACTTTCACAAATATATATATATATAAAATAAATACATATGCATGCTAAGTTGCTTCAGTCATGTCCAACTCTTTGCAACACTATAGTCTGTAGCCTGCCAGGCTCCTCTGTCTTTGGGATTCTCCAGGCAAGAATGTTGGAGTGGGTTGCCATGCCCTCCTCCAGGGGTCTTCCTAACTCACGGATCAAACCCATGTCTTTTATGCCTCCTGCATTGGCAGGCAGGTTCTTTACCACTAGCATCACCTGGGAAGCCGTGGGAAGCCACGCGCGCGTGCGTGCGTGTGTGTGTGTGTGTGTGTGTGTGTGTTCTTTTTTTACATTTTCTTCCCTTATAGGTTATTATAAGATATTAGGTATAGTTCCCTGTGCTATACAGTAGGTCCTTGTTGGTCCTTATCTGTTTTATGTAGTTTATATGTTTTAATCCTCAATTAATTAGGAGTTTGGGATTAAAATGATCACTTACTGGTTCCTGCATCTGGGGGTCAGAAATTCGGGCTGGGCGGAGCTGGATGGTTTGGCTGCTGCCCTCTGGGCTCACTCCTCCGGCACAGTCTACAGGGGCTGTTTGCCTCAGCCTTGAGTCTCTAGGAACAAGCTGGACAACCCGGGCCTCATTACATGATATAACAAAAGTAGCAAAAGAAATCAAGGCCAGACACTCAGGGGTTTTTCCTGCCTCTGGTTCCTGGTTGACAATGTCCCTCTGGCCCCTTGGTCAACAATCACGTGGCCAACCCTAGAGTCAGCAGGGAGGCTCCTCAAGGGTGTGGTGTGAGAGGTGTCCTTACCAGGGCAATGCGCCCCCATTTCTAAACTCCAGAGGTGCCCTGAGGGAGATGGTGATGAACAGGGAGGCCTGGCGTGCTGTGATTCATGGGAGTCGGACATGACTGATCGAATGAACTGAACTGAACACAGCCCCCACACTGACGGGGTTTGTCTTAGCGCTAGCACCTGCAGGTAGTCGATGCTTCAGAGTTGCTCGTTGCTGTTTAGTTGCTAAGTCACGTCCGACTCTTGCGGTCCCATGAACTGTAGCACGTGTTCTTGCCTGGAGAATCCCAGGGACGGGGGAGCCTCATGGGCTGCCGTGAATGGGGTCGCACAGACGGAAGCGACTTAGCAGCAGCAGCAGAACTGTAGCGCAACAGGCTGTCCTGCCCATGGGATTCCCCAGGCAGGAATACTGGAGTGGGTTGCCATTTCCTTCTCCAGGGGACCTTCCCAACCCAGGGATAGAACCCACATCTTCTGCGTTGGCAGGTATGTTCTTTACCACTGAGCCACCAGGGAGGCCTTAAGAATTGGTAGATGAATATGAATCTGAGCAGTTTGCTGCCTTACTGGAGTAAAAAAGACTTCACACAGGAAACAAGTAGCAAGCAGTTAGTCAAAACGACATGTGAAATATGGCCTCGTGGCTGGAAATCATAAGATACCAGAGCCATTTCTGATATTGAGGCAGCATCAGGCTTTTGAATTTTCAACTCTAGTGTTTTCACAAGTGACAATGACCAAAAAAGAACCTTCTCAAAGGGCAACCGGGCTAGAGGCAAGGCAGATGGGAACTGAATTAGGAGAAGGCGCAGAGGTACTTATTCTCAATAATAATGTAACATTTACTCCTGTTGGTTACTGAGCCCTTATCTATGTACCATGCAAAGATTTAAGCATTGTCACGGATAGCCTCATTTAAGCCTCAAACCCTGGAAGATAGTATATACTATTCCCATTTTACAGGTGAGGAAAGTGAGACTCAGTTTCTTCATCCAAAGTTGTACAGGAAGTACATAGTAGGTCCCAGGTTTAAGTCTAGGTTGGTCTGACTCATAATACCTATTTTTTTCTCTTCCAGGCTGACCTTTTTTTTAAAAAAAATTAAGTTTTATTGATCTACAATATTATATAAATTAAAGGTATACAATATAATTTTAAAAGTTATGCTCCATTTATAGTTATTATAAAATACTACTTATGGTCCTGTGTTATGCTATATATCTTTGTAGCTTATTTTATACATGCTAGTTTGTACCTCTTAATTCCTTACCCTTCTCTGATACTCCTCCTTTCCCTCTCCTCACTAGTTAACTACTAGTCTGTTCCCTATATCTGTGAGTCTGCTGCTTTTTTGTTATATTCCCTAGTTTGTTGGATTTTTTAATTCCACATATAAAGTGATACCATGCAATATTTGTCTTTCTCTGTCTGACCTATTTCACTTAGCATAATACCCTACAAGTCCATCCAGGTTGTTGCAAACTGCAAAAGCTCAATCTTTTTACGGCTGAGTGGTATCCCATTACATCATCTTTATCTATTCATCTGTCAGTGGACATTTAGGTTACTTCCATATTTTGACAATTGCAAATAATGCTGCTATGGACATTGGGGTGCATGTATCTTTTAAAATTTGTGTTTTTGTTTTTCTGGATATAAAATTGATAGGAGGGGAGAGGAGAGGAATTGCTAGGTCATATGGCAGTTCTGTTTTTAGTTTCTTGAGAAATCTTCGTACTGTTTTCCACAGTGGCTGTACAAGTTTTAATTGAAATTTTTGTTAAGATAATTGCAGTTTTCTATGCAGTGGTAAAAAATAGTCCAGAGATATCCAGGGTCCCCTAGTCCCAGTTTCTTCCAGTAGTATAGTAACATGTTCCAAAAATACAGTAAGAGAATAGGTATTACAACCAGGGTATGGACATTGGTGCAACCCACTCGTTTTATTCAGATTTCCTCAGTTTTACTTGTACTTATTTGTGTGTGTGTTTACTTCTACACTATTTTGTCATCTGCATCCAATCAAGACAGTGAACATTTCCGTCACCACAAGCACCCCTCTGCCTGCCCTCTTCTAGCCACAACGCCTTCTTCCCCACCCCTCCCCATCCCTAACCTCTGGCAACTACTAACCTGTTATCCTTTGCTAAAAGGTTGTCATTTCATTTCAAAAGTGTTCTATAAATGGAATCATGCAGTACATAGCCTTTGTGATTGGCTTTTTTCACTCAGCATAATTCTCCAGAGATTCATTAGTATCATCAATTCATTCCCTTTTCTCACCAGGTAGTATTCCCATGGCATTCCATTTACCTGGTCATTCGCCTATGGAAGGACATCTGGACTGGTTCCCGTTTTTAACTATTATGAGTAGGGCTTCTGTGACGTCTCTGTACAGATCCTTGTGTAAACATATGTTTTCATTTCTGAGGGTTAAATGCCCAAGAGGGAAACCACTCGTTTGTATAGTAATTGCATGTTTAGTTCCATAAGAAACTGCCCAGCTGCTTTCCAGAGGGGCTCTACTGTTTTGTATTCCTACCAGAAATGTGTGAGTGGGTGATCTGGAGTCTCTGCACCCTCGCCAGCGTTCAGAGTTGTCACTATTTTTCACCTTAGCTCTTCTGATGGGTGTCTGGTGACACTGGGGCCTTCGTTTGCATTTCCCTCCTGCCTGGTGATGTTGAACATCTTTTCGTGTGCCATCTGCATATCCTCTGCCATGAAATATCTGTTCCTCTTTTGGCCATTTTCTAATTGGGTAATTTTTTTTTTCACTACTGGGTTTTGAGAGTTATTTATGTGCTCTAGATGCTAGGCTTTTGTGGAATATGTGGTTTGCAAATATTTTCTCCCACCCTGTAGCTTGTCCTTTCATCTTTTTGACGAGTCTTTCACAGAGCATGAGCTGGAGTTTCCGTGAGTTCCAGCTGTATCATTTTGGGGAGGGATTGGGCTTTTGACATACAGCTTGTGTTTTTCACCACTGTGCTCCTCTGGAGCTTAAGGGGGAGAGAGCATGATCTGGAGTGTAAGGATAGGGCTTCTTTGTGAGATTTTAAGGTAGAGATAAGGTCAGTGGGAAGTCTCCCAAAGGAAGGAAATTTCAGCTCACCATCAACCATCAGAAGGAACTAAGGTCAGGCTTAGGGTCTGAACTATGTTAGGAGTAAGCAGCATCATTGGAGATCAAGCAAAGGCTGGCTGGGGTCCATGAGGATGCAGAGGGAAGCAAACATCAATGGGGCTGGCCCACTACATCCTTGATGCTCCCTTCTAACTCTGAGAATAGAGACAGTGGTATTTGAGTTACCCCTACCTGATGGGATGCGTCTAATAAATACATCCCCCAGAGACCGTCCAGCTTGCAACATTTAGAAAGGCTTTGGCTGGCCATCTGGACCCCACTGGGGCAGGTTGAACCAGGCTCCACAGGAGGTAGCCAGTGATGCCATAAGGCTTGCAGTTGTCCTGTCTTAGGGCTGAACGTACCAGCCAGAGGCTTAAAAGGCCCAGCGTCAGGGTCAGGGCTTCTTCCTTGCCCTCTGTCCCGAAGCCTGTGGGCCATGGGCAAGGCCAACCGCCCTACCTCCACCCCAGCCTCCTCTTCTTCACTCAGACTGCCAAGGAAAATCCCTTTCTTTACAGCATTTCAGTTCAGTTCAGTTCAGTCACTCAGTCATGTCCAACTCTTTTCAACCCAACGGACTGCAGCACGCCAGGCCTCCCTGTCCATCACCAGCTCCCAGAATTTACTCAAACTCGTATCCATTAAGTCAGTGATGCCATCCAACCATCTCATCCTCTGCCGTCCCCTTCTCCTCCCACCTTCAATCTTTCCCAGCATCAGGGTCTTTTCAAGTGAGTCAGTTCTTTGCATCTGCTGGCCAAAGTATTGGAGTTTCAGCATCAGTCCTTCCAATAAATATTCAAGACTAATTTCCTTTAGGATGGACTGGTTGCATCTCCTTGGACTCTCAAGAGACTCTCAAGAGTCTTCAGCACCATAGCTCAAAAACATCAATTCTTCAGCGCTCAGCTTTCTTTATTTAGGAGACTTAATTACCACAAGCAAAGTCCTTTGAGGCCTTGGATAAAAGGGATGGGAGCCATGCAAGCTTGATTAGGCGTGTAGAACCCTGGGCACAATTAGCTCCATGAGAGACTGGCCCTGCCTTTATCTGTCTCCAGTTCTATGTGACTTACAGCAGCTAATTATTGAAGTAAAAATTGTCTGACCACCCAGCTGCTGGAAAGAGGGCCCTAATTTCTATTAAGTCTGCCTTTAATTATTGGAAAGGGCAGCAGCTTCAAGCAGTTGGGGTTTCCCCATTTTTACGAGCCTTTTCCTCCACCTCTTTGAGACTTCGGTACACGGAGATGGAAGCAAAATTCTGCCCAAGCCACTTCTGTCTCCCTTGCTTTCCCACTGGACATCCATTTCTGGGGTGCCTTCGCTGATAAGCTTTGTCTGCGGTGAGCACCCCTCCTGGCACCTCCCACAAGGGGCTTTGCACCTTTCCAGAACCCCTGGCCCTTGACAAAGCACTCTGAATTCCACTCTGTCTGTGTGTGTGTTTGTGTGTGTCTGACTGTCTGGGAACGTAAAGGCAGACCTCAGGCATGGTTATGTGGGACCTGCCCCACCCCCACCTCATGTTGCAAAAGAGAAAACAGAGGCCATGGATGGAAATACAGGGAAGCTGAGAGCGCCTGGCTCTTCACTCCCGGGCTATCACAGCCTCTGAGCCCCATCTCCACCTCTCCATGACCACAGGGCCCTGGGCCGCTCTCAGAGGGCACAGCAGTTGTAATCTTTGCACATCTTAGAGTCCAGATTAAATTCTGGGATTAAAGGAATTAGTGGTAAAACCAAGAGTCTCACCGTTTCCAAGAGCTGTAAACTAGCCCTGCTTCTCCGTAGGGCTGGTCTTCCCCTCTAGCTCTCCCCACTCAGGGCTCCCCCGCTTGCAGAGTGGCAGCCTGACCCAGAACCCCAAGTCATTACAGGGTAAGCCTTGGATACCACAGGGGATGTGCAATTAATCAGCCTATCTCTCCCCACTCCTGCTTATCTCAAAGTGTGGTTTCAGTACGAACCCAGCAAAAATAAGAAATCAGTGCAAGACCCTTGTATACATTTTACAGAGAGTCGAGAGGGTTTCAGCTCTTGCACTGGTTTTCTAGGGAAAAGGAAAGGGGACACTTTTCAGGGGGGAGATGCACTGCAGAAGAGACCGTTTCTCAAGGTGTTGTTCATGGAAATACTGAGTCTCAGCAGACAGGGTACCTCCCTTTCAAAGAAGCCACACAGGTTTGAGCTGCCCCATGGGAATATGGAGTCCAGTGCTGAAGAGAGGGTGAGGGACATGCCGACTGTGCCCCATGAGAGAGGCATGTGAGTAATCCTGAGCACTCTCCTCCCACTGTCCCCTGGGGAACTCCTTTGGGCTTCCCTAGTAAAGATGGTAAAAATCTGTCTGCAGTGCGGGAGACCTGGGTTCGATCCCTGGGCCAGGTAGATCCCCTGGAGAAGGCAATGGCAACCCACTCCAGTATTCTTGCCTGGAGAATCCCAGGGACAGAGGAGCCTGGCGGGCTACAGTCCATGGGGTCTCAAAGAGTCGGACACGACTGAGAGATCAAGCACAGCACACAGCCTCCCCTGCTCAGCTCAGGTGCCCGTCCTTCAGGACACCCGAGCTGCTGTCCCTCCTCACCCGAGTGTCTGCGTCAGCTGCTCTTTTGTGTTCACTGTGTTGGAATCACCGTAGGCACATCTGTCCTCTGACTGCTTCTGGTCAAACTACTTGTCCCCCAAGTCTCACCCTAGACTGTTTTAGGGGAAGGAGGGTTGTGGAGAAGGAAGGATTAATTACTTGCAGCAAGTAAGGAGAACAATGGGGATCTTTTACCAAAGCAGTTCAACAGTTCAGTTGCTCAGTCGTGTTCGACTCTGCAACCCCACAGACTGCAGCACACCAGGCTTCCCGGTCCATCCCCAACACCTGGAGCTGGCTCAAACTCATATCCATCAAGTCGGTGATGCCATCCAACCATCTCATCCTCTGCCATCCCCTTCTCCTCCTTTTGCCAAAGCAGTGTCTCCCCAAAGAGCAAAGTTGGGAAAGTTTTAAACTAAGGGTATGTGCTCTTCGTGAAAGGACTTGAGCAGAGGAGAATGAAAATAGAATGGGGGCAGAGGTTGACAGAGCCCAAGCTTTATTTGATTGAGGTCAGGAGGATGGATTTCATCCCATCTTCCATCTGAGTGTGTGAGGACCTTAGCTTCTAGAGTCAGGACTTACTGAAGCTCAGGTTCTTTATGTCTCATGGCAGAAAGAATTCAGTGAGAGGCAAAGTGATAGATAAGAAGCGGATTTATTTCAAGAGCTACACACTCCATAGACAGAAAGTGGTCGGTCTCAAAAGGCGAGAGAGCCCCTGGAAGAAACCCAGTCCACAGAAGGGGGGGCCATCTCAGAAAGTGAGAAACCTCACCCTAGGTCTGATGAAACTTCATTAGATGGGGAAAGGGAGTGAGATGGATGAACCTGAGGAAAGGAGACTGGGATGGTGAGATGTTCCATCTGACGAGAAGACTCAAGGACACACAGATTGGTCCCTCTTCAGCCCAGAAGGCTGCCAGGGCAAATTGTTAGACTCATTGCCTGAGACCCCAGGGGGCAGAGCTGAGGGGCCTGTGGAAGGAAGCTGAAAGGAAGCAGGTGTGGCTCCAAGGCAGGAAGCACAATCCCACAGCCACATCTGTCTCTGGAGGCAGTCAAGTCCCCAGCTTTGGAGGTGGTGCGACCGCCCGGTGTGCGTGGGACATGGACCTTCTGACCTTTGCTGGTGCTTTCACTCCTAAAATGCCACATTTTCTGACTCTGAGATGTCACCATTTGTAAAGGGGAATCACTGGCAGGCAAATAGCTTTGGGAGAGGAGAGGAATCTGGACACTACAGCCTCCGTTGGCTGAGGACTGGCTTTGTTCCATGTCCTGCACGGGCTCAGCCCTGGGGGTCAAGGCTGGGGCCGCCCTGGTGGGAGCTCCCCCAGCCGAATCAGAGGAGCTGTGCCCGTACAGCCCCTTTGGTGCCCGACCTGTGACAAGCCTTCCAACAGAAGGACGACATGGCTTCTGTGGGCAGCGGGACCGTCTGTCACCTGCCTGCCAGCCACTGATGAGGGATGTCCCCGCAGCCAGGCTGGGCACAGGGCCACAGCCCACCATGTCCCCAAGGAAGCCCTTTCCCTGGCCCACAGTGCTGGCTTTCTGGGCAGGAACACTTAGAGGTGAAACCGTGCAAGTCCAGGTCAGGTGCTAACTTAGTTGATCAGAAGAATTAACATTGCTTAAAACGCAAGGTGAAAGAACAAAGAACATTTAAGCACATTAGGAAAAGGGGTAACATGAAAAGCAGTACAGGTTCTGATTAAAAGCTTGAGCCTGAGGGTCACAGAGACCCAAGTGTGACTCCTGGCTCTTCCCCTTCCTTGTTGTGGTCCTCTGGCTGCTACTGCTACTGCTAAGTCGCTCAGTTGTGTCTGACTCTGTGCGACCCCATAGATGGCAGCCTATCAGGCTCCCTGTCCCTGGGATTCTCCAGGCCAAGAATACTGGAGTGGGTAGCCATTTCCTTCTCCAGTGCATGAAAATGAAAAGAGAAAGTGAAGTCGCTCAGTCGTGCCTGACTCTTAGTGACCCCATGGACTGCAGCCTACCAGCCTCCTCCATCCATGGGATTTTCCAGGCAGGAGTACTGGAGTGGAGTGCCATTGCCTTCTTAACCTCTAAACATCCCAGTTTCTTTCGTCTGTTAAAAGAGAACGGTTCTGGGGCGTGGTGAGGCTAAATGAGGTAATGCACGTAAAATCCTTGCCTTTCGCTGCCCTTGTCATAATCACTGTCTCAGCACTTTAAAAGGCAGGGGATTCTCTAACGTGTCAGGTCAGAGAAATGTGCTCTGGGGGCTGCCACAGGGAGCACAGAGCACCTGGATTCCAGTCTTGGCATTTTGTGTGAATGGAGCATCCCTTTGCTACTCTGAGCCTCAGTTTCCAAATCTGTAAAGTGGGGATAATGGTGCCTGCCTCTGTGGCTTGTGCCTAAACCAGCACAGTACCTGGCACAGATGAGGTGCCTCTCTCCCTGGTATACACCTTCATTCTTCATGCTGGAATTGAAAACAAAGGACTCGCCAGAGCCGACTTTGAAGGACTAAGGAAAGTAAAAATTTATGATGACTTTCTGTACATACACACACACACACACACACACACACACACACCCTGCCCAGGACTTACATTTTGCAGAACACATTTTAGCTCTGAAATATTTATGGGCACTTTTTGACACACTAAGAACTGAAAATATCACCGTGTGCTTGTGTTAAGGAAAACTTATAAAACTTTAGTCCAGTAGGAATTCAGTCAATTTCCTGGCTCGTCTCTGGTCATTTCTGAGGTTGCAGGGAAACCCACGGTGGTAACAGCCCCCATTTCCCTGAGGCTCTGGCAGGGGCAAAGGGTCCTCGGCAGGGCTGTACGTCTGATGAGGTCTCTGTGTGAATGCTCCAGGCTCCTGCCCTCATAAATATTGCTGGAGCCCATGTGCAGGGCCCAGGTTGGCTTCGTGAGTTTTTCCCAAACACCAAAGGCTTTGTTTCCCCATCTGCTCTTCTCTTCCTGAATCCCATGTCCTTGCCTTTCTTCGAGGCCTGCTCCTGCCCCCAGAAAACCAGCTAGAGCAAGTCTCTTCAGCCTCCAGGATCTAAGGCCTGCTAATCTGAGGTGGAGCTGATGTACTAATAGCAAACATGAAGTACCCAATAAATGTGAGGCACTTGAATCATCCATTCCCTCCCCCCACCCCGGGTCCATGGAAACACTGTCTTCCCTGAAACCGGCTCCTGGTGCCACAGAGGCTGGGGACTGCCAAGCCAGAGAACATGCTCTGCTGGGATTTCCAGGCCCAGGTTTCCTACTACCTGCCTTTTCACTTTTTACTGTCCACTTACGCTATAATCGCTCATGGAAATATCTTTTTATTTCTTCTACCGGCCTGCTTACTCCTCACCTCTCAAGCTTGACCTGAAACCTCTTTCCCTCTCTGAAGTCTGAACTCAGTCTGTTCCCAGTCTCCCTCACCACCCACCACCCGCCGCCCCCCACCCCCACCCCACTTTCATCCAGGCTGTGACCTAGAACGGTCTTCCTCAGACTGTAGGTTGGCAACCCATCCATATTTCTATTTTAGTAGACTAGAATAAAAGATAGAAAACATCAGATTCCACTCTTGAGGAAAGATTAGGCATGCTTTTTGAAGTTTTTGTTTTCGT
Source organism: Redunca redunca (assembly GCA_006410935.1). Classification (NCBI taxonomy): domain Eukaryota; kingdom Metazoa; phylum Chordata; class Mammalia; order Artiodactyla; family Bovidae; genus Redunca; species Redunca redunca. The sequence goes on from SJYQ01001506.1 coordinate 1,801,773, forward strand.
TAGAAATCTGTGGATTCAAGTGGGTGAAATAAATGTACTTTTTGCTATAGGTCAGAGAAAATGGGAAAATTGCAGATTGAGACCTTGTTTCTCTCCTTGCCTCAAGACTGTCTGGCCTGGCTCGCTTTTGCTTGACTTTCTTTGGTCATGGTTTGGATGTCACTTTCCCTGGGCGGTGGTCCTTGACTCGCCTCTGTACCTTTGGTCCACCCGACCTACATCTGTGGCCGTTCTGGTGGGCCTCCCCAGCCTAATTTGTCTAGAAACTCCCAGCTGTAGGAAACTCGTTTGTCTCATCCACGGAAGCCTCACACAAGGCTCGCAGAGCAGGGTAGGGAGTCAGTGTTGCGGGAGGCAGGGACGGGAGGAGAGGGGAGGAAGGGAGGCCGGAAGGCGGCCTCGTGCCTTGCAGCATCTTCCGCAGCACTTAGCAGGAAGGGTCCTTAGCAGTCATTTACCAAACGACTTAACCTCTGGCTCTGGTGTGCAATACCTTTCTTCAGGATTAAACATCTTCTTCTGATTCAAATCTAGACCCTGACATTTGGAAGCCATGTGATTTAAGAGTAAATCACTTAATCTCTTTGAGCTTGTTATCTCATTTGTAAACTAAGAGTAAATAAGAGAAAATATGAAATAAGAGGATAACATCTAACCTCCCTGTTGTTGCAGGGATTAGAAACAACTCCTCCAAAGCACCCAGCATGAGTAGGTGTTCAATTAACCGCTGTTTTATCGTCGCTGCCTCTTTCGCCATCATCAGTGCGTGTCTCCATGTTCACACACTGTTCAGACCTTCAGATCCATCTGCATCCAGCTCCAAGGAAAAGAAAAAAAAAAATATATATATATATATATATGGATTTTAGAATCACTGGCTTACTGGCTGTGTGAACGTATCAACCACCTGGCTCACTGAGTCCACTCTAAACTGAGACGTGATTAGGGGGCTTAACTGGTTAACACTCTGTGCTTCCAGTGCAGTGGGCACGGATTTGATTCCATGTCGAGGAACTAAGATCCCACCTGCTGTGAGGCACAGCCACCAAAATAAGAAGTAATTAGGGTTCTCATGGGTCTGTGTGGGAAGCCCCAAGCACAGCATTCAGTGCAGACTTGATTCTTCCCGACCTTTGTCCAGAGCCCACGCTCCTTCACTGTAGACAGACCAAAAGTGAGGAGAAGGCTATGCAACTCTGGTGGTTTAGTCGCTAAGTTGTGTCCGACTCTTGCAACCCCATGGACTAGAGCCCACCAGGCTCCTCTGTTCATGGGATTCACCAGGCAGGAACACTCGAGGGGGTTGCCATTTCCTTCTCCTATACAACTGTGGTTCATGGTTTCTCGAAGCACCCTTCATTGATGGTACCTATGGCTGACACCCCAGAGTGACGGGGAGCTGCCGCCACAGAACTCATGTCCTGCTCATCTCTGGACGCAAGTTCTAGCACAAGACTGGTCTCTAATAGGTTGTGGAAATGAACTCCTCTGCAAAGTTAACTTTGTGTGCTCAGGGCTCACCAGTAGAAGAGTTTCAGCGGGCAAGAGGGGTGTTTCTGGTAGAGGTGAGTTGGGCTGTGGATTCTTCTGCAGCCAGTGAGAAGCAGCAGAGGAAGGGTCAGGAAGGGTCAGGTGGGGAACTCGGAGGGCAGCAGGGTAAGGAGGGACTGACTGCATAGGCCTGGACATGTGCGGGTGCTTCTGTCCTCCAGCCCATGGTGGGGGTCGCAGGGCTGAACTGACACCCTTCCCCAGCACTGCCCCTACCCCTCCAGGGTCTCTGCATCCCTCTTCTGCACACCCTTGCTCTATCAGGAGCTTTTCTGCACCATCACTTCTTTCATCCCAACCTCTTTTTCTCTCGATTAAATGCCAGCTTCAGTGTGAACCATGACCAATCTCCCATCTGTTTAAAAGAAGTAAATATTTACTGAATTACTATATTAAGACTAAAATGGAAAAAGTGAAAAGGAAATGAGAGCAAGGCAAATGTTCTCCTTGCCTCTCCTTTGTAACAGGGAAGCCATGAATTTGAGAACTGTGTTCTTAATAATTTGTAATTACTGAGCCTTTGCCTCGAAGCCAGTGTCTACAGTCAACAGGTACATGGTGATAAGAGGCATAGTCACCCACCAGTTTAACAGCCAGAACTGCGTCTCTGACTTATTAACATGTGTTTCTGAGGGGCTATTCCCTCTCCAGTTATAACTGACATCTAACTGGAGCCTTTTAAAACTAAAATGTGGGATTTTTCTGATGATAATAATGGCTAGCATGTATTTCTTTTTTTTAATTTTATTGAAATATAGTTGATTTACAATGTGTTTAATTTCTGCTGTACAGAAAAGTGATTCTGATATATTTATTTATTTATATTCTTTTCCATTATGGTTTATCACAGGTATTGAATGTAGTCCTCTATGCTATACAGTAGGACCTTTTTCTTTATGTATTAACTCATTTTATCCTCAGAACAACCTAAGAGGTTGGTACTATTTTAATGAGGAAACTGAAGCACAGAGAGGTTAAATAAGTTGACCAAGGTCACACAGCTGGGAAGTGCTAGACATATACTTCAAACCCAGGTTGCCTTTGAAATTTAAAAATAATGCATCCAAGCAATGCCTTTAGTTCAATCTCAGTTGTTCCTAGCACACATGGCCTAAATGTAACTGCCCACAGTTTATATCACTTAATTAAGATTGGTAAGAAGCTGCCAGGTAGTTTTATTTATTCATTCACTCAGCAGACATTTCGTGAACACTCAGGAGGCCAGGCCTGCCTTCAACCTACTGCAATCAAGAGGAGATGCAGACGTGAACACGGACCATCTAGTTAGTGGGACGTTCTGTGATGTAGCAGGCATGCGCAGAGGTGTGACGGCCAGAGAATTAATGTCCAGGAAGGTGGCTCAATGGTGGAAAAGGAAGGTGGGCCAGATGAAGAACAGCTTTCCATTTTGACCAAGAAAATGGAATTCATCCGGAAGGCTCCACAGAGCAGCTAGAGGGACAAAGGCAGGCAGTGGCATGAACGGGCACAGTCCATAAAGGCAGTACCATTCAGGGGTTATATCCATGTGCTGAGTTGAGTCACCTGGGTCCGAACTGTAGCTCCATCACTCAAGAGCTGTGTAACCTTGGGCAGGATACTTAATCTCATTAATTTCTCATTTGTACTTTGCAGAGAACTCTAGTACCTATAACACTGGATTGAAGTGAGAATTAAAATGTTATCACATATAATTATAGTAAAAGTTATGAAGTAAAACACTCCCTAAGTAATAGCTACTAAATATAATGGTATATTGGATATTAATAATGCCATTATTCATATTATGAACTGTTAGTGACCAATTAACATTAAAATTAATTGAGTGCTTATTATCATCACCATTATTATTGTTACTTGAAGTAATGGGTTGGAGGTAAGGAGTCAGAGGGAACCAAGTTGAGGTGGCAGTCCCCATAAATCCTTATCCAAATTAGGCTGACCCATTGTTGTTCAGTTGTTCAGTCATGTCTGACTCTTTGTGACCCCATGGACTTCAGCACGCCAGGCTTCCCTGTCCTGCACCAACTCCCGGAGCTTACTCAAACTCTTGTCCATTGAGTCAGTGATGCCATCCAACCATCTCACCCTCTGTCATCCCTTTCTCCTCCTGTCTTCAGTCTTTCTAAGCAGAAGGGTCTTTTCCAGTGAGTCAACTCTTTGCATCAGGTGGTTAAAGTATTGGAGCTTCAGCATCAGTTCTTCCAATGAATATTCAGGGTTGATTTCCTTTAGGATTGATTGGTTTGATCTCCTGGCAGTCCAAAGAACTCTCAAGAGTCTTCTCCAGCACAACATTTTGAAAACATCAATTCTTCAGCACTCAGCCTTCTTTATGATCCAGCTATCACATCCATACATGACTACTGGAAAAACTATAGCTTTGACTATACAGACCCTTGTTAGCAAAGTAATGTCTCTGCTTTTTAATACTCTATGTCATAGCTTTTCTTCCAAGGAACAAGTGTCTTTTAATTTCATGGCTGCAGTCACCATCAGCAATGATTTTGGAGCCCAAGAAAATAAAGTCTGTCACTTCTTCCATTGTTTCCCCATCAATTTGCCTTGAAGTGATGGAACCAGATGCCATGATCTTCATTTTTTAATGTTGAGTTTTAAGCCAGCTTTTTCACTCTCCTATCCACTCATCTTCATCAAGAGGCTCTTTAGTACCTCATTGCTTTCTGCCATAGGGTGGTATTATCTGCATATCCAAGGTTGTTGATATTCTTCCTGTCAATCTTGATTCCAGCTTGTGCTTCATCCAGCCTGGCATTTTGCATGCTGTACTCTCCATATGAGTTAAATAAGCAGGGTGACAATATACAGCCTTGATGTACTCCTTTCCCAGTTTGGAAGCAGTCTATTATTCCATGTCTGGTTCTAACTGTGGGTTCTTGACCTGCATGCAGGTTTATCAGGAGGCAGGTAAGGTGGTCTGATATTCCCATCTCTCTAAGAATTTTCCACAATTCGTTGTGATCCACACAGTCAAAGTCTTTCATGTAGCCAATGAAACAAAAGCACATGTTTTTCTGGAATTCTCTTGCTTTTTCCTATGGATGTTGGCAATTTGATTTCTGGTTCCTCTGCTTTTTCTAAATCCAGCTTGAATGTCTGTAAATTCTCAGTTCACATACTGTTGAAGCCTAGCTTGGAGGATTTTGAGCATTACTTTGCTAGCATGTCAAATGAGTGCAATTGTACGGTAGTTTGAACAGTATTTGGCATTCTCTTTCTTTGGGATTGGAATGAAAACTGACCTTTTCCAGCTGTGGTCACTGCTGAATTTTCCAAATTTGCTGGGATATTGAGTGCAGCACTTTCACAGCATCATCTTTTAGGATTTGAAATGGCTCAACTGGAATTCCATCACCTCCACTGTTTGGAGTGAAAAGCCAGTATTGGGCTATGATTTCAGTTTAGAGAGTTATAATCAGCCATTTTCAAAAAATGAAAGAGAATAAAATAGGAAATATGAGAGTGTATTGCCCCTTATGGTAGTAACTTTTGTATCTTTTTTTTCCATTTCATACAAACACACTCACATACATATATCTGTGTATCAACTCACAACAGAAGATATTTTTCACATTATGGATTTTAGACAGAAATATTTTGCAGATCCTGGAGTAGAAAGTATCATCCCCTCTCTTCCCTGTGGTCCTGGTCCTCAGGCACTCAGAAGATCATTGCTTGACAGCTTGTCAGGAGGCCTAGCATCAAGAGGGCAGAGCTCAGGGCCCTGAGGCCCCAGGAAGATGGTTCAATCTCTGTGTATCCTAGATCAAACCCCCTCATCCCAACACTAATTTCCAGGACCATGTTGAAAATTGAGCCGCCCAAAATGTCCCTTATTCATCTTAACTAGCTCTAATTATAACCCTAAGGCACTGTAGTCTGCCTAGTAATGCTGGCTTTGCCACTAGCTCACCATATGCCCCCGGGTAGGAGATGGTAGGGCTCTGGGTTATTGTGGCCTCATGTATAACATGCGGGGTGAATATAGTTGTCATATGTACTTCGTGGTTATTTTGAGGCACCAGTAAAGTTACAGATACTTGCAGTCTTGAAGATCATGGAAAACTATGTAGAGGGAAGACTGCAGCAGACACTCAGGATCCGTGATAAATCCCAAAGGCATCTAGTGGTAACCTCAGATGCTTTCTTGCAGAGAAAGTGCTGCAGTTTTCTGGGTTAGGACATATGACCCCATTTGAGTGGGTCCAGAGGGCCCTTTAATAAGACAGACAAAGGTTGCATTGGAACCTAGCTAAGCTCTGCCCTGGGGGACTTGGGAAGGAAAAGTGCATCCTCAGGCCAAAGGGATACTGATACCTCGGATGTCCATGATCAGAGGCAGAACTTGGGTCAGTTTTGTTCTGGCTAGTGGTCTCCATCAGTGTGTTTAGTTTGGCCTACATATAATAATGGATAACATTTAAAAATCAGACATTGTACATCCAAGTCTAAATTTCCAGCCTGCCTTAAAAAGTCACAAGACCCCCTAAACTCCTATGTCACAGCATTGGCAGGCACTGAATACCACTGCCCCGCTGGACAGACCTACAACCCTCCTTGTTGGTCGCTGAGACCCCTTGAGGACAGCTCTCGCTCTGTTGCTTCTCTATCAGCACCATGACACAACAGCACATTTTGTATGCCCATGTTGCTCTGAAAAGTGGAACGATGGAAGGTCTGAGAAGGCTGTATGTTTCAGAAAAGAGCTCTAATCATACTTTGTGCAGGATATTCTGCTTTCCTCCTGTGCTGACCTCCTGACTCTTGCAAGGGGCTGGCTACGTTTGGACCCCAAAGCCAAAGGAAGATATATAGAAAGAGAAAGAGGGTGACATAACAGCTTTTTAAAATGTCAGTCTAGGGCAAAATAGTCAAGATGCGGAGAAGAGGAGAATGGGAGATGAGGAGCTTCCCATCAATCAGATACCCTGGCAAACCCCAGATGTATACAGCAGGTGCTATGGCGCCTCCAATGAGATGGACAAGTCTGGAGGTGAGGGAGTTCTCTGACTGGCATGGTTGCTAGAACCAGCCTACCTGTAAGGACACTTTTGTGTGGTGGGAGGGAGGGGACTCACCTAGAAATAATAAAATAGGAAAACTCGGGCTTTAGAGTCAAACAGACCTGGTTTCAGATCTTGGCTTTGATACTCACACCCAAGTCATCTTCAAGGAGGTTTGACATTGCAGTTTTCTCATCTGTTAGATGGAGATTGGTTGGCAGGTTTATTAAATATGTATGAGAGGCACCAGGCTTCACCTTGCTTGCTAAGTCACTTCAGTCGTGTCCGACTCTATGCGACCCCATAGACGGCAGCCCACCAGGTTCCCTGTCCCTGGGATTCTCCAGGCAAGAACGCTGGAGTGGGTTGCCATTTCCTTCCCCAATGCGTGAAAATGAAAAGTAAAAGTGAAGTCACTCAGTCGTGTCTGACTCTTAGTGACCCCATGGACTGCAGCCTACCAGGCTCCTCTATCCATGGAATTTTCCAGGCAAGAGTACTGGAGTGGGGTGCCATTGCCTTCTCCGAGGTGCAGTAAATCAGGAGTGAGCAAAAGTGTTAAGGCCCCTGCTTTCATGGTGCTTACATATTAGTGCAAGAAAAGAGACAATAAGCAGGTAATTAATTATCTAGTGGTGGTAACTGTGGATTGGTTGCTTACACCTTGGCTCATTTCCAGAAGAGTTTGGAGAAAATAAAAACATCTGGGGACATATGACATTTGATAAAATAACATATGTAAAGTGCTTATTGCAGTGCCTGAATGTAGTGGTTATTTCACATATTCTTAAGGAGCCCCTATTCTGTGGGAGGCCCTGTCCCAGGGCCCCCGTACACATGTGATTCCCATCCAGGGGGGCTGAAAAACCGGTGCCCTGTGGCCTTCGATGTCAGCTTTCTTGATACCCATCACTGAAGGAGAGGCTCCAGGCATCTTCACAGGTGGAGAGATCACCGGGCAGGACAAGAAGGGGTTCATCGTTACCGACTTTGGGTGCAAGTTCCCCTGGGCCGCTTACGGCTGCGAGGCCATGGAGCCCTCAGTCTGCAGAGCCTGAGGACCCTCATCCTCAGCACTGCAGGGTGAAGCGAGGTCCGGGACGGACCCCGGGCTCGCCTTTCCCTCCTGAGTCCGCAGCTCATGCCCTTTCTTTGGTTTCTCGGGCTCCAGACCACTCGGCCCTGAGCGAGGCGAGGACCCTGTTCGTGGATGTGGAGGAGCGCGGGCCGGAGGCCATGGACGTGAAGGAGAGGAAGCCATACCGCTCGCTGACCCGGCGCCGGGACGCCGAGCGCCGCTACACCAGCTCGTCGGCCGACAGCGAAGAGGGAAAGGCGCCGCAGAAGTCCTACAGCTCCAGCGAGACCCTCAAGGCCTACGACCAGGACGCGCGCCTCACCTACGGCAGCCGCGTCAAGGACCTGGTACCACAGGAGGCCGAGGAGTTCTGCCGCGCAGGTGAGGGCGGCGGGTAGGGGTTTAGGATGCACCTGCGCACAGGTGTGCCCAGGGGGAGGCGGGGAGGGGCCACGTGGCCCGGCTGGGGTCGCGCATGCGCACAGGTGTGCCCTGGGTCGGGGGCGCACGTGGTTTACACTGGGGCTGCAGGTGAGCTGACACCGAGCCCAGCGGGGTGGAGCGCTCCCCGTCAACGCCAGCTCTCCGCTGTTTTGGCCGCCTGGCTCTGGTCAGAGCCTCGGCCGTAGTCCGCTCCTGGTTCATTCATTTCCCTGCTCGCCCCTCTTGTGGGCGTAATGAGACGGTTAGGTGCTGGCTCCGTGTCAGCCCCTGCCTGGGGTTGAGTTCTGAGCAGTTTCCGGCTCTCCTCCAAGCCTCTCCGGTGAGAGGCCGTGAGCACTCTTTACTACCCTGATTTGTCTCGAGGATTCATGAGAGGACGCGTTTACGAGGTAAGTGTGATAGCACCACGTGCTGAGTAAGTCCTAGTTATTGGTTTTGTTGTTTGTCCTATATATATTCATTTAGCGAACATATCTTAGCAGCTTCTCTGCATTAAGTACTGTCCTGACCTTGAAGCTGTGAGTAGCTCAGTGGGCTTCCCTCAAAGCTCAGTTGGTAAAATTCGCCTGCAATGCGGCAGACCTGGCTTCGATCCCTGGGTTGGGAAGATCCCCTGGAGAGGGGAAAGTCTATCCACTCCAGTATTCTGGCCTGGAGAATTCCATGGACTGTATAGTCCAGGGAGTCGCAAAAAGTCAGACAGGACTGAGCGACTTTCACTGACCTTGAGAGGAAGATGCTGGTGATCCGAGACCTAAGAATTTAGTAATCCGGGGGGATATCTTGGTGCCTCACTCCCTCTTCTTCAGTCCCTACACACCACAGTCACGAAAGCCTAGCCATCCAACTCCAGAATACCTTTCAAATCCATCACTCTTCTCTATCCCATCAGCCGCTGTCCCCGTTCCCGCCACTATCATCTCTCTTGAGGGGTTGACCGCAACCCCTCTTCACTCAGTGCTGCCGCCTTTGGGCCATGCTCAGCCCTGCAGCTAGAGCGAAGTAGAGCCTGACTCCCCATTGTCCTTACCTACTGTGAGTTCCTCAACACCAGAGGGCTTTCCCCAAGTCTTTGTCTTTCTGGGCTGTTTTATCCCCTGCCTTTCCACACCCCACCACCCACATCCAGCCCTGCAGGGCTGCTCGTTATTCCCACCCCAGCTGTGATATAAGTGGCCTACCCTTGTGCCTCAGTGATTCCTGTTTTTCTGCCTGCAGAGCCTCTTCAGTGCCGGGTAGGCCCCTACAAGTCCCTGACAGTTCACACGGCCCTCCCTGATTCTGCCCTGCCCACTCCCCTTCCATGGACAAGGTTAGCAGGGGGCTGTGCCATGTAATTTATATGCATTCTGATGTTGTTAGTTAACCTTTACAACAACCTCAATAATTCATTTGCCCAAGATCACAGAGACAAGAGGAGCTGGGCACACACACACGCACACACACACGCACGCACACACGCCCACCCGCCCGCCCCCATAGAGCCTGACAGCCTAGCTGGCCTCCCCCAG